>JAKEPQ010000768.1:600000-1090000 GCA_024500445.1 Entomyzon cyanotis
GGAGCAGATTAACAAAACGTTAATCTGATGCAGTATGTGATGTACAGAAAACAGTATTTGTAACAAGTTCGATACAGGCGTCTGGGGAGTATGTGTGCTGTTTGGACTACAGCAGATTACAATGAAGACATTCTAATTAAGCTGAAGAACGTTCCAAATTTTTTTTTCTCTATACCCAGTTTAATAACTTTTGATGGACAATTTAATTTTACAATCTTCAGGCATTTGGGAGGAACAGGAGGCAGGTTCAAAGCCCATCAGCTCCTCATCAGGCTGTAAGAAGGGAAGGGGGCAATGATAACATTTTGTTCTTGAATTGTCTGAAGAAATTAAATTTTTCAAATTGAACTGCAAGACATAGATGACAGAAAATTGATACCCAGATAAAGTGATAAAATGCCTACAAAATGAAGGAAGATATATGTGAATGTGTAGATCCCTGATTGTATGTGATCTTTTTCAGCACAACACAATTTTAAACTGTACAGAGCTCTTCAGCTTGCCAATCCATTGTGCATAAATAGCTGTGGTTGTCTAGCACGATCCATGTTGTGATTTTACACTTCTCCCAAAGTCAACACCTTAGATTTTTCTTCTAAAGTGACTCTCTCTCTCTCTCTCTCTCTCACTGGACATATTCAGGATCCATCTGGACACAGTTCTGTGCAATGTGCTCTCTAGGATGACCCTGCTTGAGCAGGGAGGTTGGACCACATGACCCACTGTGGTCCCTTCCAGACTTAATAATTCTGTGATTCTGTGAAAATCAATCTGGGGACATTTAAAGCACTTTTTAACTTGAAAATTACATGTAGAGCAGTTTTTTAGGTAATGTTGCTTACATGAAGACAGGGGCTATTCAGTAAACAGTTGAGTATTATTCAGAAAATTTGGTATTAAGATGGGATTAATGAGGTTCAATGACCCTAGTAGCCCCATTCTCAGACATGCCTTTGATCTAATGTACCCTAGTTGGTCATTTCCAACTTAATGCCAGGTGTCATTGCTCATAGGAAAAGTACTATCAATTTCTCATCGTTTGTCAGCATTTTAGCAGTCTGACAGAACAAATCTATCTTGAAATGCCCTGAGAATGGCACAAGACTGTATATATGGGAATTACCTCAATGAGCTGTATTTGGCCCTCTAATTTTATGCTGAATACTAACTACACAGCTGTAATAACTGCAGGAGAAAAGAATGACACAAGACATTCCACATTTTAAAAATATTTTTGGGGGGTGTAATTTTTCTTTCCACCTAACATTTACTATTGGTTACAAAAGTAACTGGTCATAGCAGTACAAATTTTATGTCTGTAATCCATGCACTGTTAAAAGTGGCACTGCATTCATGCTCTGAGGTTTGCATTCTTGAAGTTGTTTACAGTCTCAAAGTAAAGATCATGGTACTCCTGGAAAATTACTGTGAAACATCTATTAGAAGTTCTCAGGAAAAAGGTAATTAAATAAAAATTTTCAGTATTTTACACAGAACATTTTGTTGGTGCTGACAATCCTGTAGAGATGCAATGTACATTATGATGTGATTGGGCAGCAGTATCATCATAAAGGTTCTGGCTGTAGGTGTATTTCACAAACAAACTGGTGGTTTGATACACATCAAATGAGTCACATCTAGTTGTCAGAATTGTTGCTTTAGTAACAAGTAGACACACTGCACTCAAACAAAAAGAGTGAGATGAAATAGAACCTTGGGTTTCTTGTACAGATTAGCAGTGTGAAAAACCCATGACCAAAAATGTCCTGCCTAGTAAGTCCTTATGTTGCAAATTTTTTTCACATATTGAAGTTAAAGATTAAAATTATTCCAGTTTGTTAACATTTTCAAAATGTATCACATTTTACTGCATTTCACAATTAATCATTAATATTCACAGAGCTTAACATTAGCCTTCTCTTGTTTTCTTCTCATCTAATGCCATCATTAAATTAAATTTTCTTTTGGTGTGTTCTGCTAGATATGGGACCCAAGTGCTCTAACGAGTGCTAATATGTGTCTTTTAATACATCAAAATATGGCAAAAGCCCCATTGGGACTGGCATTAATTAATACTTCATCCATTCTGTTATGTTCTTGTTTTATTTGTCATGGAAGTATCTTCATTATCTCTTTCTATATTAAATAAATAGAAAGAATGCTAATGAAAATCAAAATTAAAGTGAACTCAGTTCTTCTAATTCCAGCAAAGAGAGAGAAAGTTCAAAAAAGTCCTTGTTTTTTTCTGAGTTAAAGGAAAAGTTCTTAGAGAATCAAAAATACTAATTATGCTGCATTTCTCAGACTCCCAAGACCTCAGGCGTTTAATAAAGAGAACCAACACTAATCCAAGGTTGAACTGAAAATCTGTCAAAATATAGCAAGTGGAAATTGTGTGGGGATTTTTTGGGTTTTTTTTTTACACGTTCCATGCTTTTACTATTTTCAAGGGTTTGTTTTTTTTAATGTGTACAGAAAAGCAGAGTAACAAATAATGTGTTTCAGACTTAAATCTTTCAGACTGCACCTTCTCCTGGCACTCAGGTAATTGGAACTAAAATTGCAAGACTGGTAAGAAAACTGGTGGAGTATGCTTTAGAGTATGTTTAAAAGGCATATTTCTTTCAGACTTATCTGAATGAAGGCACTGCATTTGGAATGGATTCCTGTAAGTGTTTACATTAATGTTAGTGTATTTGAGATCTGATGCAGCTAAAAGAAATGCTTCCTTTCTAATTTTTCAGTAAAGTATTGTACAAGATCAGAGGAGCTGTGATTGCTAGAACAGACTGACTACTTTCATAATGGAAGAAGCTACTATCTCTCCAAAGAACAATACAAAATATTTCCAAGTGTTTTCATGGTATAAAACACCATGCAGGAGCCTTAAAACCTGTAGTACTTGGTACACAGTCTGTATCACGCAGATATATGGGTTACCTCTCATTCCTTCTAGTTTTCTGAGAATACATCAAAGGTCAAAGCCTGAGGTAATAAAATTGTCCTTTTAAGCTTAAATGGTAAATGGATGATGTTGTGATTGGGGCGCAGTATTTGGAGCTGTAGACATCGCTTGTGATTGTGCCAAAATACTGGGCAGCCAACTTTTGGGTTTCCAGGGTAATCAAGAGATTGGTAATAAATATAGGGCAAGGGTATGCATAATATATAAATGAGGCTGTAAAAATGTTTTGTGAAAATGACCAGGGAAAGCCACAATTTGAAAAGGAGACTGCAGCATGAGTGTTGTGCCCTGGGTGACCACAACAGTGAGGATATCTGTGTTTTGCCTTACTCCCAGCACATTACAGCTCATGGCTCTGGTTGCTGCCAGTGCAAATATCTGGTCCACTGAACTCAGGCATTTCTGTGGAATAAACCATTTTCCGGTTTTGTCATAAAGCTTTCAAACAGCAGTTCTTGCAGCCTTTCCTCATCATGTCCTCTGGTCTCTCCTGCACCGGAGGATGAGGGCAGTGTCCCCTGTGTGGGATGATCCTTTTTTTTCATGTGCACTTCTCTGCTAGCAGTCAAAACAGAAGCAAAAGGAAAAAAGGAGAAGAGTTGAGAAACACAGGGGTTAATGCTGTGAAGTCTGTGGGTGCAAACAGGATTTTGTTAAAAATGAAATGAGATTGGGTGGAGGTAGATAAAAAGAAATCTGAAATAATTGTTCTGTAGAATATGGCCTTTCCACATAGGCAGAAATCTTTCTCTTCACTTCTGTCTGAAGATAGTCTAATAGAGAATCTCATCTCTTAATTAGAAAGAAAAATACTCATCAAACACATCTCATCACTGGAAAGCTAATGATCCACAGCTGCTAGTCTGAAAGGGCAGGCTTTTTTTCTGAACAGTAGGAAGCGTTAATCATTTTGGATGAGATTTCTTTTTAAAATATACTGTAGTTTGCAAAAGAATAGGATATTCAATATCCCAACTTAAATTATTTTTTGAAGTTTTGTACACTAGGGATAGTGTCATGTGTCTCTCTGAATGATCATTTAATGCGTGTTTCTCTCACTAAGAGTATAAACTGATGTGATGTTGTAAATGGCCAGTTCATGCCTGTGACAAACCTTGATCTCCTGGGAGAGAAGAAAAAAGCCTTTCCTTACACTCTTCTGTATAGGAAATGGCACTTGTGTTAAACTGTAACCTTTGAGACTCCCACTCATCTCTTAAAATAGTTAGCTTGTTTCGGTAGTGATGAGCATCCTCTTTTTAGACAGACACTCATTATATTCTTGGAAGATACCATGCCAGGTAGAGTCCAGTAGATGCTTTACAGGCACAGGCAACTCCCAGAACTATTCTTCAGTAGTTGTTCCTTAGCTTTTCTGGTTTGCTACGGTCTTGGGATTTTTTGGCCTATACTTGTTTAATGGATAGATACTTAGGTTTACTTCACCACTTTCATGAAGGTTTGTATGTACCATTTCCCTTCTCTTTCACCTCAGCTATCAGGCCTTTTATGCATAAGAACTGAGTCCTGGAGTTTTCTTGCTGTTCTGCACCAGATTCTGGGTTTGCTCATACTTACTTAAAAATTTGGTCTGATACTGGAAATCTGCTTGTTTTCTCTCATATGCATTTCATGTGTGCATTTCTTGTCTGGGGAGGATAACGAGGCTGTTTAGGTCACAGTGCCATCACTGTGCTGGTCTCACACAGCACACACCCCATTTGAGTTGCACTGTTCTTGTAGTGCCTGGCTGAGACAGGTGCCTGAAAGCAGAAACTAGTTAAAATTCAGCCAGACTAGATGGAAATTAAGACATTGGGTCAGCAAAATAATCTTCAGGAGATGGCAGGTGTAATACCCACACTTTTGAACATTATGTCCATGCAAGTTGTAAGGAGGTAATATCTTACTTAATATGGTGTTTAACTGGCCCTCTGAGTCCAGTACTGTAAGGAATTAATGCCTTTGAAGGTAATTTGGCATTTAGAAACTTCAAGTGAGATGTGTTTGGATGAGAATTCATTGATAATCTGGAGTACAGAGTTCCTCATACTCCAGTTGGGTCCATGTCTCCTGAGACTGTGTGAAAATAGTTAGCATTTCTTCTCTGGGGCCAGGGATTGTTTGAATCATACTTGATTTTATTAACCTCTTTCTAACCCAAGTTCATCCAGGGCCCTAGGAAAGATTGTACGTGTTGCCTTTTCTCAACAGGTAATCTCTAACATTTGCATTTCCGATACTTGGCACTGTTGCTGGCTTCCAGAGCACCCTTCAGTGTGTGTCCATTGACTCAGGGAATTTCTGGGGTTAAAGTATGCAAGGATTTTTTGCTTTTCTTTTGAGACATGAAACTTATTGTAAGTTGGTTACATCTAATTTACTGCTCTCTTATAGACAGCAAGCTCAAGAAGAGTTCTTGAATGCTGTGAAATGTTGTTTGCTTCTATTGTTTTAAGCGCAGCTGGAGATGAAACACCACACATCCACTCCCTCAAACACCCCCTTTCTTCCCCCATATCCTGGTGAAATGAGGAGGAGAATTGAAGTAAAACTTGTATGCTGACATAAGAACAGTGATAATTTAAAATAAAGTGAAGTGCAACAATAATGGTAAATAAAAATAACAATGATAATAAAAAGAAAACCTAACAAAACAAAAAATGTGCAATGCAATTGCTCACCACCTGCTGACCCTTGCCAGACCTCTCTTCCTAAACCCAGATCACCCACCCTTCTGGGTATCTTCCTCTAGTTTATATCCTGGGCATGATGTTCTGGGATGTGGAAGTACCCCTTTGATCCATTTGAGTGATTTGTCTCAGCCATGCTCCCTCCCAGTTTATTTTGCCTACCTTCTACTGGCAGAGCATGAGGCAAGAAAAGTCCTTGACTTTGGATAAACACAATTTAGCAAAAAAACAAAACATCAGTGTGTTATCAGCGCCTTTCTCATTCTGAATCCAAAAGAGTACTAGGCAGAAATTAACTCTACCCTAGCTGAAACTAGCACAGTTTCTTATTCATTACTATGGCTTTTAAACTAGACAATTTAAAAAATACTTTTTTCTTTCAAATGAAAAACTGTTAGAAGTGCCAATATCCTGGTTTTTGTCTCACACATGCTGCTTTTTCAGTTCTTCCAGTATTTATCATGTTAGTCTTGCAGTTTTATAGGACTTGCATATACATAGCAAACAGTGGTAGAAAGTACGGGGGTGAGGTAAGTTAGCTGAACTTGAGAGAGAAGATTACCTAAGATGTAGATACTTTTTTCTTCTGTGTTGGAGCTTGTATTTAATAAGAGCATTATCTTTTAACTCCAAACAAAAATCTAGCAGAAGACTATTAAAATCTGCACTTTATTCTTACTCATCTTTATATACATCTTGGGAAATGGGACTAAATTGGGAAAATGGGCTCTGTTTTGATTTACCTAGGTATTGGCATTGCTTTATGTTTGTGAGTTCTGTAGCACAACACCTTCATTCCTTTCAGTAGGTAGTAAAAGTAGAAATATTCAAAAACTTAACTACTTGAATTAAAAGGCTTATCAAGATTTCTGGATGTTTATCCAGCTGTAGTAGTGATTTGCTTTCACTTCGTTGTTATTGTTGTGTTTTACTGTTTTGTTGTTTGTTGAAGGAAACAAACCCCACTTATGGCTACAGCTGGCTTAAATAAAAGGGGGGTTCATTCATAGGAAAAATTGGAGATAAAAATTGTTTTTGTTTGACCCCATCCAAGTCCAGTTTTTTTAAATTCTTCCCTGTAAATCATTCATTTTGTGGCAGCATCAGTAGGGAACCATGTCTAGACAGTGGTGTATGGAGCTGTCAGTGGGGATGGGTTTCTCTGGTGGGTCCATGCTGAAGAGCAGCCCCAGTTATTTAGGTGCATATCTCTAGGAGATGTAACCCAACCACTCTTCTTGCAGCCCCTGGTCACGGAGCACTTGAGCTGTTTTGAGCAAACACTGCAACAAATCAAAGTTTTCAAAGCAATGGACTTGGGTGGCTTCTCCATATTCTTTTTAATCCCATTTTTTATGAGTCTGTGGTCAGTTCTATTTTACTGTACTTTCATTAAAATAATGACTTTAGCTTTTACTGTGTTTTCTTGCTAGTTTTTCATGCAAAAGATTTCATATTCCTATTTCTTCTTGTTCACATGACATTACTACAAAATGACCATGTTCTTTTTTCTGAATAGCAAATTAATCTTTATTCAGCTCTTTTGCCACCTTTCCACTGAACACGCTTGTTTCAAAGCTAAAACCAGGATTCACTAACATGTTGAGGTCTTCTTTAAATTAATCACATCCCTACAAGAAAGATTGAGAGAGACTTTTTACAGGGGTTTGTAGTGATACCCCCTGCAAGGGGTAATGGCTTTAAACTGAGAGAGGATAGGTTTAAGTTAGGTATTAGGAAGTTCTTTATTGTTGAGGGTGGTGAGACACCAGAACAGCTTGCCCAAAGAAGTTGTGAATGTCCCATCCTTGGAAGTGTTCAAGGCCGGGTTGGATGAGGCTCCAAGCAGTCTGGTCTAGGGAAAGGTGTCCCTGTTTGTGTTGGGGGGATGGATCTAGGTGGCTTTTAAGGTCCCTCCCATCCCAAGCCATTTTATGATTTTATGATTCATGAAAGTAACTAACCTTCCATAAGATGTAAGCTTATTTTTATGCTATTTTGCATTGTCCACAAAAGCATTATTTTACACGAGAAAAATTAATACTCCTCTTAGATGATAGTGCATCAATTTTTCTTTTTTGAGAGTTAAGATAGGAAGGATTGGGAAGTATAGTAGTTGTTTCATGTAGGTAATTGTCAAGTCAGCAAGGTGACTGAACAACATTCCTGTCTAAGGAGAGGTGGGTTTATTTAGAATTGTTTTAATTTATTGGTCTTAACTTAATTCTAAACACCAGAATTAATGTAATTCTGATTTGAATCACTTTTTTCCTGCTCTGTCTTCTAGCTTTTTCTTTTTGTGGTCTGGAACTTTGAGCTCTACATGATACCACTGGCTTTGTTGTTGCTGCTGGCATGGAACTACTTCTTGATCGTGTCAGGAAAAGATAACAGGCAACATGATACAGTAAGTCTTCTCTACTTCAAGGGCATACATGTCCTTTTCTTTTTCTAACTAGGTAAAATTTTTAAACTGCGTTTAAATATGATATCTTTTTCAAAATGTTTCCCTTCACAATGTTCGATTGACAGTTTTCCCACCTGCAATTTAATTTTTCTCTGGCTGCCCAATAAATGTGTCTGGTTTTGTTGAAATATCATGTAAAAATACAATAGAACATGTACTGTCTATAGAATCTGTTTTGTATCGGAGCAGAGAAGCTTATTGTTCAGGTAAAGGCAAATTCTTTGAAAATTATTTTGTATGGCTAAGTCCTTACGTTGCATTTTTGATTTCACATATTGAAGTTAAAGATTAAAAGTATTCCAGTTTGTTAACATTTTCAGAATGTATCACATTTTACTGTGTTTCACAATTCATAATTAATATGCATTGAGCTTAATATTAGCCTTTTCTTATTTTCTCCTCCTCATCTAATACCATCACTTAATTAAATACATATAGAAGGGATATAATGTAGCAAACATGTACTAATAACTGGAATTTATTAATAATATTAAAATGGTTTGGACTTCCAGAAGTACATATTAAAAGTTGAAGTTGTATTCCATGCTGTGCAAATTTTCTAGCATACAGGCAGATTAAGGATTTTGCATGAGGTACTGCTGAGCCTTATGAATTCGATATTTGTACTGGTATTCGTATCTGAAAAGCAGCATGCTGTCTAATACTTTATGATCTGAATGGATAACTGAACGGGTGGGGAAAAAGCCAAAACAGATTGGATAATTGGTCTCTGAGGACAGTGGTTAATGGAGGTCAGTAACAAGTGGACTACCACAGAGCAAGGTGTTGTTTAACATCTCTACCAGTGACATACAGGATATAGTGCACCCCTATAAAGTTTTTGGGTTACACCAGGAGTGTGGTCCAGTTGACACTCTGGATCTGCCACTCAAAGGGATCTGAGTGGGTTGGAAAAATGAGCTGATAGGAACCCCATGAAATTCAAAGGGGAAAAATCCTGCTCTTGGGGAGATGTTGTGGTGATACAGACTTGGAATTAATTGTGTGAAAGGAGCTGCCTGAATTGGGCCTAGGGGTCTTAGAAGGCAGAGAGGTAAGCAGAAGGACAGTGGATTGAGTGCAGGGGGTGTCTCCACTCCTTGCCAGAGTGCCTCTGGAACAGTGTCCAGTTAGGGGCACACCAGTTCAAGAAAGTCGTAGATTGACTTCAGTGAGTTCAGTAAAGGGCTACCAACATGATCAGGGAGCTTAAGCCCTCATCAACTGCCCCTTGAGGAGAAGCTAAAGGAAGTGGGCTTGAAAGATCCTGGAGAAAAGAAGTAACTTAGTAACTGTAACACTCTATAAGGAGGATGGAGCTAGACTGCACAAGTGATGTGTGGTGAAAGAGGCAACAAGCATCATTTGAAACGAAAGGGGTTCTGACTGAAAAATGTTTTTTGCTGTGAGAGTTGTTAAGCAGTGGAAGAAGTTGCCCAGGAAAGTGCAGTTGCTATAGGAAGTTTCCAGGACCCAACTGAATAATGCTCTGAGTTACCTGATCTGACCTCATGGCTGACCCTGCTTTAAGCAGGAGTTTGGAAATCCCTTCCAACCTAAGTGATCCCCTAATGTTTAGTAACTGCAATTACCAGAACCCATACAGCCCTGATCCCAACACTGTTGTTACCTGTCTACATCACTAAGACTGTTATGCTTCCAAGGATCATCTAAAACTGAGGTGGGGGCTGATAGAGGTATTCCTTAATCCCAAATGTGATTACATTTATGGAAAAAGCCTAAGATCAAGATTTAAAATATGCAATACTTAAAACACAGCCTCTAGTCTCCTGATGGCAGAAATGCTTAAAGCTTCTCAACCTGAAGATTATATGAGTAACTGAAATCCCTGGTGAAAGTAGAAATTTCACTTGTGAACTGCAATACACTTAATTTCTCTCTGAAATACCACCTGCCTGGGAAGATTATCTGGTCATGTAACTTTTCTAACAAACTAATGAAGCTAGTGGTGGGCTGTCTGTTGGGAATACCAAATGCTGCTCCTAAAACTTTCCTCTTGTTGGGAGTGCTTCAGACCAAGATAATACAGCCTATATCAAGCAATCATGTTGATCCCAAATGTTTGGTATCTGTGCCATTATTGACTTTTTTCTTTATGTATATCAGAAGGAGGTTGGAACCTCGTTTTTAATGATTTGAGTTTGGCTATCACCATATCGAGCATCTGCCTTCAGTGAAGTCATCCACAGATTTATTGTAAGCCTTTCTAATTAATTCATGTCTTCAGTAATACCATGAGTCCTTAGCTCAGGTCATTAGCACAGTATCATTAGAATAGCAGTCATTTAAATATTTATGTTTTCTTATGCAGAGTGTAAATATTAATTAATTAAGCAGTGTTTCCTAGTGGCTAGAGAATGGTTCAGCATTCACATGATCTGGCTTCTGTTCCCAAGTCTTCAGAGATTCCTTGTGTGTCTCAGTGAAATCATTGACTACTTATCTTAGAAATATCATCTAACTTTAGAAGTTACTTTGAAGTCCTAAGGCTAATGATAAGACTCAAAGATAAATGTATTTGTGAACTTTTCTCACTCAATTAACACTAGACAAGCGTAGTTAAAAATTGTATGTGCTTTGTACTTGTTTAATATCTATGGAACATACTTAAATTTGGGACCACACAAAGCAGCTCAGAAGAGTTGGTTTCCATTGTAGTATCTCTGTGAGAAAACAAGTGTCCATTGGCTCATCAGTCCAGGTGCTAGGGACCACACTTCTTCTGCAGGTCAGTCATTAGTCATCACTGAGTTCCTGTCTGGATATGCCAGATAGACCAGCCTTAACTCATCCTTGTTTGTCCATCTTTATAGATAAGGTATAATTTGCTGTTTCCTCTTGAGCATCAGGGCTTTTGTGAAGCAGTTTGAAACTTATATCCTTGTAGAGTAATTCACCTGCCAAACAAGGATCTGGGTACCTCTATTATAAACTGAACCTGTGCTCCTTGTTTGAGTGTAAGTATGGTTATTTTGCCATTTATTCTGACTCCTCATGAGTTACATATGAAACTCCTTTCTTGAATTCAATGTGAAATGAGGGTGGAGTAGGGGGGAGGCCCAGCTTTATTTGCTAGTAGGAGATAAGTCTATTGGAATGCCCAACAGAGAGGTGAAGCAACATACTATGTCTCCATGGATTCAGTTGGACTCTTTGTAGGATTGATGATCATTGTGGTTTTAGTCCAACACCAATGCAGATTTCCAAAAGAAGCATTGCATTCCCTATCTTTTGTACATTTCAATCAAGATTAGCTGTATTTCTGAAAGATACACACTTGTCGCTGTTGAGCCGCTAGCTGAGAGAAAAAACCCAGGTTCTCAGGCAAGAAAAGAGAAAAGTGCGTTTATTATTTTGATTTCCATATATATAGAGTTTTCAGAGGTCACCCAGATTGGTCAGCCAGAAACCTCCCCCTAGGCCTAATTGGCCAAGCCCGAACTGCCCTAATCTGGAGACGTTGTTTGCAAAACATCCAAACTTTATCTTTGTTTATGAAATGTAGCAAAATGTTCTCACGAGAAAGACCTGTGCTAGCCACACACACTCATGAAATAGGAACTCTTGCATTAAACACTGGTGTTTAATGTTCAAGTGACTGTAGACAGATGAAGATTTAGTGGGTGGCTCTGAGCTGAACTAAAATTAATTAATTTTTGTCATTGAGTCATGTGGCAGGTATAAAATTCACATTAAAAATATTTCTTGCCAGTATTAAGTGAGGAAAAAATAACTAAGATGGCATTCTTAATGCCTTCTTCTGAACTTTGCAGTAACAATTTTCCCTGAAGTACACCCAGCTGCTTTCTCCAAGGATTCTTACACTTCCTTATAATCATACTCGTGAGTATCTGGCCTCACAAAATAATTTATTTTTGGCACAACTGCTGTTGTCATATTAAACCATGATAACCTAAACACACAAGATTAGAAGTGAGTGAATCTTACTAGGTTGAGATTTTTTTCTTCTCCTGCCTTTTTTCCATCGTCTTTTTCACATCCTCTGTGGGAGAGGTATCGACCACTGCTGTGTTTCTGTCACCACTCCATGCTGCTCCTTGTCACCTGTGCTGGATGTGTGTGGTGGGAAGCAGCATGGAAGCAGTGCCCCTACACATTGCCAACCATGTGCTTTTGGAAGGTACAGGGTAATAGAGCATGGCATGGTGACAGACTGCAAACTAACAGTGAGAATGCTGGGGTTAAAAGCTTATTTTCAGTACTTTTAAGAAGCTATGTAATATTTTGATGATTTCAAATGCCTCATACAGAAAAAAGCCCCTTACCTTTGTAGCTTGGAGAAAACAGCAGTGCTCCTGTCTGGTGTCTGGGGTCTTTTTCTAGTTCTAAGCAAAAGTCACAGTTATTGTAACTGCTTGGAATTAATGTGGGGAAAGTATTTTTTGTTGGCTTTAGTTTTTGTTTTAGTTTTTTTGTTACTTGTGCATTTCTGCTTCAAGGCTGTGTTGTGTATGTTCTGCCTGCCTGCTGTAGCTGCCTCACTTAATGGTCAGATAATCTCTCAAAGTGATTTAAAAGATTTCCACTCTCCAGCTTCTCTTGTCCCTTTCCCTGGGATGAAACAGTTGACTGTATGGTCGGAGTGTATCATATGGAGAATAAAATACAGTTTGCATAGCTATGAATCATTATTTTTACCCTGTCTACATAAGCCTGGGTACTACAATTAGGACAAACTGTGACAGCCTCCCAGCTGTTGGTCTGTAATGCTGTCCTGGGTTGCAATATAGATGTATTTAAGTATTCTATTACCACCAGCTGTGGGCCGTTACCTGCTATCAGCTGCTAATGACCCACTCCGGATGACAGGCAATGGGCCATCAGGGACCCACCGTGTGACTCATGGACTTATCTCATCCCATTGTGGGATGCTCTGCCCAGGAGGGAGGAGCCAGGTGTTCCCACCTGGATATAACCTGGCCTTGGAACTGCCTGAGCTAGCCCTGTCTACTGGGTTCCCAGAGGACAAGAGCTACCACTGGATCTTCAGCTGGAGACTAGACCTTCACAGGATCACTGCTTCAACTGGACTACTTCAGTTGGACTGCTACTACCACCGTAACAGGGTGTTAGGTTGTATCTGACTTTGTCAGTGCTTTTCCTTGTATTATTTCACTTATTTTTAATTTCAGTCTTGACTTGTGATCTCCCACTGGTTTGTTTTCAAACCAACACAAATGCTTAACTGCTGTAACAGTTACATTGGATCTCCCCTGGTGACCCTTCAAGTTCTTCCATGACCAAATAGGTAGCAGACAGGGAGCGCAGGTCATTTTCTTCTCCGTCCTGCCTGTGGAGGAGTTGACAGACCTGGAAGGACAGCAACCAGTTGCACAGCTCTTATTGACAGCAGGGACTTGGTTTTCACAACTGGGGGATACTTTTTGAGGATTGAGGACTACTGGGAAGAGATCCACCTCACCACATGAGGCAAAATCTTCTTTCCTGAAGACTGTCGAACCTGATGAGGAGAGCATTAAATGAAAAATAATGGGGGAGGGAGGTGATGGTGACCCGTGGTCAAGTGAGGAATCACAGAATAGTTTGATTTGGAGGGAACCTTCAAAGGGACACCTTCCACCAGACCAGGTTGCTCAAAGCCCTGACTGGCCTTGGAATTCTGCCAGGGATGGGGCATCCGTAGCTTCTCTGGGCAACCTGTTCCAGTTCCTCACCACCCTCACAGTGAAGAATTTCTTCCTAATACCTAATCTAAGCCTGCCTTCTGTCAGTTTGAAGCTATTACTTCTTGTCCTATAAAGAAATTGGTGGTCTGAGTTGGCAAGAAAAGGGTGCAAGGCGAATGTACAGGATAGCCATCTAAACCAATCCAGCAGGGTGGTTGTGGAATTGGGGAGCAAAAGCACGCGATGTCCTTGATGAGGTATGCAGAGATGTGTTTATTAGCAAGAGAACAAGCCTTTTCATCCCATCCATTTGGCGGGCTTGACAAGCGTTGGCTGTGCAGGTGTCAGTCACGCGCCTTCCCATCCAATCACCATGCAGTGTCCACACGTCTCGCTGACCAACCCCAGGCTGTGGCGGAAGGCCTTTGGGCAGAGCTGACGGCCATGTCGCACGGCCAGATGTGCCCCCAAGGCCAGATGTGCCCCCAAGGCCAGATGTGCCCCCATGCCAGGTGTGCCCCCAAGGCCAGGTGAGGCACACAGGTAAGGAAAGGCCTGTGGGAGAGTCTCTTACACCGTCTGTGAGAACCCAGCATGCCAGGGATGTCTCCATTAATGACATTAGTGTGCACAATATAGGAACCAGTCCTCGTGCAGCTGCATTCATTCACAATCACAGAGATGCGGCGAAACTGCTTTCCTGTCCCTTATGCAGTGTCTGTATACTGGCTTTTCAGTCGGGACAGGCTGTGGAGGTGAGGAGTGGGAGTTGCTCTCCATTCCAGAAAAGGGAAGCTACTGAAGGGATCAAAGCATCTGGCATACAAGGAGAGGCTGAGCAAGCTGGTACTGTTCTGCATGGAGAAGGGTTCTTGATGATAGCTGTAAATGGCTGAAGGGAGCAGGAGAAGAGACACACCCTCTTCTCAGTGGTGCTCTGTGAGAGGACAGTTATCAATGGCCACAAACCAAAATACATTAAAATTCATCTGAGCACAAGAAAGCACTTTCATTGTCACTGTGGTCACAACCAGAGCCAGATTGCCGAGAGAGATGGTGAAACTTCCATCCATGAAGATATTCAAGACCTTTCAGGACATCGACCTGGGCAATGTACTTAGAGATGTCAGGAAAAATAATCCACAGACACCAGCGGTTTATGTCCAAAAAGGAGAGAGAGGAGCCTGTAACTTTATTAATGAATAAAGGGAGAGGTCATGGGCATTTCCCATGGGGTCTCTGAAACTGACAGAGGACACAGACTCTTTTATCCTAATTCCTGGCCACAAGTTCCCTCTGTCTTTCCCCATTGGCTGAGGTACTCAAGAGGTACAGACTTCCTGGAATGCCTAATGCAGACCCCGTGAAATATACATCCCCCCTAATGCAGACCCCCTTGATACACATCTCCTCTTTCCTCTTTTCCTTATGTCTCTGTTCTTGTAGTTTATTAACACAGCCTTGGGCAAGTCAGTCAGTGGAATTCCTATGGAAATCCTTGCCATTGTTTCTTCTATCTCTCAGTAGGTCTTATCTTACTAGCCGTTTGGTTTGTAAAGACACTCCCTTACTCCTTTCAGAGGTGACCTTGTGTGAGTAGAGGGGTTGGGCTTGATGATGTTCGCTTGAATGTGGAGGACAGGATGTCCCTGCCAACCTCTGCCACTCTGATATTCTCTGGCTGAAGGTACTACTCTTTCTCTCCTTTTGGTCTATTATTTGTTAGGGTTTTTTTTTCCAAGCAACTTAACATTTAATTGAAGAACAATGCACATCTGTGAAGTTACCTGTGAATGTTCTTCTACCATATATACTCCTGTAGAGAACAAGTTTGATTACTTCACATCATGCATTGATAATTAATACTTAGAGCCTTTAAGGAAATATTAAATAGCCAACTTCCTCTTGAAGTTACGAGATGCACATGTCATTGCACAGAAAGTGGTGCTAAACAGCTGGGAGTTAATGTGCCATACACTGTTTTTAAATGAATTTGCATAATAGAGTATATATATATATTATTTATTTTCTAATAATTATATAAGATGACAACAAGGCATCTTCTGATTTCATTGTAGATTTTTTCCTACACAGGCTTTGATGGTTTATATGTGTATGTTTCTATTAGAGCTGGCCATGTTTAAGATGAAGTTTTGAGAATAGAAGAAAAATAATTTTGTTACAGACAGCCTTTTACTTTGAGATTTTAAGCAGTTTTCTCTGGGTACGTTCCTGTAGTCCTCCAATATGAAGGCTCAAATCTTCATGTGTGTTCTGGAAATTGCCAAGTGAAGAAAAACAGAATTGGGAATGGGAAGAATGATGCTTATGAATATATCCATCTCAGTGACTTCTTTCTTCACTCAAGAAAAGTAGTAAGCACA
This sequence comes from Entomyzon cyanotis, assembly GCA_024500445.1. Taxonomy (NCBI): domain Eukaryota; kingdom Metazoa; phylum Chordata; class Aves; order Passeriformes; family Meliphagidae; genus Entomyzon; species Entomyzon cyanotis. Next base: position 616,179 of record JAKEPQ010000768.1, read on the forward strand.
ATGAGCTTGAGTAGATCATAGAAGCCCAGCTCACTTAAACCTAGGAGATCTTTACTAATTAGAATCCCATCACTTTGTTCTAGGAGCCAGGCAACAGTGTCTGTCAGAGCACTGTCAGATGGATTTGTTGCTGATCCTGTTTGGGGCTGAGTGTGCCACTTTGCTGTACATTCAGTGCATAAACTGACGCTATCAGCAAAGTGCCTGACTTTAACCCACTGTTTTCCTAGAAATTGAAAACTCAGTTACCAAGTAAGTAAACAAAGCAGGAATCTCATTTTTTTCTGTTTCCTAACTTTATGGTCTTAAATACTGAGTCCTTATGGTTCTCAGGTTCAAAGGCTTTCATGTGCATGTGAATATAGGACAAACACCAAGCTCATCAGATGCCTTGCCAGTGTGGTACTTTGGGGTTTTGAGCTTTGAGTCCAGGAGTTCAATTCTGCCAGGGAATCTGCAGTGATTTCTAACTGCAGACTAAATTGTTGCTATGAATTAATGGAAAAAATAAATGTCATTTTTCCTGTATTCTAGCTGGACAGTGTCTGGAATATGTCATTTGCACAAGATCCAAAAGGATGTTGTCAGGTTGGCGTGTACATCTTGCCTTCTGTCTGACCGTACTTTCCTGAGTTTCGCCTCTGGTATGACAGCAACAGCAGCAGCCACAAAACCCCCCAGCATGAGGGCTGGTGGGAGCACACAGTTGGCCACAGAACAACATGTGTGTGAAACTAGCCAGGTTTAAGACTCTAAAAGTAAGGAAAGTACGATTGTTTCTATAAAATTATTTTCAACAGTATTTTACTTTGTATTTTTCAACTCCTAACTAATCACAAACTTTGTCTTCATTTGTTGTCAATAAAATAAGTAAGAAGGGCTTTTGCAAGTGGGTCATAATCTGTCTGTGTAGGCAGGGTGAGTGCTGTCCAAGAACAAGGACTACTGGCAATATGTGTCTGAATATTAAGTAGTCCACTAAGAATAATTGTATTTAAGCAACAGTGTTGTCTTGGGTTTTTTTGTTATGTGATCCATACAGTCAGGAAATAAAAACACAATGTAGTGGTCCACAATGGGAGAGGGTTGGGGTTTTTTTAGTATGTCAGAAAAGAAACGTGAAAATGTCAGCTTAATCATCCATTTAAATTTAATAGATCCAGTCTAATTTTTATTAGATAATAATAATCACTGAATAATTACTGAAGCTGGACAAATTTGCTGTAGAGTGCATCAGAAGCATAATTTCAATGTTTGGTGGCCTGCTGCATTTAAATGGAGAATTATCTTTATGAAACATCCTCTTCATAATTTGCCGTTAAATGAGAATTGAACAAATCACCATAAATCTTACATAAAGGTTATTTAACTAAATGTTGGTACTATACATATTTTAAATGCATGGTGCACTAATTTAGCAGTCACACTGTTGGGCAGTAAGCATTTCTCTTCTGCAGCATAACAGATTATGGTGCTGCAAGTGCCTCTCTGGGCTACCGTTAGAGTCTGTCCATGCTGCAGTCATAATCCCTGTGCCAGAGGTTTGCACACAGCAGCACAGTATGTGGTAAACTGCTTGCTAAAACTTTACATGCCTGCTCTTATCCCAGTGGTGGCTGCAAAACCCAAACACACTACAGAACTGGAATGTTTTGGCTTGTTTTGGTCACCTGAAAGGCCAAACCAAAACCCCACCCTAAATATCTCCAGCATTTAAAGAAAAAAATGTATTTCTGTCAGAAACCAATTGGTTTTTTAATTTAGATTTTGCCACTTGTTTTTTCCACATACAGTCTTCCAATATTGCTGGCATCTAAAATGAAATTGAAGTTCACTGCACAGAGGAGGCATTTTTTTGTGTGAGACTGATAGATTTTTTTTTTTGCGTGTGCCTGAAGATTTAAATGGCAACAAGGTTCACTTGACACGTTGTAGTGGCTGTTATAAATAATCAATACTATATAACCTAATATCAGTTTAGTTTCTAGAAAAAATTCCCATAGTAATGTGAAATTTTTACTAATTTTTTGTTTGGTTTTTTATCACTTTAGCACATTTTAATGAAGCCAAGGCTTTAAAAACTTTGGGATTGTATTGTATTTACAGAAAAGTGTAAATATCAGGGGAAAAAATACCTAACTGAAATTACAACAATATCTGTATTACATACATTTTCACCTAATATATGTAACATAATTTTTTTGTACCAAAAAGCTGGTCAGCCTCAAATAGTTTGAGTTGAATAGACTGGGTCACACCCATAAGCTTGAAATAACTTGGATAAATGCTGTTTTATAACAGAAGCATATCTGGTCCTACTAGAGTCTGCAAACTATTTGAAAAGAAGTAATAATAACAATGAACATCTATAATGAGCCATTGTGTTATTTATAAGATAATTTATCATAAGATTTTGCCTAAGAATTCTAGCTCACAATATTTTGTGAAGGTAGTCCTGCACAGTAATCTTTCATTGATATTTAGCCAAGCAAAGAATGCAGTTATTTTTGTTCTGCTGAACTAAAGATAAAGTATTCTTAGAGATCTGACATTTCAAGTGTACAGTACATATTGAAGCCTTTAGATGGAGACATACTTCAGATAAACACCTGATATTCAGTTTACAGTGCATTGAGTAAATACAAGAGAAAGCTAAAATAAATGAGAACTGAATATTGAAAGAAAATGAGAGAAATGGCGTGGTACTTGTAGCATTGTAATGTTAAAAATTACTTACTCTAACTCCATTGGCAATTGAATATTGAGGGCATATAAAGCTGACAACAGCAAAAAGATTACATGTTTTTGTATAATCAGCTGTATTTACAGCTGATACATGTTCCCAAGAAATGTATTATACTGTAAATAAAAATTCTGTTGTTGACATTACAGAACTCCGTGTAATCAGCAGCATGCATCAAAAGGCCTCTGATAGCCGTATTAGTCTCATTCCTATGAAGAATCAGACTAAATTACAATATGAGCACTTCCCAGAATAAGCCAACAAAATGCATTCTGTTAGAAAACATAATCTGAGTGCCTATGTAAAAATCAGGAAATATTTTAGCAGTAAAGTACTAATGCTTTTGTTTTAATTCTCCGATCCTCCATACTGCAATATATTCAATGTTACTGGGAAGCTTCTCACACTAATTATCACATCAAGTAGTTCAGTTATTCTGATGATTACTGCAGATGAAAACCCCAAGATCAAAACATTAATGGTATAAATCAGTACTGGTTGGACCCAGATGTACAGCACTCCTAAGTCAGAATCTGTTAATTTGATTTTTATTTTCCTTATAAAAGTGGTATAGAAAAAGGTGGACATTTGAATTAAGATGTATCTCCTGTAAAGTTTCTCCTTGGCAATTCCATGTAATAAGGAAATGTCATGTTGTGCAAATGAGCACATAACTGCTGGTGCTGCAGTGGGCTTGTGGACAATGGATATCTTTCCTTCAGATTAGGTACCAGGAAATGATCTGAGAAAGGCCAAGTGGTTTTATGCATTCTTCTTAATCCATACACATTGCATAGTTTTATATTACATATACAGATGTACACTGAGTTGCATGGCTCACAAGCTTGCAGTACATTTTATGTCAGGACAGCGTGAATATAAATTCAAACAGTCTTGAACAGTATAATTGTGACTACATTCATTGCATGTCTAAAATGCATTTAATTTGGAACCAAATCCCATCCTCACTTTTGTGTTCTTTTGTGAATTTTAATACTTTTACATGAAAATACAAATGTCTGTAGATATTTTGAGATCATAATGTGTGTGGCATAAAAAGTGTTTTGTTTTTCATTGGAAACCACCTTGGGTTGAAGGACTACATCAGGTAAGATTTAAGCAGATCTATAGAAGTTCTGATGAGGGGCATTGCTTCATGTTAAAGTATCAAGGCAATAATCAGCAGGGCTATCTGCAGGTGCCTTTTTTTTCATTTCCTTTACTTTATTTTACATCTGAGTGCAGAGCAAATCCCTGGTATTATTAACATGTAAAGACATCAAAGTACCTTCTGTGCAGGTGCATCTGTTGGATCAGCCAAAAAACGTAGAACAGAGACAATTAATTGTGGTTTGCTCACTTTGTGTGAGAAACGGCAGGCTGATGCTAAGAGAGAAGGACCTTTCATTAAAAGTGGTGTTAAGTTTCAGTGCATCACTTTTCCACTGATTCTTTAGATTCAGGAGGTATTTCTAGGTTCTCTACAGTAGTGGGGCTTTGATTCAACATGCTTGTAAATAACTAGGATCCAACTCTGCTTTGCAGGTGTTGAGGTTAGAAGTCAAAATGAATTATTTTCTCAGAAATTCTATCCTCTTTGTTAGTCCGTAGATCTTTAGAATAAATGCAATTTGTATTTAATGTCTGTTTCCTCAGAAGACTGCATTCTAGCCCACAGATGCTGAGGTTTTCTTTGGTGTGCAAATGTGATGGTTGTGCTTCGTTCTGGTGACCTGGTGTTTGAAATTTGCTGTGACAGAGCAATGCTCCTCCAATCTGTTATGGATTATGAGTTGTACTGTATTTTTGGCCTGAGTTTCTTGAAGATGGTGTGAATGGATCAGGAATAATGGCAGTACATAGGAATTAGATTACATGCTACTTTTAATAGGGATGTATTGCAGAGGAAGGGTCTTACTTTGCAACATTTAAACATTGTCTGCTTACCTTTTGGCTGTAGAGTACCTTACATGTTGTATTTGAGGCCACCTATATGTGGTTTTTTAAAAATGTCATCTGTATTCACACTACATTCAAGGGACAATACCAGGAAACAGCTTCTTTCAAGACCTTCTACTAGTATGCAGCATATAAGTCTGTGACAAGTGGTATTACAGAACGTCATGTCACTCTAACTGCTTGCATTAGATCTTTCTGATTTCCCCAGTGCCTTTCCGTTGTTTGATTAATACTACTTGATTTCAAACAAGGTATCAGAAGGCATAATTTAGAGTGAATATTCTAAGGATAATATAAGATTTTTGTCATATAACTTTTATTAAAATAAATATAACATTATATTTTATCTTTATTTGGTTTTTTTCCCCACCTTCTCTCCCCTCTCCCTCCTTTCCCATCACCTCCCTCCCTCCATTATACCTCCTCCAGGTATAATACTTGACATAAGGATCCAAATAACTACTGTATTCCTTCAAAACAGAGCGGCTCATGGGCACTTTATTCGAATATAAATGAGGCAGAATCTAAGGATAAAAAAATCCATTGTGGTTTTTTCTTTTCTACTGTATTCTTAATACAGTGTTAAACTGAAATCTGTAATCAGATCTGCCATACCTCTCTTAAACAGCCTTGTTGTAGACTGTACTTAAGTATGCAGTTTTTGTAAGGCTTCAGTGTGCCAATAATTCATACATCATACAACTATGAAGAATCTTCTTTCCTTGGTTTAATTTGTGGCAAAGTTCTGAAAACACTTGTTTTGGTGCTTTAATGAATTATATTATCATGTCCATATTGTCTGAATGTTGGTCTGCGTTGATTTTCTTTCTTTTAACCCTTCCTTATGAATTTCTAGATAAATGAAACCATGGGCTATGTTTCATATACTTCAAAGAATTATTAATGCATCTTGGGCATTGACACACTCTCATTACATTTTATTTTTGCTATGAAAATTGAATTCTGTTTTTCTTCCCAAACAATTCAGTACTCCAGATCTCAATGTAATTGATGGTATGGCTAAACTAGAAAAAGTGGTAGTGGCTTTTGAATTAAAAAATGGGATGGAGGAGATGGAAATCTGGCCTTAGTCTGATACTTCAGAGTCTTTTAATGCCCTTTGGACAAGTTAACATTTTGCCTCTCCATAGAAGCTTGTAAAGTAGTTTGAGATCATTAGATGTGGAAGAAAAAACCACACCAGAGTCTGAAGTGTTATTATCTGGATAATTTAGAATGTCTGTTGTCATGCAAGTGACTTCTGTGAGGTGCCATCATTTATCATTTATATAATTTTATATTATATATATTAATTTTAGAGATTTCCAGTTGAACTGATTGTCTCCATGCTAAGTTGAATGCCAATGTGCGATAGGCATCCTGTTATTCAACCTTCCCAAGGCAAGGAATTTCTGGATGTACATCTGGGCAATATTAATGTTGAAAAGTAAGAGAACTACTGACTTAGGGCATTAAGCAATATGTGAATCAACAGATCTGTTTTATATCTAGGGCTTTAATCAACTAATGGTGTAATTAAGTGAGTACTTTGCATGTGGAAAAACTGACTAAAGAGAGTTTTCATCTTGCTTCAACCCTTAACAGCTTGTTTTCCTCCTCTTTTCTCAGTTCACCATTTTCTTGCTAGAGCTAGTGAAGCTGCTCAGCAAACCAAGGTCAATGAAACCTACTGCATTAAAGGTTTGAGTATGTGGGGTTTTTTAAGAAATCAGTTACTCCAGTGCTGTAGTTTACAGCTCAGCTCCCCAAAGGCTTGGAACAGCCCAGGGTATATAGCAATGAGCAACCAGGAGAGGAACAAGAAGGTGATGCAGGTGCATTAGCATCAGAAAATGCATTTTTTCAGAGTGGTCAATGAAGACTGGACCTGTCAACACCTCTAAATGGGACATATAAGAGGTGTACTGAGCTATCTCTCTGGTAATTCTGTTAACTGACTCTGATCCCCTTTCTTTGAGAGATGGTGCAGAGCTGGCCTAAAAGGCCAACAGAGAACAGACTGGTGAGGGAGACTTCTTTATGAATAGTGGCTAGAGCACAGCCTGGATTCCTTCTTCTGCCTGAGGGATTCAGAAGTGGATCTGCCTGGCTGGCACCAGGTCAGAGGTTGCAGAAGATTTGGTTAGTCAGGCTCCTCCTGCTAAAATTGTTATTCTGGCAGGGAAGAATTCAAGAGTAACTCCTTCATTTCTCAGGTCATGCTTCATTTCCTTCTCATGTTTTTGGACATGCTCACTCTTTTGGAGCAAATTTGGAGTGAACAAATTTCTAGTTTTGTCTGTTTCTAAGCTCCAGGACAGAGCAGCCAGTGGACAGAACTGGAGGTTCCTTCCCCTCCAAAGTACTGTTATTAGGGGGTTCTGGGACAGGGTTCAAACAAGGAGGAGCAGCTGAAACTGCACATGGTTTGAACTGTGTGGGTGACTTTCATGCATGCACAGTGCTCTACTAGATGGGCATGTTACATCAAAACATGTGTTGCTTATACTTTGCATGGGCCCATAGCTAACTGGGACCTTCTTAATGGGAGAGCTAACTCAGAGAAAGGAAACTGATACATATACTTTTATTTTTCAGTTCTTCTCTTACCTGAATTTGGCTCTTGAATAAAGTCCCTTAAGGTCTTGGACATGGATATGGGAATACCCTTGCAGCATTGTTTGCGGGGGTGGCTATGAGGTTGTAACTTCAGTGTGTTAAATGACATAAATAGTTTCATATCAGTGGGTTTTGCCTCTGCTTTTCCTCTTTATGCGTATTTTATAATACATAGTATAAAATTTTTGCACCTGTAATAGGACACTGCGCTAGTTGGATCTTCGCTGACCTTCATTATGGATATTTTTTTATCCTAATATGTACTTAAATATATATGCATGAAGACATAAAGAAGCGCATTATATTCTGTTTCTAAGGAGGCACAGCTTTCTATAATTCCATCAACAGAGAATTTTCATGTTAGGGTCATTGATCATACTGTCATGAAAGGGATTTTTAAGTCTGGATCTACCATGGCCTGTCTTTGGAAAGTCATCTGAACTTTAATCTCTCTGTAAACTAGACTTAGCGGTTTATTTAATGCTTGTGGTGTGATAAATAATTACTAATATTTTGAGAAGGAATTTAATCTATGTGTATATTTAGGTTAGATGTCTATGGTGTTGGACTGAAAAACTATATGTGGAAAAATACACAGATGCAGACATGTGGCAGATCCAGCTAGCAATTAATGTGCATAAAGTTAGATGCACAGATTGTATAAAATTATTATTAAGAAACACAGTTCTAATGTTGGTAGAGCATGTGGTATACGTCATTGTTGAACATAAGGAGATAAGCCAGCTTTGTATTCTTCAAAAATCTTTTGGTGAATACTACAAATTCTATTAAAGGTGTTGCCCTTTTATGTAGGTAACAGAAAATTTGAAGTGAGCATGTGTGTGTGCTGCATAGGCACCAGTGGAGCTGACAAAGGATTCCTTTAGTTAAAGCAGGCATATACTGAATTTTGAACTACCTTTTAAATACTTAAATTGTCAAGCACGCATTTTGCAAAGGAAGAGTTTTCAGTATATAATTCCCCAATGTAGGTCAATTAAAGCTATAACACTTTCCAAAATTTGAATCTCTAGATCAAGTGTTTTTTCCTAGTTGTACATTTTCCCTCTGTGCATTTATTTCAAATGTTAATAAAGTTTTCATCTACAAAAGGCTTAGAATTGACAGAACAAAACTCTTTCTTTTTAAACGATGACAACTACTACTGTTTCTGTCTGCAGGTAGTGGAGGACATGCTAGAGGACGAGGAAGAAGAGGATGACAGAGATGACAAGGTAATTATCTTTCCTAGCACTTGGGTATCTGGGGATGGGAGAATTTAGACATGACACTGTTTTTACCGACAGTTAAAAAAGGAGTTGATGTGTTTTAGTCCAGAAAATTGGACAGAGCTGTTTATCATCCTAATAATGCTATAGTGTGTTGAGGGAAAGGTTAGAGGTCTATAAATCCTGCTCTTCTTCTTTTTTTCTTTTTTTCCCCCCTCTTTTTCTTTTTCTACTTTTTCTTTTTCTTCTTTTTCTTCTTTTTCTTTTTCTTTTTCTTTTTCTTTTTCTTTTTCTTTTTCTTTTTCTTTTTCTTTTTCTTTTTCTTTTTTCTTTCTTTCTTTTTCTTTCTTTCTTTTTCTTTTTTTTTTCTCTTCGTCTTCTTCATCTTCTTCTTTTTCTTCTTCTCCTTCTTCTTTTTACTTTTCCTTTTTTATTTTTTCTTTTCTTTTCTTGATCTAGAGCTGGATCAAATACTTTTTTCTGCCAGGAACAAGAATAACTCAGTCTGTCGAGAACTTAATAGCTCTTGTGAAGATAACTGCAGCAACAAATGTTTTTGAAGGACAAAAATTCCTCCTGTCTTGAGAATTACAAATAGGGCTGCACTTCAGGGGAAAAATTGTGTGGAAATAGCAACTCTGTATTGGTAAAGGATGAGATATTGACATCTAAAATTTTCAAAGGATTGCTGGATAGAAGAATAGCTTGAAAGTTTTGCACTCCATATGACATTTAAATAATCACAATTCTCATACACATCCATTTGATTTGAAGCTTGCATTGTGGCCCTGCGAGCTGGGAACCCGTAGCAGGTCATTCACCTATTTGAGTGGACATGATTCATTCACCTTAGATGCTGCTGGTTGGGCTGAGGATTGAACCACAGTAAATAACAACTCATTTCCACATATTATTGAGCTAAGACATGGGGCTTCTTCGATTGCTTGTCCCCCAGAGAGGGGGTTAAAACAAAGAAAATAAATCAGAATGACCTTGCACAATGAAGTAATGGCTAGCACTGGCAGGATGGCTTTCTGTTAAGATGAGGGCAGTGAAGACAGCCCAATTCTTGCTGGTATTTTCCTATCAGAAAGGTGATATTTGTGAAAGAAAATGAAAAAAACAATTTTACAACAACACCATATTAAAATTCAGATTATTTTGACCTTCACAGATGTTCCCCCACTTCTGTTGTAATAAAACATTTTTTTTTTTTCTGAGAGGAGAAAAACAGTGCATCTTAATTTATGCTCTTGACCTTTTTTTCTGGCTGAGATGTACATTTATACACCACTGTAAGAATTCATATGCTGGCAGCAGCATTTGAAATGTCAGAAAATTCACTGTGATTAGTTAATTCCCTGAATGATTATTTTTCTGTTAGCTAACACCTAAGATGTAAGAGATGATAAAAAAGTAAGATTATTTTCTTGTTCCATTGCCAGGTCAAACATTTTACAATTATTATGTGCAATTCTTCTGTACATCACTTAAATTGTCAGCTACATTATTTCAGAATCAGCAAACATTGTACTAACAAAACCTTCTTTGACAAAACACATATGTGATGTTTTTTGACACTGAATGAGATGAGCATCCACTTCTGGCAATAAAATATATGATTTATTGGGAAAGACCATCACATCAGGTAGCTGCGGAGAGCTTGTATTTTATCTAAATATGCTAGTTTTGAATCATTATTTATTTTCTGATAAACACTGTTCTACCATCCATTTGAGGCCATTTTCTCCTGTTTCTTGCTGCTTTGTTATTAGATCTGGTGCAAATGTATCATACCAGTAGTGTGTGTATTCCTGGATATTTTAATCACTGTGATTAGTTCACAAAAAATAGCACTTGACTGCTTGTAGTTGAAACCAGCCTATGTAGTTACTGCTTAGTGGGTTTTGGAAATTGCTAAACAAACTCCTTTAAAGGAGAAGATGAGGGCAGAGGTCAGCCCCTCCCTCCCCCCAATTCTCTGGTGATCCTTTGAGCAAACGCCAGGCAAAACGTACCTAATTAGAAATATCACTCTAGGTTTCAGTGTTGTGATCTAATATTCTGCTTTCTCAAACTGACACCAGAGTTCAAACATTTTTCTAGATCTAGTAATCAAGGTTGAATAAAAGTGAGTACTGACATTACCCTGTACATTCAGTGAGCCATTTCATTGAATATTTAAGTGCTGTTTTTCTATACAGAAGGTGTTAAGGTTGGTTTTTATAAATTCAGAGCTGTCTTTGTTACTGCAAATGTTTTGAGCTCTCAAGATTGAATATGCTGTTTGAATTGGAGAAAAAAATTACACTTTTTAAAACAAGCATGCATGGACTATTTATTCAGTATGTTTGCAGTGGGAATTATTTTGCACTAGGTTAAATTGTAAATTACAAACTCATGGTTAGGACTGACTTGTTTGTTGTTGGAAGCTAGTAGGCTGTTTTTCCTTCCTGGTGCACACACTCTTAACTACCACTGTTCCCCTTACATTTTTTGTTGAAATGGAAGGGTGCAGGTTTGTGTTATTTTAGTTTGTGTGTGTTTTCTTAAAGCTATGTGCAAAATGAATTTTTGTGAGAAAACAAATGCATGTTTTGTAGCACCAGCTGGTAGTGGTCTCTGGCTTTTATTATTTCTCTTGTTTTTTCATGTGGTACAATAGAAAACTGAGGAAAACAGGTCTTCTTATGCAAAGAAAGTTACAAGATTAATAAATGTGCCAAACCCTTACTTTCATTAAAACTGAAGCATATGTTGCAAATACGTAAAATATGCCCCAGCTGCTTGACCATGGCCAGTGTCTTTGCTCCCTGATTACCACAAGGAAGCTATTAGTCCTGTAACCTTTGGACTTAACGATCAATAGGGTATTACATGGCATGGAACTGGAGCACCTGTTTTCCATTTAGTAAAGGCTCCTTGCAGGCTTTACCTAAACCTATCCATCTGTTTTCACTTATCAGATTGTTGGGTGATTATGAAAAGTGTCTTTCTTTAGAACTGACTCGGATATTAGTGACTTGCTCACAGTGAAAGGATAACTCTTTGGCTACGTGATGACCTCAATGCAGGCACACATTGACGTAGGTTATGTGTGTCAGGGAGGGACATTGCTCAACATCCCCAAAATTGCAGTTACAGCTGTCATAAACTGAGGATGATGAATGATGAAATACATAAAATTAGTTAATGTAATGAGTTTTATTAATAAGGGGGTGTAACGCTGAGAGGAGTCTGACAACATATTGTTCCGGATTTTAGGAACTTTTTTCACCCTCTGCTGCAGTCAAGACAGGACTGTTAATTGAAGGCCAGAGGATGTGGTTTTCTACTGGAGAATTTTAACTTTCATCTTGACTTGCAATATGAATAATAAATTAGAGCAGCAGGTAAACTACTTGTATAGGTTACAAAGTGGTGCTTAGCAGTGGAACACTTTTTTTCCTGATTTTTCATTGTTGTCTTATTGTGTATTTGGGAATTGAAAAATATGTGGTTTGTTTGGCTCAGGCATTTGTCCTTCATTTAATACTAGTTTTTCCAAAAAGCAGTGCTGGATTCTGCATTCCATATGTTCTGTAACGCTTGCTAAACCTATGCCAACCACAGATTTACAGTTTAATCTGATTTCTCTTTCTCTCTCTTTTTTTTTTTTTGACTCCTTTCCAAACACTGGCTTACACAACATCTTAGCAAATAAGGGTCAGTTAAATTACATGAAGTCAAGTTACCAATAAGCTTTCAAAAGGATTTTTACACAGTTATGTTAAATAACGTAGCAGTCAATATGCATAATCTATGTATCTTAAGATTTTAGTTTGTCTATGCATGTAAGATTTAGTTTTTAAGAAGTTCACATGTGCTTTTCACATAGCTTTATTCTTTGAACAAGCTCCAGGTAAGATTTCAGATAATCACAAAGATTTTCAGCTCAGCATTTTGCTGGAAGCCCTCAGCATGCCACAGAAACAGACCAGTGAGAACTGCTATCATTGCAGGCATAAGTGGAGGAAGATACACATTATGAACACTATTTTGTTTTACCTTTATATTAATCTTTTATTAAGAAGAAATATTAAAAACATTTGCACGTTTGGCTACTCTCATTAGCGTTCCTTTGAAAAATTCTTTGCAGCTCTAAGTCAATGATATTGTACTTCAAGATAACTAGAAGCTTTTGTAATGAATGATAGTTGAGTCAAAGTAAAATACATTTTAAAGCATTTAATCATTCCTGTTGAGAGGTACCAACCTTACTTTCAAGCCAAGACACATTTGTAACCAGTCTCAGAAGCATGCCCTGCATTTTTACTGAGAGTTGATTGTGAGGAGGAAGAAAGACAGCTCTGATGTAGCCTACATTTTTATGTTCTATAAAAGAGAAGACTGTGATCTATTACAGTGGCAGTTATTTTCTATAAAATAAATGGTGGAAAATTATATAGAGAAATAGAGAGTGAGTGGAGTTAAAATTCCAGAATGAATAAATCTAGTAGTTCACCTATAGTTTGATTCCACCATTAAATTCTACATGGACACAGCATCTAAATACTAACTGTAAAGAAAAACCCCAAAGCAGCTTCCAGTGAAAACTGTAGTTATATATGAAGCTGTCATCCTCTCCAAGTTTAGCTTATAAGATTGTGTGTACTAACAAAAAATCTCTACAACATGGTAATCTGCAGTACATGGCTGCAGAAGTCAAACTTCTCAGTACAATTTGGTTTCAGTTCAGTCTAGTTATTCATGCAGATATGTTAATAAAAGGTGTGTAGTTTTTATAAAAATTATACATAATATGTTGATGGGGTAGACTTTTCAGCCTGTACTCTGGAATATCAGCTGATGCTGGTTTTGATCATTGGATCACCCCCAATTCACAGCCATGGAGTTACTTTTGCTTGGATATATCTTGGATCATGTGGAGCCTTTGCACAGCAACTTTCACAAAAAAGCAGTTTTCATCCTGCCCTGTACTGGGACATCATATAGGCTTCATCATTAACATACACATCTTTGAAAACAGGTAACTTGGACAGCCTTCTGAGAGGTTTAGTTTTAATGAGATCAGGTTTCTTTGTCGTGGTACAGTGTTGAAATACTATCAAAATCAGTAAAGTAAAATAAATTAATGAGATCAGAATCTGAGATTCATATCTGAAGTTCAGCATTTGGCAGGCGGGGAGGTGTATGTGTGTGATAGTCCATGGGGGACCATGGATCTGTGTCTTGGTTTGAGACAATGTAAAGGGGAATACTCTGGAATGCGTTGTCTCCCTTTATAGGTTTAACCAAGACCTTTCTGCCAATAAGGAGCAAAAACAAAAAGAGGTAAGTGAATAAAATAGCAGTTTACTAACCAGTAGAACATCGACAGGCAAAAAATAACAGTGAATAACTGCTAGATACAAAATTGCTAAATCCTGAGAACAAAGAGACCCCAGAATGCCAGGGACACCCCTCCCTCCAAAGGTGGTGCGCTGCAGCTGAGTGTGTGGTTTAAACGAAACAGGGAAAGGTGGTGTCAGCCTTCCCGCTGCCCCATCCCTGCCCTGCTTATCTCCCTGATAGCTGGAGCTCTGGCTGGTATTCCCTGGATTAGGGGCCAGAACTCCAGGAGGGACTTCGCCTTCCTTGTGGCAGGAGACAAGAAGACAGGCAAAGCAAGGCAGCCGGGCTGGAGCCACTTGCAGTCATCTCTCCTTGGCTGGACACCCTCAGTGAGTGGGCCAGCTTGGACTGGAGTGGGGGCTGCCCCACTGGCACCAACAGGTGGGCACCTATGGAATCTTCCCCAAGGCAGCTTCTCAGAGATGAGAAAAAAGGAAAAAAAAATGAGAAGAGAATCCAAGAAGGGAAGCAAAACCTCTGCCAAAGCAAAGATGAAATAGCCAGCGAAGCAAACCGCACATGGCAAAAGGCAGCAAGCTGCCCAGGAGGGCTGGTTTTAAAAACGCCCTTGATAGCACCTCCTACACACAAGGTTCATGTTTGTAGGGTCTTAAAGATACAGGAACAAGTTTTGGGCACAGAAGATACGGAATTATGTCAACAGTCTATAAACTGTTGAATGAATGACACTTATCCATGTGTATGGTGTTGTTCACCTGTGACCAATATAGTGTGGGTGATGTTCCTCATTTATGAAGTAATCCAAGTATAATTCAATAAATTATTAAATCAAATGAAGAATATGTCTGAGTTATGTTAGCTGTTTAAGAATGTGATATACTTTATCCTCTACTCTTAATATTATTTTTTAACATAATTAAGCAGATTTAAATTCTTTGAGGCCAAGAAAAGGGCTGTTTTCACCTAGGTCCTCAAAAAGTAACTTCAGGGTGTAGTTAAAAACATCTGTATGGTCTTCTCTGTGACTTGGGAGAGAAATAATGAGTGTTAAGTGAAACAACCAAAGCCCTTTACTGCTGGGTTCACTTGTTTGAAACCTTCCTACATATGCAGGTTGGTTTATACCTTAGCTCCATGTGGTTTCAAAAGTGGTGAGAATGGACCACTACCATTCTTCATTCTCTCACAGAACTTCTTTGAAGTAGTTTCACACAGAATCATGAGATCAGAGTTCTGTTTAAACCACAGCCGTGAACCACTTGCAACTCTAAGCAAGCCATGTTTTAAATTAAATTTAAAAACTTAAAAACCACCTGAATGTTTGTTCAGTTTTATTCATAACTCCATGTTTTAACCTTCCAAAGGACAGCTCCAAAAACCTTTGGAGAGGTGTCTATTTGAACATTTTCTACAGCAAAGTGCAGAGCTCCTAATACAGAACAAATCTTCCTCCATGTCCCACAGGAAGCAGAGGTGGTAATGTGTACATGTGATGTATTGACCCTGGCTGGATGACAGGCACCCACCAAAGCTGCTCTCTTATTACTCTCTGCAGCTGGACAGGGAAGAGAAAATATAACTAAGGGTTCGTGGGTTAAAATAAGGACAGGGAGAGATCACTCACCAATTACCATCACAGGAAAAAGACTCAGCTTGGGGATATTAATTTATCACTAACAAAATCAGAGCAGGATAATGAGAAGTAAAAGAAATATTAAAAGCCACCTCCATTCCTCCCTCCTTCCCAAGCTCTACCTCCTCCCCTTTAACATTGCAAAGAGATGGGGAATGGGAGTTACAGTCACTTCATCACAGGTTGTTTCTTCCACTGCTCAGGAAGAGGAGTCCTTGCCCTGCTCCAGCACTGGCTCCCTCCCACAGGAGACAGTCCTCCACAAACTTCTGCAGCATGAGTCCATCCCATGGGCAGCAGTTCTCCACAAACTGCTGCAATGTGGGTCACTGTTCCAGACAGTACAGTTTTTCAGGTGCAGCCTACTCCTGCGTGGGTCCCCTGCAGAGTTACCAAGTCCTACCAGGAAACCTGATCCAGCATGGGCTTCTCTCTTCATGGGTCTGCAGGTCCCTGCCAGGACCCTGCTCCAGCATTTCCCACAGGGTCACAGGCCCCTCTCTGGCATCTGCTGACTCCAACATGGGTCTTCTCCATGGGCTGCAGGTGCATCTCTGCATCCCTATGAACTTCCAAGCGCTGCAGGGGCACAGCTGCTTCACTGTGGGCTACACCCCAGGCTGCAGGGGAATCTCAGCTCCTGTGCCTCCTTCTCCACTGACATTGGTGTCTGCAGAGTTGTTCCTGTCCAATATTTTCTCTTCATTCTTCCCTGACCACAATAACACATGTGCAGTAACTTTTTTTATTTCCTTCTTGAATATGTCATCACAGAGGCATTACTGCCACTGCTGATGGGCTCAGCCCTGGCCAGCAGCAGGTCCTTCCTGGCTGGCCTTGGCCCTGACAGACATAGGAGAAGTTTCCAGCAGCTTCTCTCAGAAGCCACCTCTGCAGCCCACCTGCTACCAAAACCTGGCCATGAAAGCCCATTACAGTAAGATACAGCTTTGGAAGCCTTGTAGAAGAAAACTGGTGGTTGCAATGTGCTAGCATGAGATAAGTGCTACATGCACCCAGCTCCCAGCGGAGTATGTGGCTGACACTGTACATGTGAGGGAGACTGAAGGAGTGGCAGGGGGGATGCCATGGGAGAAGAGGATGCTCAGCAACCTGGCTGTGTACAAAACAGATGGCGTATTGTAGTCCTTAGTTTTCAACTGAGGTTTGATGCTGAGGCTCACACTACAACACAGCTGAAAATCCACAACTTAAGCTAGGTGTTTGACTTCAATGATAGGTTTCTGATGAAAATTGCAATCTCAGCTACAAAAATTTGCCAAGGCAGTTGATCAGGCTTTGCTGTGCTTTATGGAGGAAAATACAGGAATATGGGAAAATAAACTGCAAGCTTTTACAAACAATATGCGTGTATTTTGTTTACAGTTTGAAATATCTGTGTGTCAGTGGAAGATTTTATATTGTTTACTTGATAGTGGTATGTATCAGTGATGAAGTTGTGAGACAGATCATCTAGGCAAAATATAATCCTGACAAAATCCGTGCCCAAAGTGTTTAAGAACAAAGCTCATCCTAGAGCAGTGTGGTATGGAATTAAAAAGGTGGTGGTGTGCATCAGCATCCAGGACACATCACAGCATGATAGAGAGCAGAGTCTGCCTCTACTCAGGTGTAATCTGCTGGCATATTAGGAGGAAAATTTAGCATAAATAAAGTTTGTGGACAAATAGTGCATATAGCTGCTTCATTCTGCTTCCCTTTTCTTCTGTGATAGGAATTTGATGTGTTTACTGGTAACTGCTAGAAAAGATCCAAAGATAAGAAGCTTGTCCAGGCTGCTCCTGCCTGTACCTCATGAGAGGTCAAGCCCTGGGGTCAGGTGCTGGGGAGGACAATGGTTTTTGTGTGGATTTACTGACTTTTCAGTTGAGCTGCCTCCAAGAGTGCAGATGCCCACTCATGAACCCTATTAAGCAGCGCTGGGTTGAGGAGTCTGCAGGACCTAGAGGTGGAACAGGCAGAAAGGGTGGCAGAAATAATATGTAAAAGTAAGCACAGACAACTTCAGGAGCAGGAATGGCCAGACCATGGGCAGGCAAGGATGTGATGATACTGAGACTTGCATCAGGAAAAGGCAAAGTGGCAGAGAGAGGCCACAAAGCCCCAGGTGCAGGTGTGCTGGGGTAACAGGTGTGGATTGAGGACCCAAGTAGGAATTTGCAGAGTTTACCTTCAATCTCCCATATATTAATTTCAGAGCAGTTTGCCATTTCAGTAGTTCTTTGAATGTAGTCCTTGGTGTACAATTTAGATAGACTTGAAAATTAGAATTTATGGCATGTGGAAAAGCAATAAATGGTTTTAGCACTCTGACTTGGTGTTAAATGTGACTTAAGGACCAGTGAGGTATCTGTGTTATCTGCATGATCAGCAAATGCATGTTTGACTGGTGTAGGAGCAGCTGAGATAATATGATAGGTTAATGTACAGCTGTAGCAGTCTGATAGTGCAGTGTTTTTATTGATTGTCTCAGTAAATGCACCAGGGTATTAGGTTTGCTTGTCACAGTGCTTAGTGCCCGGGGTAGTTGAGCAAGTTACTTTTCCACTGAGTTGACCCCCAAGTCCCAGAGTCTTTCAATCAAACTCCTTAGATTTCATACACTGGCAATTCCTTTCCTTTTCTAATGGGCTGTATTAAAGAAAATGTGTCACCTTTTGCACCATGTAATACTAAATCAGATCAGAATTCATGCACAATTATGTCAGTGGAAATACAATATTACAGACTTGCTTATCTCAAGATAGCACATGGAAAAATAAACTTGCACAGCTGACAGATTTACTTGAATCTGCAGATAAGTTATTTGTAAGTAATTGAGCTGAGAAATGTATATGGATTATTTTAATACATATCAAAAATGTATTAGAAAAATTACTAATAAATATTCAAGTATTGTTTTATTCTTCTTTCTCATTCTCCTATTTCCTTTATCTTTTTATATTTTCTTACCCTTTTCAGGTGCTAAGGTTTCCAGGATGGGAAAAACAGATTTTATTCTAGCGAATTGTTTTTGTTCTGAAGGCTAACAGCTTTAGAAAAACAAAATTGATACCACTCCTTTTTGTAATGTCATAGATACTCTAATGCCAGAGTAACAGAGAGCCCTGAGAGAAAAGCGTTCTATTGAAAAAGTGTTGCTTTCTGTTAGTCTTCAGAACAGCATTGCTAATTGGAAGCTTTCTTGCAATCAGAAATAGAAATTTAAGATCAGTTGCTCAGCAGATGTGCTTTTTTGTACTTTACACAAAAGAATGGTCCGATTCCTCCTACCGTCGCAATATTAACCAGTGCCTTGCTATGCCTTAAATGCATGGTATTAGCTATAATGTAAAATTAATTATGGAAAAGCCATTTGTTGACTTTTAATTACTGTTTGATTAAAATTTTAAATACCAACAGGACAAGAGTAGATGGAAATTCTTTGTAATGCCTTCTCCACTGCTGAGCAAGAGGCTAATTTGTAGTTAGATTATAATTTTTTTTTTTTAATTGTAGGGAATTTGAAATTTGTGCATATGTATATGTACACCAAAGCATCTTGTTTTGTATTTTCTGTACTCATAGGACTACTTTTCTTCCTATTCTCAAAGAACAAATGCTGCCTGAATCTTTGCCTATATCAATACACAGCAAATAGTGAAGATCAAGAAACAGTTTACTCAGCAATTTTTCTGAAGTATGATAGACATCTCTGCGTTTTGATAGAAGAATGGTTTGCATAGTAATAGTTGTGGTTTCTGTGTAGTCTGTTGAAGATTAAGATTTTATAGTCTGTTCAGGGAATGCTTGAAGCTGCATTATCAGAAATTACACTGTGTAATGTTATAGACGAAGGGTCAGTTTGTTACTAAGTAGTTGTTTCAAGTGGTTCTTACACTGTGTAATCCTTTTCGCTCATCTACCTCAAGATATATTGATTCAGAAGAAAATGTATTTTAATACCATGATGTTTTTAGAAAGAGAGCTTTATGCTGAATTTTGAAGTCTTAGTGCATAAATACAGAAATGTCATTCCCTGAAAGTGCTAAAGTTTTGGTTTTTTTCCACCAGTGAAATGTTGTTGGTTTATTGAACATTGGGGTTTCTGGTTTTGAGACTGGCTGCCTTTGAAAGGAAGCCACTATTTCCTTTCAGTAAAAGGCCTGGGGCTATTGTCAGTAACTGATGTCAGTTAGACTTTTTGGAACTACCCTAGTGCCAAAAAGGCCCAGCCAAAATCGAGCAGGTTGAAAAGCAGCACATCCCACTGATGGAGCTCCCCAAAAAATTTGGGTGATAAACACCTTAGTAACACAGCTGTTTGACAATGCACCTTTGAATCTGGTCAAAGGACAGCACAAACCCTCCTTGGGAGCTGCTAGGAGAGTCATATAGGGAAAGTTCAGCAAATTTTGTAATTTGAAATTAATGTTTTGATGAGGAGCTAAGATAACACTACAGATAGACACTATCTAATGAGTCTGTAAAACTACCATTGGCTTTTAAAAATGGGTCAGCATTGCAGTGTGAGGAAAAGTAGAACAATATATAAAGTTTGATGAAGTTTGTAGAACAAAACCAGATTTTTTTTTCAGCTTACCAAATCAGAGTAGTTATGAAATGTAGAGAATAACTGTGTAGGGTAGGAGGAATTAGTTTTCAAAATTTGAACATGAAAAATGTCCTGAAAAAATAGTATTGCCTTTTAAAAAAACATTGAATAAAAGAATCTGCAGTCAGTGGCATCCTACACCATATTCTTACTTCAGTATTCCTTAACATTTTGAATAAGGTAATTTGCAAGGATGATGTCTGAAATGGCTTCCAGGGAGTCCAGAAGGATGTATTTCATCAAGGATGAAACTTTGGTTTCAGCAGAGCACTGTTACAATCATGCTCTTAACAATATCCGACTTTGCTTTTTCCATTATAGGCTGAGGGGGTTAGTCAAGGACGGGGAGCACTCCAACACTGCTACACTACCTTGACCTCCCTGAAGTGTTGTCCTTTCCCTCTGGAGCTGCTGACAACACCCAGGCACTATACTTTTCTTCAGGTGACTGTCAACAGCGCTGTTCAGAGGTGTATCCTAACAAAGGACACAAGGCAGGAGCATAGCCAGGGCTCTGACACATGGTTATATAGAATGGTGTACTAGACAAGTTACCTGCTCTTAGGACACTGAAGAGTGTTTGTACTTATGGAAGCTTTAATTTCTTCTTTTTCTCTCCTCTTTTCCACGTATAATTCATCCTACTCTTATGCTCTAGGAAAAAATTGGAACTCTGATTATATGCACTAAATCGTCTCCACCATAAACTACATAACTTTGCAGCATTTCACTGTTTTACAGGTTTAGGGGCTTATTTAAACCTCTTCAGGGGTGGGTGAGGTTTTAAATATGTT
The DNA here is from genome assembly GCA_024500445.1 of Entomyzon cyanotis. Taxonomy (NCBI): domain Eukaryota; kingdom Metazoa; phylum Chordata; class Aves; order Passeriformes; family Meliphagidae; genus Entomyzon; species Entomyzon cyanotis. The sequence continues at coordinate 637,126 of JAKEPQ010000768.1, forward strand.
GATTGAAAGTAGTAATTGTAATGTGTAGAAAATTGAATGTGGTGTGGATGAGATTAAAACAGTGCTGCAAAAAAACACACCTTCTGTTTTCCTCCATAAGATGAATCACAGTGGGGAGGGGAAAGCTCAGTGCAGCTCCGTCACTGGAATCAACCAGGAGAATTATACAATGTAAATGGAACATTAAAGAAGTTGGAAACACATGACCATGCAGAATGGCATAATAGTTAATAGCTTCTTGCCACTGGGCAGATCTCAACCCATCTGATGCTGGAATCACCGGATAGAAAAAAGACAACTTTTTTCTGCCCCTTGTTTCAAGGCAGACTCATCCTCCGGGATGCTGGTGCCCAGCAGGCTCTGCTCTGACAGGTGCCCCCTCCCCTGCCTAGAGCAAACAGTGAAAAACCCCTAATCATGGTCATTATCATTGATAATATTACATATTAATGTCAGTAGCGCTACTAATAAAGAGCTTCCGCCATCTCCGTGTGGCGGGGAGCAGTTGTAGCGCCGGGGAGCAAAGCACACGATGTCCTTTGGCGGTGTTCAGAAAATCGCTAGTGCCTCAGAAGCGTTTTTATACCTGCCGATTGGCGGGCTAGGCGCGGATTGGCTGCGCGCCTGTCAATCACACTCTCCCATTCAATCACCATGCAATTCCCGCCGTCTCCCTGGCCAATCGCAGCCTGTCGGGGGAGTTGGACTAGCAGCAGTCCCACAGCAGTCTCGGTCAGCCCCGGGACGCTGAGCGGTCAGCCTGAGGTCTGTCCGGAGCCGCAGGCTGTCCCTGCGTTCTCTTTGTTTTATCATTGCACAACAGGGGTGTCTGCCCGGTACTGCAGGGAAATGCTTTGTGTACTGCACACATCTGTGTTGCCCTGTGTCTGAGTAAGGCTTGTGGTGAATTCTCTTCCTTTCTCTCCCCTGTAGCACTATATTAATATTTCCCACCACATTAGTGTTTTCAGCTGCACAGGAATCAAGTGCATTAATGCCCTAGCAAAGGTGGTGAGGTGCTAGGGCCGAGGCAGTGCAGCAGGGTGGCTCTGGAGCTGTGCGCTCAGTGCAGCTTCCGCGGGGCTCGCAGTCTGAGGGGGCGAAGCTCCCGATCGCAGGAGGAACAAATCACTGCACAGGGTACAGTACTGACTGCTGCCTGCTGATTTCTGCTAAAAAGTAAGCAAACCCAAGTACTCCCAGACCACTACCCTTTGCCCTCCCTGCTGTTGTATTGTGATGTGTAAAACAGAAGTTCTCATGTGATTTTCAGTTTGAGAAAGGTTTGAAGATGCTTAGGTGTTCAGATTTCCTCTCCTCCCCAAAAACACCAGAGCTCTTACATGTTTGGTGTTGCACATGGTATTTTACAACTGTGTAGTAAAAATGAACCTATTTCAAAGTCTGTATTGGCAGAATTCAATTGAAGGAAACGTAAAATCAGTGTTAGGACATCAGGTGCAAGTGATTAGTGTTGCAACCAAGGGCACACTCTTGAGCCAGAAAAAAATACACAGTAAAATTACACATTTTTTCACCTAGGATGGGAATGGTTAGCTAAAAGTAGTATTTGCAAGTTCTTTTTCCTTCTAAAAGAAATCAGTGCTGTAGCTGGAAAATACTTATGTGACCCTGTTTGTTCAGAAAGATCACAGGAAGTTTATTTTCACTATATGGTTGAGGTTTTTCTCATATCTGTACAATCTTTCTAGAAAGCAGTGGACTGTACTTCTCAGTACCTTTTTCCTTGGCTAAAATATCAGGAGTTCCATCATTCTGTCTGCTGATTTCTTGTTCTACTACTACTCCTCTGAAATGTTTTAACAAAAATGCAAGTGCCTCCAATAGTAAACAGGAAAGGTTTCAGCTCATAGAATCGTATAGAATAATTTGGATTAGAAGGGACCATTACATCGTCATGTGTATGTTGTCTATACTTAATTTTCGTGGTAACTTTTGCTCTGTATTCTGACTCAAACTTGTATTTGCGTTCCGTAAGACATTTTAAAAGTGTCATATTTTTGTGTGAAATGATGGATACTTGTCTTACCTGCTAGGAAAGTGATGGTATTTGTATTTAATTCTGCTGTTAGTTTTATTAAGCTCTTCATATTAATGCTGTTTTGGCAGCAAGGTCCACTGGTGAGTTTTCTATTGTATGGAGAAAAAGAGTTTGCTTTTATCAGCTTCAGTTCTGCCTTTCAAGTTTATGGAACATTTCTTTCTACAGTCTTATGAGAGTAATTAAGAGTCTCAATTTACTCTTTCTAAGCCATTCATTCTTTTGAATATCTTGATTATACTCATTCCTTTTCTGTGCAAATTAAAATGTCCTAGTACTTTTTGTTGCTCATTGTCTTAATTTTCCTCACATTATTTTAATTATTTCCAATATCATGTCTGCTTTAGTGAATCTGCTGTTTTATTGTTATTTTTAATTTTTAACTTGGATTCAATACTTTAGCCGAAATTACCAGGCTTATACAACAGCACTAAGTAAACTACTGGTGTTAGTAGTTTAAGTAACTTCATGATATTCCTCAGAAGCTTGACATCACCTCTTTAAGTAATTCTGTCACCTCCAAACTTGGCATCTCAACCTTCCTTCTTTTTGATCTAGATTAATAAATATATTAAACATCATCTCTAGTACAAAATTTTATGATAGTTTACAATTAACCTTTCAGTGTATATGTACGCTCTTTTACTTCTTTCTCCTTGCATAGTTATTTTGATACCGCTTTTTTAACAACAGCCTAACAGTTTTCTTTTAAGCACAATGTAGATTATCATTTGCCTTGCCATTGGTGATTTGACTGCTTTAAAATTCAAAAAAATTTCAAGAAACTTGTAATAACTGGCTTGAAAATAATAGTGTGTGGTATTAGGAACTCAAAACAACCTACCCAAGAGCCTTGGATTTAAGCCATAATCATAATTTCTTGCACATGTATTTGGTATGGAAGACGTTACTGAGGTTTCCACAGGGTTTGTCTGCTTCAATTCAAGTTTTGGTAAAAGAAGTTGTAGAAAAAAATCAACAAATTGAATAATAACAAATTAGCAGGACTGGATGGTGTTTTCCTAAAAACGCTGAAGGAACCTGGGGGGAAATAGTTGAACCACTAACAGTAATGTGGGTTCTTGAAGCTTATGTAGGTCCAGCTTGAGAGTGGGCAAACTCAGGGACAGAAGAGCCTTTGGGAGTTATGTGGAACAAACAGCTCTGGAAACTCCTGAACCACCATTCTCTGAAAGCCTGAGAAATATTTTGAGAAATTGGTATAGCTGTTTGACCTTAACGTGCTCATTTCTGCCCTCGACCGTTCTGTTTCTGTACAGGCACACATCCACCCCATGCCATGCGTGAGCCGTCCTTCCACGTGTTTAATAGCAAAGAGCTGTAGTACAGTCAGGCTATTTCTAAGTAACACAAAGGGGCCCCTTTTCAAAAAGCTGCTTTAATCCAGTGGAGTTGCTCATTAGATCCTCTCAGATAATTGTTGTGCCACAAAGTCTAAATGCCTCTTAGTGTCTATGTGTTTAGTCCCAAACTGTCAGACTAGAATAGCACAGCTTTCTAGAAGAATGACACCTGCTCACTTCCATGTTTTCCATGAGTATCGGATCACCTCTTAGCCAGTCCTTTTGTGATAAAAATTTCACATCCCTTCTCCCTGTTTACTTAGTATTGCTGTGCCCCAGATATGACAAAGTGCAGATCCAAGAGAAATAATGAAATCTATGGAAAGCAGTCACAATGGAGAAAAAAAGATCTTTTACTATGGCAGCTATATTCCGTGCTGTTGTCGGACTGCAGCTGGGTACTGAGTTTGCAACCAAGGCTGAAAAGCATTTAAACTTTATTTACTAGACAATAAATAATACAATACTGCTGAAAGTTGAAGAAGGGAACTGTCATTGAATTCTTTCAGTGTGGCTGGCAGTTGTTGCTTTCCTGAGTATCACAAAAACAAGCAATGAGTTTAAAGTTTTGGAAAAAGCAAGCTTTTTAAGTATGGAGGGCTAATCTGTCTTCTCTGCTGCAAAGGCCTGTATGAATAAAATAGGTTATCCTTAACAGTCTGCACCTCATTAGTGATGATACACTGTACAACACCCACCGTCAGACAGCAGTAGTGGAGTTGGAGAAGCAGGATATGGCACGGTGCTCTTGCATCTGTGGACAGCTGGTGCCAGCAAACCTTTGAAGCTGATGCCATCGTACATGGATCTCTGGCATTTGTAAAAAATGTTGCAAAAGGATCAGGAATTTAGGAAGGGAGAGATGGTCTTCAATTCTTTTTACAATTTCCTGTTTTCTCTCCTGAAAATAATTCTGTGTTCAAAAGCATCCCCTTTGAGCAGGGATGCATCATGGGTTGAATGCCAACTCTTTTGCAGCTTTTCAGGCTAAGTGCTGTTGGGTGCCCCCTTTTGCTTATTCTAGAGTCTGTCTGTTTCATTCATTTGCTTAATGTCCAATATCCACTCTGAATTGTTAAACAGCAATGATTTGTTAGTTTGCTGTCAGCTGCAGGTTTCCCAGCCCTCCTCATCTGGCATTTGCGTATCTGTTGATCTTGGTACTTTAAGGTTTTAATAAGCAGTATACAAGTTAGGAGATGATGAGGAAAAATATAAATTGGGGAAGTGTATGTCACATGGTCACTGGTTAAAGTACTTCATTTATTTGTTTCTCTAGGAAAGCAGATAAATTCTGTTGAATGGTTATTTTTTGTCTTCTGTATATTAGGTATATCTCAGCTGGGGCTCTTTTCTTCTTTGGTTGCAAGGTTTAGTGTAAATAATATAATCTGTGACCCAGTAGGCTTCCTGTGTCAAGAATGCTCAGTGGCTGAGTTAGTAATTCCCAAAGAATGACAAATGTTTGTATTTCCTGCCACTTATTTTTTCAGCTGTCCTTCCAACATTGCAGTAATCATCTGGATTTGGTATTTCATTTTAACAACATTTTCCTTTCCCTTTTCCATCTAAAGTATCTCCATTCATTATTAGTTCAAGTAAGCAAGCCTTATCATTCAATTCTAAAAGGAAATTCACTTAAAGTGACTGAAGACAAGCTGGTAGCTTTTTCTACAACATCTTTTATTGTAAGTAGCAGATACATACGTACAGTGCACAGTCAAAGCCTTCCCCTAAGCTACAAATATTTGTTTTTCTGGGGAAAAAAATACACATTTGAGTAAATAAATGCCTTTGAGTTTCTCTTTTTTTTGTGATGTTGTAGTCTGCAGTACCTTGCCGGAATGTGAACACCTCTCCAAGTTTTCAGAGTATGTTTTACTGTGGTCCAACTTAAATTTATATGCTTCCCTTCTGATAAATTAGCATGCTGAAGCATATTTAAAATTAATGAGAACAGACTATTGTAGTGGGCAGACATTAAAATAACATTGTTACGAATCACCCTTTGCTGTGATTTTTGCATACTGATGTTACCACCCCATCTTCACTAGATGGCTCAGATTTAGACCTTTTCCAAAATTGCAGTAATTCCTAGTAAATTAAAAGAGTTGGGGTTTGGGGTTTTTTTTCTGTGTGTGGTTTTTTTGTGTGTCTGTTGGGGGTTTGGGGGGGGGGGGGCTTTTTTGTTTGGGTTTTGGGGTCTGGGGTTTTTTTTCTGATTTCTATGAAGTAAGCATAGAGACAAAACAGATAATAGAGACTTTTCAGGTTTTTCTAGTGATTTTCTCAAAAGAGACCCTAGAATTCTTAGTTCACTCATTACTCCTTGCCCACTGTACCACTAGAATATTTGCAGGGTTATTTTCTAGATGCTGCTGTTTTCTCCTGTTTTATATGGCTTTGCCTCAAATGCCAACTAATTTTCTACACTGTAATTTTTCAAAAGTTTGGAAAGTAGAGTTTGAACATCCATCCCAGGAAATTATGTAAAAAAAGGAGTGGGTTTGAACAGCTTGTTTCCTTTCCTTCTTCAATTTATTAATTTGATAGATTCCTTGGATAACAATACCTGGTGTTTGAAATGTGTATTTATATATCCACTTTGGAACATCACTCAATCTTTTCTGCTCTAGACATTGTAGGATTTCTTTTGAGCTCAAGTAACAGAGCTGGTGATCATGATCATGGTATACTTCTTTTTGATTTTTAATACTCATGGTTCTTTAGACCATCCTTTTCAATCCCAAAGTGTTTTCAAGATGACTTCCTTTAAACATTCCACTCATACAAAGAATGCCAACCAGATCTCATGTACTACTATTTTCATCTTCATCACTATAGGTTCATATTTAGAATTAAGTATTTCAGATAATCTACACTTGGTAGTTTAGCTGAGCTAAGGTGTACTGTTTCTCTTTTCCAGATCGTATTCCAAATGACTGATCACTTGACAGCAACCAAGTGTTTAAGATTTTGGGGTTTGTTCTTCAACTGGTGTAGGCCATCTGGGCTCTGTTGACCTCAGGATATGGAAGGAACATGTAGCCTAAGAATTTTATCTCTCTGTGCAGTTGTTCTTTACAAGTAGTGTCCCCAAGACAATGCTTTTGTTTGTCTTTTCCCATAGCAGCTTGTCATTGAGTTAAATCACTGAAATCTAAAATGGATATTTAAAAGTTTGGATTAGTTATTCCAAAGGAGCACTGTATGGGCAGCAAATACAAACAATAAAGGCATTTCTGTAGTCCTCTGCTCAGCAGTCTTCTTGACCAGGCCCAGGCAATTTCATACCAAAGCTATCTTTGCCAGTTTGGGTAAGGAAATTTTAGGGGGAGGAATCTCTTGTGAGTTCTGTAGCCGAAAATATTAGCAGTCCAAGGTGTGATCATTGGAATTTTGAAATATGTCGGAGTGCAGGGTGTTGGCTGCGAGGTCCAGCAGCTGCAAGAAGTGTTTTGTTATCAGTTAATGTGGGACAATTAAGAGAAGTTAACCTAAATATCCCCTGGCAGCGGCAGGAGACTGACTGAGGCAGAACTATGGTAGGTAATTAGCAGGGGTGATTGGGAATGATGAAGACTATCATCTCTGACGTTAAGATCAAGTTGTTGTAACGGCTAAAGTTATACTTTGTAACTGTGTGAAACCATGATGTTTCTGTTCAGTAAACGGAACTTTGCATGAACCAGACTGAGTCCCCAAATACAACGCCGACAGAAATGCAGAATTACATTTTTCTGTGCTTGATATAAAGATGTTGTTAATAGCCGGCAGTCTGAGAGAGAAACACCAGAGCTGTTTGTTCAGGTGTGTAACTTACTAAGGGTACTAAGATCCCAATATCCTGTCAACCCAGGATTGGAAAACTTCTAGAGACAGTAAATCTAAATCTAAATGCAGAGTTTGATGCAGAGATAAGTGTCCTAGCCCAATGTGGAGGTAATCTTGAATAGTCAATCTTGTCCTTTGTGCAAAAGCACATTTATCATTATTGTAATATTTACAGGGAGAAAATGAAAATTGCAATCTACATACATTGAAATATCACATTAATTTTTACCTCTGCTACATTTAAGAAAATGTGTTTCAGAAGTGTAACTGAAATTTTAAATAGCTGTAACTCCTGCAGTACTGTTGCATATCAATTCCCTGCATATCAATTAGTGACGGCTGTGTAGGCATTTATTGACAGATAAATTTCCAGGCTACTTTTAACTTTTAAAATGGAGCACTGTATTATTTTGATGAGCTTCCCATTGATAATGAGCAGACAACAAAAATGTGTGTGTATGATTTAGATAAGCATCTTTACAATTCAGATGTTTGGCTAACCTCAGTCTTTTAGCATTCCCTTTCTGGTTTCTCTGTTTCTTTCACCCCTGCCTGCATGCAGAATTTTTATACTAGCTGGTATGTCTTTTTTTCATTCCACTATTCTTCCAGGCCCTTTCATATCAAGGTTCTTGTTATTTAAAATAACTCTTTCCAATAAAACCAGGAGACTCTTTCCTTACATTCTGAGGATTATTAGACTCTTGAGATTTAACTTTCATGACTATCATCCCTCACATTTGTATAACAGAACTTGAAGAGCTGCATTAACGAGCACCTTGTTAATTGCAGTTTTGCATTCAGCGTAGGGTAAACACATTAGAAACACTGCAATTTACAAATTCAACTGTAAAACCATGACCAAAGTTTGTTCTTTTGTAGAATATCAGGACTGTATTCTGACTAACTTAACTATTGCAAGCAACTGATGCACAATATACCAAGATTTCTGTGTTAGCCTCTGTTGGATTACATTGATGTGGCTGGGTACAAAAGGGAGATTAATGAGATCACTGTCAAGCTCCAGTGTTTTTCTGACTCAGGTAAAGCAAGATATTCTCTCTTCCCTTTTTTAAGGATAGTCAAAGGGGTGAAGAAAAACACATCCAAAAGAAAAATTTCAAGTATTTAAAACATTACCCTAAGTCAAATTCATCATGTGTGTTCTCATCACCCCAGTGCTTAAACCCACAGTGCCTTAGTTCTATAAGTTTCCTTCCAAACAAGGCCAGGAAAGATGCAGTAAGATTTGGCATTGTTGACTTTTTGCTCCTGAATCTATCACCATGAACAAACAAGCTTTCACCCTTTTCAAGTAATATATTTGCTTAGAGTGTGTATGAAATTAACACCTCATAAAAGTTGAGCATTAGTCAAAAAAGGTATCATGCAAGGAAAATTTAAGTTTTGGGTTCTCCCCACTAGATGGTTCTTTGGTGAAATGGCATGTTGCTTTATTGCCTTCTTGTTTCTTTTATCTGGAGTGCTATCTTTACAGTATTCAAATGTGCAGTGAAGGACAGATGAGGAAGGAACATATTTAAAAAGCACTGGGCAACAGTGTGGAATGTGATAGGGAGAAAGAGAAAATAAAGAGCACTAGTAAAAAAAATCTCAGTTTAAGCATAATTTACATAATTGCCATTACAGTGTTATTTCTTTACTCTGTTGAAAGCTTGCAATATCTTCTTTTTCTTCAGAATTATTACTGTAGCCCTTGACTTCCCCCTCCCCAATTTTATATTTATCTTCTGGCCCTGCAGCAGTCTATGAAAAAATCTAATTTGTTACATAGGTGGTATTGCCAAAAAGTCACAGAAGGTTCAAAATTATTTTTATCAACTCTCAGTGTAATGTTTGAGGAAGAACAGATTGTTGTGATATTCACACAGAATCACAGAATTCTTAGGGTTGGAAGGGGCCTCTGGAGATATCTAGTCCAACCTCACTGCTAAGAGCAGGTTGTTCAGACTCACATGTGTGGTGTCTTCCTAAATAGTGAGTCTATCCCAATCTGGGAACACGTCCTAAGAAGCAAACATGGAGAGGGGCAGGATTCAAATAGACCCAGAGTGACATTAAGGCACAAATGAGGTCAAATGTTGGTAATCAAAACGATAATACTCATTTACTCACTATCAGAGAAGAGAGCAAGAAAGAAAATAGAAAAGTAGGGAAAATTGAGAAAGGTAATCACCATCAAGAATCTGCGGCATCCTGCAAAGATTCTTCTTCCTTCATCTGTTGGTCAGGAGAGCACTGTCAGACTTGCTGTGCGTTAGTTTATATGGCAGCTAAGGCGGTGCCTTAGGGCAGCAACTGTGCAGTTTCACTCCAGCTTGGTACCATGGACACAGTACTCAGGGGATATTCCTGGGATATACCCAGGTAGCTGGCCCTGCAGGTCACTCGCCTTTAATGGTGGGGTATATTCATTGCCACTGTCATGGGCGATCATGGCCCATTATTGATGGATGATCATGGGACACTATCAATGCATGATCGTGGCTCATTTTCAATGGATGATCATGGGACATTATCAGTAGATGATCATGGCCTATTATCACACCTGATCTTCAGCTGCAGATCTTATCCACGTCTGGGCAATGGTGAATCAAGTGGCTCTTCAACAGTTCTTTACCAAGTCTTCAGTATTTTCTTCCACATGTTTATATAGTTGCTGTTGTGCCTAGTACCTGCTGTTTGAAATGTAGAATCTTACTAGGCAATAACAGTTTATTGCTTCTTTCTATAATAATAATGACCACAAATATAATTTCTCTCTGTAAAACCCTACTCTTCATTATTATGTGGTTTTCTTCATATTTTAAAGTCCTTGGCCTGGTTTTCATTTAGGCATGAGCAATTATTTTCAGACCTCATCACCATGCACACCTAAAGACATGTTAGCCAGGCAATTTTAAAGATGACATATTGAGCATTTGTGAACAGCTGATAGCGTCTGAAACATGTGGTCACTGAAGGTCCAGTGCCTGGTAATAGGAGCAAAGTTGAAGCCCAAAGTTTAAAAGCTCAGTTCTGGTTGTCTACATAACCCAGGGGTTCAATGTCTGAGGTGAAATGGTGCCTGCTTCTGCTGTTCCTTTCCAGGATGGAGGGAGTACCAAAGGTTTTCTGTTTTGATGATGCTCAGGAGAGAACCTGTGCAGGTGCCTGTTTGCTGGACACGCCATCAGTCACTGTTTGAAATAACTGAAAGTCTCAAGACTTACAATTCGGTTTGCTGAAAGGGTGGCAACTTCTAAGTCATTAAGGGTGGAAACTTCTAAACCACTGAAAAGTTTCAGTATCTCCAACAGTCCTCCCATACTTTTTCAATTTAAGAATTGGCAAGAGCAATGTGGCTGTGGTGTTCCATAAGTGATAGCCTGCAAGGGGGAACAACAGCTAAAATAACCCGACCCTAAGGTCACATGGTGCACCTTTCCAGATCCTGTAGACCATTCAGCTTTACCTCAAGACCTGCTTCCACAGTCAGCTTTAAGATAACAATATCATCATGGTTTTCTGTCCTCTTTCCATTTACCTGAGATTTTGGTAAAATAAAAACTTACCTGTTTATCCATCACCAGATATGAGACATTTTGATAAAATTCAGAAGACTTTAAGGAGATCAAGTGCCTCCAGAGCTGGAATAGGATTGGCTTGCTATCTTCTTCATGAGCTTCACAGAAAGCCATGGTTAGGGTTTGGAAGGTAATTACTGAGGTGGGGTTTTGAGCAGTGGCCAGACCTTGGGCTGGTATTTCACAGTCTGTGTCTGTGTGCTTTTCTGGGAGGTACTAATGAGATTCTGGGGGGTACTCCTGCCAGTAAAGGACTAATGCATTTACTACCAACTCCTGGGTCTGTTTCATCAGTGCACAAAGGGAAGTCTGCCAGGGTGTTGAAGCTCTGTGTGTAGCTGTGTCTCCTGCTGAAGAGTGACGTGGGTACCTATTTATGGACTATACTTTGGACACCAATTATTAGTTGAAATAATCCAAAGAGTTTTCTCATGGAAGTAGTACTCTCCTGTTTAAGCAATGGAGATTTTTCGGCTTGTTACTAAAAGTCAAGGGGTGATTAGAGGGGTTCCTTACTAATAGCATCAGGGCTATACCTTTGCTTTTGTGGCCACAGGTGACAGACCCTGGAAGGGTTGATATCTTGAGATGTTTTGGGATGCCTGTTTGTGGGGAAGGGCTTTGCCCTGGTGAGGCACTCTGCCCCACACCCTCCACCCTTACAGCCAGTATACCAGCCTGGCAGAGCTGCCAAACATGTCATATCGGAGGCAGGGCTCCACTCTACCCTTAGCCAGCTCCTGGGTGGCCAAATGACTGGCCAAATGACCCACTTGGGAGAAGGGCCCACAAAGGCCAAGGGGTATTTAAGGCTGAGCAGGAGGCCAGCATGTGTCTTGACCTTACCTGCTCTCAGAGTTTCTATCTGAGCCCCTCTGGAACCCAGGAGCTGGTAGCTATATGTGTACTTTTCTACATCCTTTCTGTCTTTCTGTCACTCTCTTTCTTCTTCTAATTCCCTCTTTGTTGGAATATTTTAAGTAACTTAATATCAAATAGGTTTAAAGTTTGCTAAGTTGGATGGGCCAAGTTAATGCCCAAGTGTTTTATCTTGATTGCATGTTGTATTAAGTCTTTTGCCAAAGTTCTCTGTTTTTTCTAAGGTTTGCCAGTAAACTTTTGTCTTGATTAGGCCTCTTGAGAGTATCTGGTTGGTATTTCTCCCATGTGTCTAACCCAGAGTACAGGAACCACTGTAAAGTCCTTTTATTGGGGCTTACAACAGGTAATCCAGTGTGATACAAACAGAATTCATGTGTCCTCTGGTGGCCAAGTGACAGGACCATAGCACTGATACACAGCACACCAGTGGTGACTTTGTGTCTGCTCTCTGTACCTAGCACAAGTTAGTCTGGCTTTGCCTTGGTTGCTATGGTGTGTGCAGAAGTGCTCTATCATACAAGTTTGGGCAACGAGGGTTGTTTTTGGAAGATCCATCTGGAGTCTTTTTCCCTGACAGCATCTTGAAAAACTTCAGCATTTGTTTTTATTCGCAGAACTCTCCTTTTATGTTGTTTTTATGATCTATGCCTTTCTGTTCAAATTAGAAGTTACTCATAGGACATTTATCCACCATAAAATGTTCAAAGTTTTAATCTCTGTACTTAAAACTCTTTTTTTTTTTTTTTTCTTTCCTGGCTTAAATCCATTACCTTTGTCAAAGTTTACTTTTAGTCTGGCTTATTTATTTTTCCTTCTCTTCCAGTCATTTGAAATGTTTGGTTCCTACATGCGCTTTCACTTGGAGAGGTGAGAGGTTTGGGGTTAGAGACAGAATTCTTTAGTAAATCAGCCTATTTTGTCATGGGGTTGGAAGCACAGTGTGCTGAATAAAAAGATTCACACCACATGGAGTTTATTCAGGGATTCATGTAAATTAGCTCTATATAGTCTAGAGCCAGTCATTTACTTTGTTTTGCTTTAGTTTCACCAAATGGAAAATATAGCTGTTGCTGAAAATCAGAATGTAAATATTAAGTATTGCTATTGGTCAAACAGTATATCAGTCTTTAATTTACAATTTCCTGTGAAGGAGGAGGACATCATCTCAGTCTTTGCTTTGGGTTCATTCCCTTTTTTAAATTCAAGTCAGAATATCAACATCAATTCGACTTTACTTTTGTTGTTTGTACTCAAAACCATTCCCTAGCAAATCTCTTGCTTTTCAGATACCTTAAGCCTACTGCAAACAAATAAATCACACAAATGAAATAGTAATAAAGCTTTGTACTAGGCTTTGTTAGCTTTGTATTATAAATTTTATCTAGTATTTAAATGATAATTATGTCCAGAAAATTGGCAGTTGCAGTCATTCAAATGATGAAATTGATTCCAGTCACAGCACATCTTTAAGTCCCCACAACTTGCTTGCTGAGTCCCTTAAAGGGACTTACTGGTTGGTTTTTTCTTTTACCCGGAGATAGACACAATGGAGAAATAGCGACAAGATATTCCTCGAGTCAAAACAGCAAAAACTTTACTGGCAAACTCAGAGAATTTTGAACTTCAGCAGAAGTTTAAAGTAACATTCAATCAACATAAAGCATTTCACAAAACCTAACTTAGCAAGCTCTAAGTCCATTGAATTAAACACACTCCAATCCCATCTGATTTTAAGTTTCTTAGACGTCAAGAAGAAGGACTTGGAAGGAAAAGAGCCAAAAGAAAGAGGGAAGAGATAATAGGAATGAACAAATATGACTACCACTGCTGCTTCTAGCGGTCAAGACATATGCTTGCCTTGTGCTCTGGCTTGAGTACCCTGTGGCATTCCTGGGCCCTTCCTCCAGGTGGGACTTCTGTTCTGGTCACTCAGGAGCTGGGCTGGGGGCTGCAGGGGCAGGTGTGGCACATTGCCTCCACAGCAGGGCTGGGATACAGGCTCTGGGAGCTGGGGTGTGTGGAACAACACACAGCGTCACCAGGGCAAGGCTCATCTTGCCCCTTTCCCCACATAGGCACCCAAAATGTTTCAAGCCAGCAATCTCTGCAGTTTCTCATACCATCTTTCTCTGGAAAGCAAACGCCAGTAGTGTTTGAAAAATGAATTATTAAGAACCTTAGTTTACTCAAGTTAGCTCATATGTTGTGTTTGATAATATGGCATCCTGCTGGAAGAAAATAAGTACAGTTTTTCCCTAGCCCAGCTTATTTTTCCCACAAATATTTGGAGCAGGAAATAGAAACCAGTTAATAGTTGTGAGATGTGGGAATAGTTTAAGCAAAGATGGACCATGATCCTTCTGATCACCTCCTCTTTCCTGTGCTGTTTTGTCTAATCCTGCCTCAGAGTACATCAACAGATTTCCTTTATGCTCAGAAGTTGCAGGGGAGTGGAAGTAGTGAGCTTTCTCTCTCTCTTTCTGTCTTTAGGGTTTTTGTGGGGAATGATTTAAAGCACATATATTTTTGAATTGTCCTGGTTCTGGTTAGGAAAAGGTAAACTTTTGCAGTAGCCAGGAGGGGGCATGGCTGGGACCCAGAGATTATTCTCTACCACCTCACATCATTGCTGGGGGCAGGGGAAGGGGACTCACTTCCCGGGAGGAAGTCTTCCTTCTGGTCAAGTGTGTGGCACTGGCTCCAAGCCCAAGGGAGTGGCAGGATGATACTGGCTCCAAGCAGGAGGGAGTGGTCAGGGTGGTGTGGCTGCTGTCCAGTTGGGCTCTGCAGAGAGCATTTTGCATGTGAATCTCTCTCTTTTGTACACTTCTGTTATTATTGCTGTTATTGTTCAGTTCCTTGTCTCATTGCTGTTTCCAGTACATTTCTCTTATCTCAACTGCAATCTTTGCCTTCTCTACCTCCAGTTCTCTCTAGCCCACTGCAGGGGTGGGGAGGGAGAGGGAGTGAGTGAGCAGCAGCATGATTTGGAAAGTCTCAGTGGAAGCACTAGATTGGTGCTTCTATGACATGAATAAAGGTACAGGTTTATCTTGTAAGATATTTGTAAATTAAAAAGAGCCTCAGGACCTTTGAATGTAGCCCCATTTGAGTTCTGGATATGCCACAAAGGATACTGGTTTTGTTATAGTGACAATTCTTTTCTCACACAAGTAAATTATAAATCAAAACAACCTTATTGAGAAGGCAGAATCTCTTAAACAAAACTGAAGAGGCAAAGGGTTTACACATTAGGAAAGCAGTAAAATACCTGTGATTTCTGTATGGCTTATTATTCACTTCAGCTGTACAAGAAAACATTATACTGGAAGTATGTGTTTTACATGAAGAAATAGTGCAGCTTCCTGTTTCCTGATGACAAATGAAGCATGCTGGATATATGATGTGCCTCTTCAGAAGCTGTATACCTGAGGAGAGTAATGGTGTCATTGCCAAGGCTTCAAGAATGCAGTAAATATTAAGGAAATAACTTACATAAATGACTCTGTGTTGCTGTGCAGCACTGGATGTAGTTGATATCACTGGTTGTGATCCATTATGGTCATTCGCAGAAAACAAAAATATTTCTTTGTGATATAATAATTATTAATGTGATGTGAGAATATAAGGTCTTTCACTTTGCCTGAAAAGCTGGTGGGTTTTGCTTTGTCTGAAGTGCTTGGTTTATAAATTACACTTAATCACTGAAAGTAGTTTTCTCATCTCTCTGTCTGCTTCTCTCATGGTTGTTTTTTAGATAATCTTTGTTCTCTAACTAAATGCTTTCAAACATTTTCACAAGTAATCTTGACAACACCATTGCAGAACCTGTGTTGTTGAAGTGATTAGATGATAAATGATGTTTTCTTTCTATCTAATTTATTTAGACAGCAAAAGTGTCAACAAAATAAGTGAACCAATATATTGTCTGCTAGTTAAGCATCAGAAGAAGAAAAGAAAAATTAAATGCAACATATATTTCTTAGATGCTATACTTTGGATTCAATGACAGAGACTGTTGTATCATGTGGTTTGTGATGGCAAGAAGTTGAACTTCCAAAATGAAATGTATTCCTAAGAATAAAAAACTTTTTTTCCATTTCTTATTTTCTGGAAACAACAATCTCATTCAAACTAGATAGGGTAATACAGCATCAACCCATTGGAAATGTTGAACAAAACCTTCTGGCTTATCTGTAGTCTGGAAAAAATGAAGAAAAACTTTTTTTTACTCCATTGTGATGCTTGATTTTAATCCCATCTAAAACAGCATTGTTAGT
This sequence comes from Entomyzon cyanotis, assembly GCA_024500445.1. Classification (NCBI taxonomy): domain Eukaryota; kingdom Metazoa; phylum Chordata; class Aves; order Passeriformes; family Meliphagidae; genus Entomyzon; species Entomyzon cyanotis. The sequence continues at coordinate 653,135 of JAKEPQ010000768.1, forward strand.
GGATTTCATGCTACAAACCTGTCTGGGTTTAGAGATAGATATCTGGGGGGAAAAGGAACAGCTCCCTATAGGAGCAGAGGTCTTTCTGGTTTCTAGCTCAGTCTGTTCCATCAGAAATGTTTATTTTCTTGCTCCTTACATCAGCACAAGAACCAGCATTTCATTAAACTGCCATTATTCCACCTTATGACTCCTACACTTGAAAGAGAACACAACATACAAGGTTGGCACCTTTAACCTGTTTAAAACCTAGAGACCTGGCTTATTCAAATACATGTTTAGAAACTAATGCAGTGACAAAAAAAATTGTGTGGAGCTCAGCATATATACTAGGCCATACATAATGCCATAATCACTGATTTACAGGACAAGAAATCATTTTCCAATTGCCAGGTTTTATCAATTCCTTTTACATGAATCTGTAGCACAGGCACTTTTGAAACTTAATGGATGGTTATGCAATCCTTTTCCTACAGTCAGAAACTCTTTTACTCAACTTCTCCTATTCTTTTATTTAGGACAGTGAAAAGAAAGGATTTATGAATAGACTTTATGCCATCCAGGAGGTGTGTGTCACTGTCCAGAATATCCTTGATGAAATCGCTTCCTTTGGTGAAAGGATCAAGAAGTAAGTGCTGGCACAGGTGCTGGATTGCTCTCCAACACTTCTTAACATCTTTTCCATGCAGAGGTACAAAATGTTAGGCTTTTACTTACTTATTCCCCAAGAGTCCCATTTTGGATGATCCATCGTTCAAACTCATCTGTGTTTACTTTGCTTCATGGAGGCCCTCAGTCAGTGAAAATCATGTCATATTACTTCTGGAATTTAGAATTCTATTAATTGGGACAAAAATCAGATCTGAGGTTTTGAAGTAAAACAGAAAGCGAATATTGTTATGAGGTAGTTATTTAGAAGTGAAAATGGAAAAATGCAGCTTTGATAAAGGAAATAAGCAGAGCTGACTAGGGGTTTCATATTTTAAGTACATATGTATATTCACTTGCTGGATGTTGTATTTATAAGTTAGTAAAACCTTTCCTTTAGAGTATTTGTAATTTTTAACACCTAATACATGATATATAAAAATTGCCAACAAATCTAGACATTAAGAAAGAGAGGTTCTGAGATGTACTGCAGGAAGTTTGGTGTATTTCTGGCATAGTCAGTGAGCAGCAGCACAAGGTTTATTATTTAAGGTCAGACAGGTTCCAGAAAGACACCTTCCAGCTGTCAGCTTGCAAAGCATGGAGAGGACTGACTTGATTTTCTGCACCTCAGCAGCCAAGAGCATCTCGCCACTATCCAATTCACTTTTGGAAGTGAATTTTAGGAAACTGATGCCTTGGGTGATGGTTAGTCTGCAGGAATCCTGAGGGTCATCTCTAATGCTGTCCTGTTCTGTCTTAATGACAATGAGATTGCCATTTATGCATTTAAGAGCCAAGTCTCTAATAGGAAAGCCTGGGAAAGTGTTCCCATAGGGACAATTCCAGGCAGACTGTGTTCACAGCAGGAGAGGCAGGTGCAGGCATATTGTATCACACAAGTTTTCCAGTTAGAAAAATAGCCAGTCTCTGAAAAAAGTCCTTTACCAAAAGGCTATTCGTGGAAGTTGTCTTGATGATTAAGTAGTTCTAATTGTGCATTTTGGAGGTAGGGTTTGTTCTATTATATACCAGATGAGAGCTACAGAATTTTGTAAACTGAGTGAGACTATAAATCTTTGTAATTTGCTCCTAAAACTATAATGGGAAACCTGTACTGAATGCTGTGTTAACACAGCCCATAAGGAGATTTGCTAAGTGAGGAGCCAGTGCTCCCACACATCATGGTGTGTCTGTGATCCATTGCACGAAGCCTAGTCACAGGAACATGAGCAGACCCTCAACCTTCTGTTCATCCCAAATGTATACAGAAAAGGGGAAAAGAGCAGGTGTCCCCTGAGGATAAACGGAGGAATCCTACACTAAGTGACACTAACATAATGTTAGTGGAGACATGTCAAAATTGCCAGGGAAAAAAGACAAACACAGGAAGCCAGAGCTCATTATGAAAAATATGGCTTGCAATTCAGATAATTGCAATTATTCATCTAGAGAAGCCAAAATAATGTAATCACATTGATTGGGAATGTAGTCAGTAGTAATACTTTAAAGACTATCATGAGACTATTTAGAGCCAAAGCCACATTTTCCTTCTGGATAAATGTCATGCAACACTTTTGACATGGTGGTGCCTTCATGGAACAAACCCACTGAGCCAAGCTCCCCTTAACCAACGTTCCTGTGGGACATATGTATAAAATTATCATCTGGTCTTTCTCTCTTCACTGAATACAGGGGCTGGAGAGCCCCAGCACCCCGTTTCAAGATTCATTAACTTTCCCTTCTTCACATCTCAACATTTGCAGAATGTGGTGACCAACAGAGTTTTACCACAGAATAGAGTCTGGGACCCTTAGTGAGGATGTTTTTATCTCTTGACATTTTTGGAAAGGCAATGTCCTGAAACTCTAGTGGGATCCCAGAAATTCTCTTTCTTTATTCATAGATAAATAACTGATACTTATTTCAGGTTTTTAATTTTTTTAATTTTTTTTTTGACACCCAAAGGGTTTTTATTTCTTCTTTCAACCAGTGCTGTTGCATTATCCCTGTCTTCATCACTGACTGTTCTATCCCCTCCTTTTTTTTCCCTGGCCCTCTCCTTCTTATGCACATGGATGAGTTTCCAGCTTTGCATAGCCACGCACTTGTCTTTTCCTCCAAAACAGAAAGGCACCTGGTTGAGGAGTGCCCCTATACTTTAGAGGCAAAAGTCCCTGCTCAGCCTTTAACTGCTTGTGCTGTCCTTACAGAGAATCAGGGAGGAGATAAAGCAAGAAAGCCTTAGCAGTACTCTAAGCAGTACTCTAATACCGCAGCGTAGTATTGAGAAGGGAATGTAGATTGCCTGTGCAAGTGCATTTGGGGAATAAGGAGCTCTGTGTGTTTTGCCTGATGCTGGAACTGGGGGCCAGAACTGAGATTTCCAAAAAGCAGAGCAGTGGTTCACCTGGCAGGTGTGCACTGCTGGGCTGGGAGAGGTGAAATTCAGCAGGCGAGTGGGCAAAGCCAGGACCTCCTTTCATTTCCACTGACAGTGGATCCAGGCCCAGTCTCTCCCTGACATCTGGCATCCATGCATTCATTTATAGACTCAATTTGTTCTCCATGGTGGAGACTGGCACTTTTCCCACTGTCCTGCCCATTATTTGCTCTTTTATTGGCTCGGTTGGCTGGCTTCAGTTCTGACTTTTGTTAATTTTTCTTTAGTATGTTCAACTGGACTGTCCCATTCCTGAGCTGGCTGGCAATTTTTGCCCTCTCTGTGTTCACCGTCATCCTGTATTTCATTCCACTGAGATATATTGTCCTTGTCTGGGGTAAGTAAAGCCCTTTTAAACTGTCTGTACCACTTAAAAAACCTGGTTTTAAATGTATGGCTTACACTGACAGTGTGTTTTGGTATTTATGGTCATGATGGAAACAGGCAGGTTAGTTAAAAATTGCAACTGTGTAAATATTTAGGCCCACCTGCAAAATGCATTTTTCTTGGCTGGCATTCTAGACTTAATCATACTATAAACATGTAGCCATGAGGAATCTTCATATATCAAAGTGTAGCTTTGTCTAGATATTACTCTGATTTATTTTCACCACTTATACTCAAACAGAGGCATTTCAATCTATATAGTGCATTTAGGACAATATGCCTTTTTACTGCAATACTTTATCTTGTGAAAGGGTATGCAAACATAGCAACAAGAAACCTGTCTAAGGGGTCACCTTTAGTTGGACAGAAAGGAATAAGTGATCTTTGGTTCGTTGATAATGAACAGAAGCTATGGGCGGGTAGGAGAACGGAATTATGATTGATCCAAGCTTTCACTGCTTGTCCTTATAGCTATTCTTTATACTGATTTTAAAAAGCTACTATTACCACATCTGTTGTAAATAATGCTCCAGGTTTTCATCTGTATGTCTTTTCATACATCTTACACCACCAGCAGCTGTACCCTTACTCTGTAGCTCAGACTTACGAAGACCATGGTCTCAGTTACATCAGTGGCTAGATTTTCATTCTGAAGAAAGAATAGTAATCACACTTCTGTAAAAAAGTTTTGAACTCGGGAGACAACATAAAATCATTGAACTGACTCCAAAGAATTTATTTATCAGTCAGTAATTTCCTTAGACTGTTTCCTCAAATGATCATAGCTGACGCAATAAAGAGGATATGAACAAAAGTATTTCTGTAGAGCTAACAAAAACAAGCATATGGGCTTCCTTTCTTTTCCTGTCTTTGACTTTTACTTATTCCCCTGTACCGTGCATCACTTAAATGTAACCCAGACTCTTAGTTTGTTCCCAAAATTTCATTCCTTTTAGCACACACACAAGAAGTTCAAAGTACTTGTCTGTGTCCTTTTTCTGTCATTTTTCAGGCAGGTCTGACATCTTGCTTTCTTACATCCCTTTTGTTGATACAATAACCTGAGACTATAATACCGCTCCAAAATCCACGTAACTATAGAGCCAGAACTGTTCTTTGAAAAGATTATGACTCATACCCCTGTAGGTGTCACACTCCCACAGAAATGTCTCTGTTTCAGGTAAGGCAGAGTCTCAACTCCCAAGCCTCCCAAACCATGGATGGATAGCATAAGCACAAATTATTATAAATTCACCTTGCATTCTTTCCATCTCTTCCCTCCCTGCCTCCAAGTTACATGGGCTGTGTAGATATAACTTCAAGCTCCTTTGTTCACTAGCGGTTTTAACTCCACGTTTTTCACCTGCATTTCGATTCAGGTGACTTCTTACCCAGCAGTGTATGTGGATCCCTTTGTTAGGGATCCTTTTCTCTTGCATCATGCCAGGAGACCAGACAGGTACTGCATAGCTGTCCAGACCTTTTCAGGGTAACATGAATTCTCACAGAGCCTTGTCATGCTGAGCATAGCTTCGAGTGGCTCTCCCATCAAAAACCAGAATGTTCCAAACTCCTACCTGTTTTCTCTGTCACTGCGTGTTTCTAGCCTCTCCTGTGCATATTTCATTATCCCAGTCATCCATCCTGCATGTGGAAGACATTGATCTCTCACTTCTGACTTATTTCTATAAATAAGTTTATTTTGAGCTGGTCTGTAGCAGCATCTGCCTATTTTGTTCTTTGGAAGGCAGAGATTTTAAATGAAAATTTCTCTGTATTATGGCTCATCTTTTGTATAGCTGTCTTTCTTCTGTGGATCCACAGGGACTGCGCCTTTCAGCCTGCCCTAGCAAGAAATTCTCCATTCTTTCCTGGCCTTCTCTCTCCCAGTGGAGACTACCAGTCCTTTAAGATGTGGTGTATTAGGTAGGGTTGAGCAGGAACCACCTCTCCATCCTAGTCCCACTTGATGAAGTTCAGAGTCTGGTAACAGCAACAGTTGTTTATGTGGAAAAAACTATAAAGATAATTATTTTAATCTGAAAATTTTTGGAAAACTTTTGGAAAAGACCAATCTCCTTGTTGTATTCGTCTTCTCCTGTAGTGTCTCCTCTCATCTGTGCATCACTGTACTTTCTCAAGGTTTCATACACTGACTGGTATTTTTCTTTATCAGATGTGATAAAGTGAGACCATACCACCCGAATCCACCCATGGGTGGTGCAGTGGCCATGTGCAGTGAGCAGTGGCATTGACCTTAAATTTCTCAGTCACTTGCTGATGCAGAACATCTTCTTGAGGAAAGGTGTTTGAACCTCAGATATTCCTTCTGAACACTTGCTATTCAATCACCAGATAAAGGGAGGGCAGCATCTCCATCTACACTGCAGAACTGAGCATTCATGCAGTAGGAGGCTGTGGGTGTTGCTGACACTGAAGCTTACATGCTGTGTCCAAAGGCTTTATGTCCTTGCTAAAGTTTCTGAAGTGTGAGTGCTAAAGACTTCATGGGAGATAAACTATGTTATATTATATCTGATACAACCTGGATAAATTACATGGAAAGGCACATTTTTACGAGTGTTCCTGACTTTCTCCTGCTCACATGAGAGTCTATGCAGTTTGCATTGTTCCTGTCCATGTTTTAGATGTCTGTTCCCCAAGCCCACAAACCAGGTTCTCAAAGTGTATGAATTTGACTCAGTATGTAATGATAAGAAAATAAGTCTAATTTAAAAGCCTGCTAAGCCTGCTTTCTGATTATTTTGTGGATGATTTTTCTTGGTGCCTGTGAACACTAATTGTCAATAGGCATTATAAGACCATGTCTAAGGGAGAGATCTCTTCTCTTCTCTGCACCGCCATCAGCTCATCTCTGTCTTTTACAGAAAGACATTTGTGCAAACACCTCTACTCCAAGTGTTCCTGTGATGCAGACTTCATTGCTTCCTATATGTTTCATTGTCCTTAGGATGAAAAATATTTTCCTTGAATCTTCTGAGTCTTCTGTCCTGCAATTAAACCCATTTCTGCTCATCCTCTGTGTTACAGAAATTAAATACTTTTTATGCCTCTGCTTTTTCCAACTTCATATTAATCATCACAGTTTCTGTTATGTTCCAAAAAAATGTATTGAAGGAATTTGAAAATGTCCCTAGAACTTTTGCATTTTGAAACAGGGAATCACGACAGCAGATTCCAACCTTTGGAGCCCAAATTTACAATACATTCATGCATTCATTTGGTGCTACTGTCAGTCTTCAAAATGGATCCTAAAATCTGTTTGAAAACATTGCCAAAGGTAAGTATCTTTTGATATCTTATATCTTATGATAGTAACATTTGAACTTTCACTTTTGCAGGCATCAATAAATTTACAAAGAAGATTCGAAATCCATATGCAATTGATAACAATGAGCTACTTGACTTTCTATCCAGAGTACCATCAGATGTGCAAGTGGTGTGTATATATATTTTCTCTTTCTTTTTAAAATAAATTTTTAAAGCAGTCATTTTGATACAATATTATATTCTTTGGCACAAAGAAATTGCAAGCTCGAGCTAGGGATAGTCCATGAATCTTAAGGAGGCTGCTGGACCTTTTTCCAGAGAGAAAGGAGGTCCTACTTTGGTTGTGCTTCTGAGGATCCATAGGAGCAATCAGTAGAAAGACAAGTATTTGTAAGATGGTAGCAGATGCTAGAGCTTGTATTAAACAGCCCCCAGCACCATGTGAATCTGACTGGGGTAGAGTGTTGTGTAGGAAACACTGGAGCTGAGGCTGTCAGGACATGCAGAGAAGGAGCAGGAAGGTAAAATAATGGAAGAGGCAGGCAGCATTGCCCATTGTCTTGTGACAGCACTCTGAGAGCACTTTGGCCTTTCCTTTCCTGGCGTGAAAGCTTTTGCTGTGGACACAGTGCAATTGTGTTCATAATTCCTAAAAAAAAAAAAAAAAAGCTACTTGTGAATTACAAGCTTTTGTGGTGCAGTACACAATCCCCGGAGAGCATGCAAGATTTCAGATAACATCAAGCACATAAATCACATCCAGTATCACAAAGATTATAGACTTACCGTATTTCTAGTTTCAGTTTAGAGCTAGTATAAATAGGAGATATGGGTGCAAATACCCTCTCTGAATCTGATGCCCTCTGTGGTAGGCATTTGGAAATGACCAAGTGTTTAAGAAACATTGTGAAGAATATTCATCCAATATGGTCAAGATAATAATGTTTATTGTCTGCTAGAGTTCACAGAGGAAACAAAAAAAAACAGTAGCCTTTTCTAAGTTTACATCAGCATGCAGTGTTATTTCCTGGCAGGATTGTCCTGATGCTGGTTTTCCTTCTTATTCTAGACCTGTCATTCTGTTTTTGGTGAATCACATCTGCAAATCCTGTGTCATTTTTAGGGGGAAAGTTTTCTTTTTTTCACTTTTTATCCCCTGGCAGAAAAAAGGGTATCTTTCCTTTTTTTCTGCCAAGTGGCACCTGACGACTTTCTTTCTGAACTTTGTGTTTAAACAGATGCAATACCATGAACTGAAACCAGATCCTACTCACAGCCCAAGCAAGAGAAAGAAAACCAATCCTGCCTAGCCAGCTTCATGTGTTGAGGAGACCAGCATCTGCCAGGGGAAGACAAAAGAGCAAGCCGAAGAAGCATTTCCTTTCTCTAAACTTTTTATTTATCTTGCTTTTTAATCTTGTGGGGAGAATTTGTAAATAGTATTAAAGTGTGTTTCTCATGGCAGATGCGTTTCTCATTGTAAAGACACTTGTTTCAAGTAGGTTTTTTGCCATTTGAAAGCCTTGTTAGAAACAGTGTAACACATTAAAGGAGTCACTCTAAAATGGGGAATATGTACTGCTTCTTGGTGGTCAAAGATACGTGAGATAGTCAAATCATGCCAACAAAACCTACAAAATGTGTAAATTTAAATCTGACTCAATAATTTCTCAGATTTTATTTGTGAGCATTAATATTTTTATCCAGTTAAGTCATCATTACAATTTTCTATGTTTTATATATTGTGAGAGAAATACAATGTAGTGGAGCCTACTGCTCTTCAGTTTTAGCAGATTTTTTTAAATTTCAGACCCTGGTGTTAACTCCTGGTGCAACATTTTTCTGTGTGGTAGGGCTGCTTATAAGACAGTGAGAAACACCAAGTGCAAATCTCTTTCTTGAGCTCCCAAAAGCAGTTCCTGCTGTCTTTATCATTCCATTGTAAGACCTAAAAATCTCTCTTTCAAAATACTGCCAGGTTTGTAACTGATTGCCTATCATATTTTTCTACATGTACCAGTAGTCTTCATTTGTACTACATAGTTTAGCTGTAATGGGTCGAACTGACTCCGTACTGCTTTGGGTGTCATGCTATGAACACTTTTTGTGCACGTAACTATTTTAATATGGATATCTTGCAGAAAAGGTTTTTCATTCAAATAACAAGATCATATTAATATGCTTTATGGTATAACATTACCTGTTACAAATGTGAAATACATTGTAGTGGAAAAAATGCAGCTGTGGTAAAACTGATATACCAGGGTTTTTCCTTAGTTAATAATGTCAGTTCTTCTGATACGATCTTTCCCTACTGCATGGAAACTGTATTATCTTATAAATTATCTTACGTGGAACACAGATGAGAAACATTTACATTTCAAATGTCTTAGTGGCCACTGCATAACGAGTACTTGGGGATATATTCTGGTAGCTGCATGCAGATGTCCACACTCAGCTCCCCACATAGTGAGCAGAGACTCATTCCTGAGGGACTACCTGTGCACAGCTCCTCATTATAGTTCCCAGTGACACTAAAGGGGATTTTTTGCCCAGGGGAGAGCGACAGGACTGCATCCTCAAGAGGGACTGTGGTCCTCTCTGGATTACCTCTCACTGGTTGCAATTGCAGATAAAGTTATATTGCACTACTCTAAAAATACTTTTTGAAAAGGCTATTTAGAAATAGTTTGCAAGCACATGTGAATATGTATTTGTCAAAAGAAATATGTTTTATCTTCATGTTTAGCTTCATTGCTCATGAAGGATCATCCTGGATTTCTTTATTTTGCAGATAAGATGATAGCCAGGTTCTAATGTGACAGTTATTTTGATCCTCCTGTTTGTATATTTAAAAGAATGTCAATCAAATGAATGTTCTGCAGAAAGTCTTGGACCTAAATAAGCTCTTGTTACATCATGACTTTAAAGGAGTTTAATTTTGCAGATTGTGTAACCACCTTTTGGCTGTAACCTGCCTGAAGTGCGTCGTACTATTGATGAAATCAGAATCACTGGTCAGCCTATTTTGTTTTTAAAAAACCAAATTTGTGACTCAACAAGATGTGAGCGTTTGTTGCCTGTTGTCAGTTTTGCACATTTCTTTAATACACTGCAAGCCTTGTACCTTCTTAACATTGCCCACCAGCCTGCGTGTGATTTCCTGTTGTCTTTTTTTTGTACACAATTTCAAATGTCTAATTTGGTGGTAATATCTGAGCTGGTTGTGCACGTTTCCTGCATTAAACACGCTTTTAAACATCACTCTATTAGATATTATGATGCCTCTGTCTTTGAAATCCTATTCTATCGTTTTTCTGTGAGTGCTGTGATGGGCACGTGAATTAAAACATCATATTTCTGTGTGCAAGATTTCAGTATTTTAAGTACCATAACATGCAGGTGGAAGGGGCAGGGGGAGAAAAACATCTGTTTGTTGAAAAATGGTGAACTCCTTTTAAATGCCTCAGTCACTCAAAATTGATCTCACTGAAAACATAACACACAGAGGCAAGGCTAAGAATGCTTATTGATTAAATATGATTCTCCTGCCACAACAGGACAATTTAAATCACCATTTAAAGTACTTTGTGAGTGAACCCATTTTTACTATTTGCAATTTGTCTACTCTGTTTTGTGTAGGTGGCCTCTGTAAAGAACCAGTCCTGCCTTACACCATAAATATTCCAATATATCTTCCTTTTCCAGACTTATTCTGAAGTCCATTTCTAATCTGTTAGATTTGCCAGGCTTTATTCTGAAAGCAACTTGTCTGTTCACAAACCGTCAAAAAAGAATAAGGCATCTCACAGTCATGAAATTGTTTTTGTTCTCAGAAAATAAAAAGTAACAACTTTATATGGGTTCATAGAAAATCAGTAGTTTAATTGGGGTCCATATTTAGATTGGATGTCAGAGCACTCAGAATCCACCAAGGCTGACTAATCAGCGAGGCTCTTGTTACATTCCTGCTAATAAATCATAGTACACAGCTTGCTTACCGTTTTTACAGTTGTTCCTCCTTGTAGCAACACCTAAGTATTTTCCATAACAGCAATGAGCTTTAAACTGGAAGAGATGCTGTATTGTAACTTAGTATTTTAAATCCAAGTGCAGTAGCCCCTATTTTTTTTAATTGCAATTAACCAACAGTGGAATAATGAGAAAATAATTAAGCAGCCTGCATACAGTCTATCAGTTAATTTGGTCCCTGGGAGCATAGGTGTTTTCAGCAAGAGGAAGAGCTGCCAGCAAATATGCTGCATGGTACTAAGGTATTTCATTCTAAAATAATCCAGGGGCATAAAGTGAAGGAGATAAAGGAAAACTTACTTCTTTCATCAGTGCTGGATTACACACCCACGTATGCTACACAAAACAATGAAAATTTTGCAGCTCTCTGCTCAGCAGCCAGGGATCCCAGACTGTGGTTTAACTGACTTGTAGTTTAACACAGATGGAGTGCTTTGTGGCAGAAACTCTTCAGTTTGCACTGACCCACTTGCATCTGCACCACAGCTCCCAGTCTGCTCCAAGCCTCTACCACCTTCTCACTCAATGGTAACAGGGAAGGGTATTGGCTTTTTGTTGAGCTGGGTGCTCAACAAAAAAAATCTCTTTTCCAGTGGTGGTTTCCACATTACAGACTGACCTTGCTAATTTGCAGTGTGGTGCACTGACCATTTCTCTCACTTGCAAAAATTTAGATCTCAGAACCATAGTGCTGGGCACACGTCTATCCTTGAACTACATTCTTAAAAGGAGGTTTTTTGCTGCCTTTTGAACAAATATGGTAACACAAATGAAAAATACTTCCCCTTTCCCATAGAATTGCTAGCCCTGGGACATATAACAAGCTCCATAAGCAAGTGTACTTGTATCAGGAGGCTCATGCTCACAGGCATGAAATCATGGCTTGATCAAAAGAAATAAGCCAGGAGGGTAAAGCAAGTCCTTTCCTGCACTGTGTTTGTATTCTTCAGGCTGAGTGTTTCTGAACACATCTGTTGGGAAAAGGGAATAAGAAATGGAGAAGAGCCTGGATTGCTTAAATAAAAGATTTACTCAGAAATTGGATGAGTATCAAACATGTCTTCAATTCTTGCAGGATATATTTAAGGACTAGAATTTGTGTAAAAGAGAAGTCTTTCTGCACTGTGTTTCTAGGAGTAAATATCTTTCTTACTTAGAATAAAGTTCAGTCACTGCAGTTTGCTGAGGCAGAATACAGGTTTGGGAAGACAGGGTTGGAAAAGAGTTGGGGAAGAATTACAGTGGATTATAAAGCTGGAAGCAGCCTGTTTGTATTTTCTCTTCACAATACAGATACTTACTTTCCCCTGACACCCTTGTGGAGACCACAGCTCAAAATTACAGTTACATTCACACATTTCCAACTGCCGCCCCACTTCCCATCTTGTCTCAACTTCAGGCATTGATAATAGCATGCCATGGAGTTGGCCCTACACCTCTCAATGTAAAGCGTCCCTCTTCCCTTTTTTCCACTTTGGTCTGCAGTCTCTAGGTGACCAAACTCTTCATTTCCTGGTCACCACTGACACTAGCAATTGAACCTTAATTGGAAGCTGTTTGCCTTGTCTTCCTCTCCTGCTTTTTCTCCCTATTTGTTCTTTTAATGGACTTCTTTTTCTCATCCACATTTTTTGACTAATTCACATTTTTAGAGATGTAACTCCTTATAATATGGTCAAAAAGCTTCAGCTTCTGGTTTTGTATCAGCACTTCAGGTTTCTGTCACATACCTCCTACTTCTGAAGCTCAGTGTTTGCAGCTCACTGCTGCATTAAGCAGTCATACATATCTGTCTCTCATCAGCTCTGCTTCCCTTGGACCTGCAGTGACTCCCATTTAGACCAATCTCCTCACGGTACTACACATTCAGACTTTGTTGACTCCTCATCCCCTGGTGGTGACATATTTTGAGGCTGTTCTCCATGATACTCAGTGCAGAAAAGAACAGTCAAGGAAATTAAAATCTAAGTCTAAAGGAAAGAAAAATTTCTGGAAGTTGTATAACCGTTCCTGCAATATATGTGCATCTTGCTGTTGGTTACTGGCTTCTGAAGTGTCTGAGCTTGCAGTTTTGCTCTGCTCCAGTTAAAGGATTTGAACCTCTGTGTGACTTGCATCAAGTCATAATAGGCATTTGGTCTTGGGGGGAAGGGGGGGACAATTAACATAAAGGCATGCCAAAGCAGAAAACCTGTAGTTTATGAAGTTTGTGTCTAAAATTAGCAATTGTAGCAAGCATGGATTGCTTGGGGTTAAAGTGGGTTGTTTTAATGTATTCTCCATCATGGAAAACGGGTTTTCGCTATGCAATTTACTGTTCTTTCTAAAATCCCATGATTCATAATTAAATACAGCACTATGATTTTTGCAGTTTGGGTTCCTTCTCTACAGGGTAATGTGTAGGCTGCACTTTGACCAGACATCTTCATAACAAAGAGTGGCATTTGAAAAAGAAATTGATTTTTTAATTAGTTGACACTTGACATCACTTGGTGTCAAAGCTGTCAAATGCCAGGAAGTTTAAAGCCAGGGTTTGTGTTTACCTTTTTAAAGTTGTGGTAAAGGAAAGGGAGAGTCAAAAGAGAGTCACAGGTGCACACTGCCTGCATGATGCAGGGAGTTTGCACCTGCCAGTCAGTAGTACGAAATTGGCCTCATGTATTATTGAGGATACAGAGAGTTGAGCACTTGAAGTGTGCTGTCCCAGAGCTGCCAACACTGTGCATGGCTGACAGTAATTGAGACTATCATGGCTGTAACAGAGGAGGCGCGAGATGCAGTTTCTGTGAAGAGCTTTATAGGGCATCTGCCCAGCTGCCTTGTCTCAATCCGGTGCATTAGTTCATCATTTTTGTGAGAGCTAATTTAAATGATCAGTGTACAGTAGGAAAATGCATAATGGTGCAAGGGAAGGAGGGCGTCTTTGGGCTTTTTCCATCTCAACCTGAATGTTAAACCCTCTTTCTAGTCCAAATACACGGTTGAAGAAATGTGACATACATCACTGCAGCTGAGAAGTCCTGAGCTGTTAGAAACCCCAGTTCCTATTCTGAAACTTCAGTTCCTTTACACTGATTGTGTTTCCAGGGCTGATACTGGACAGTAGCCATTCCCCTTACGTCACACATCTGTGCAACAAGGCAAGGGTATGTACCTCAAATCCTCCTATCTCAATCATGAGAAATGTGTAAATTCTGATGTTATTTACAAATAATGTGTTTTAAAGTTAATTTCTTAGTCCATATATTCAGTCATGAAATGCAGTTGAGAGCTTTTCTCTTAATTTCAGCCCTATTTAGCTTGCTACCAAGGGCAGAGGTTCAGCCATGAAACAACTGCAGGCATCAAATATGTGTAGACTCCATGTAGACTCTGCTGTTATACGAGAAAATAAATTTCCAATCTTAACCCAGAACCAGGCTGCTTAAGCCAGAGGACACAGATCAGGTGAAAAAGTAGTTTTGTAAGGCCTGTGACACTAAAATGGAGGAAGTTTGATGGATGAGCTATTTGATGGTTAAGAAATTGGCTGGATGGCTGCATCCAAAGTGTTTCAGCCAACGAACAACTTGATGTTGACATAGAGAGTAACAGTAAGTGGTGTGGTTGAGGGGTCTGTCCAGGGACAAATAATATTCAATATCATTAATGACATAGTGGGATTGAGTGTATTCTCAGCATATTGGCAGATGGCACGAAGCTGAGTGGTGCAATTGATTTGCTGGAGGGTAAGGATCTTAAAAAATCAAGTGTCTGTTGACTGACAGAAGAACAGTAAGGCTCAAAAAGCTTGCATGGTTTATGTTCAGAGTAGAACTGAGAGCATCCTACCCCCAAATCCACAGCTGAAATACGAGGGGTCAGGAGGACAAGCAGGTGACATGAAAGTTTCACACTCAACAAAGGAAACAGATGGAAAAGCCATTCTTATGTTGTAGCTTTTCTAAAATGAAGACTGTGTTTCCATAAGGACTGATAAAATACTTCCAGTTTCTCATAAACTGGAGAAGTGTTTGGGGGTCATATTCCCACCTCGGAAAGAAGCCTTACTCTGGTGGTGGAGGCATTTGCTGAGAGGGTGCTGCTAAAGCCCTGAACATTTGGCAGAAGCTGACCTTCACCAGCAGGGCAGAGAGGTCAGCTTCACAAGGCTGCCGGAGGGAAGGGACAGACATGCAGAGCTGTGATGGTGACAACCTGTCCTGGGGTGATGTTATGAAGCACCTTTATTCCTTAACCCCCTGCCTAACGCCCACAGCTTCTGTGCCTTTAGGATGGACCAGGGGAACAGGGCCGGAGCTCGGTCAGTCCAACGGCTGGCCGAACGGTCAGTTCAACCAAACCCACACCTGCAGGTCGGTTAAACGGCTCTGTCTGATGGCCCTGGCTGTAAAAGGGCTCGGTTCAACAGCCTGGGGAGAGACTGGGGGTGAGACAGCTCTCTGCCGGGCTTCGTGAGGGAGACAGCTCTCCACTGGCCTTTCGGGAGAGGGTGCACCGGTGACACAGCACTGCTGTCTTCACTGCTCTTCCTGCTAGCTTTGAAAAAGGTTTTGTCTTTTTCCCTTTTCCTCTTCCTGGCCTCCCTACCTTCCTTCCCTTCTCTCCAGCCCAAGGAGCCTGCGGGGTGCCCTGACCAGTCAGACTCCGAGGAAGGCCACACCAGGGAGTGAAGGGGCGAAGGGTCACCAGAATCCACCAGCTTCACCTGCTGTGTTGTTGGCTCTTTACAGGCACCCTTTTCTGGTTTTTTTCACTTTGTTCTTCCTAGTTTCAGTCTGTGTTAATAAATAGTTCCGGTTTTTTTCCACTTTCGCTTGCTGTTGTTAATTTGTTTCATCAGAAAGGGGATGCCCTTTTCCCTTGGGAGAAGGTGCTCATTCCAGAGCATTTCCTCCTGAACCTTTATCTCCAAAACCAAGACACAGCCACAGCTCAGGTGGCAGGAAGCTTACCCTGCGGAAGCTCCTTAATTTTAGTAGCACAGCACTTGCCGTAGACAGGAAAGCAGAGTTTTACTTTCTGTTTAGGCTGAGTGGACTCAAACCCATGACACATATTTCCTAAGAGGGTTCTGAGGTAGACATGAGGCTGTTCAGATGAGGGAAGAGGGGTAGTGGATCTAATTAATTAGCGTATCGATCTTCTTGCGTCTGGAGCTCAGTGCAGAAGAGGATCCAGGACTGACTGTGCGAGAGAGCAGAGGCAGGAGAGGAGCTGCAGCCTTGAAGGCTTCTAGTGGTAACAGAAAACTTTGGAAATATAACTAGGAAAAATGTATGCAATTTTCATTAAGATATTGCAGAAATGAGTGTACTTATGCTCCCCTGCAGGAGAAAATGAAATAAATGTCTTCTCTCCCTTTGAAGATGCTCTGGCCTATAGAGGTTTCTGGGGAAGGATACAGTTTTGAAAGGTAAGCATAGATGTCATTCTGCTTTGTGCAGAGTGAAGAGGCACTTCCTGCTGCCCATGGAAGTCCTGTCTATGAACACTCCCAAAATGAGAAGGGGTTGACAGAAGAGACATGTTATCATCAGTCTGCATGGTATCCATATGTTCAATCTTTATCAGTCCAAGACATTATAAACAGCATATCCTCTGCACAGAGGATGTACTTTGAACAGTTGTAAGTGGTAGCTGGTTGACCACTACAGAATGTCAGATCATATTTTTTCTCAGAACAAAATTTCAGCAGGCATGCAGATAGCATTACATCATTAAAGATGACTGGGGTTGGAGCATTAGTGAGAAGAAGAAAATACCAGATTGTAAGACTAAATGGCTAAGAAAGGCAAATAACAAACCAACAACTTGAATTATTGACACTGCAGTTCCTTGATTTTTAATACATATCTGTCTGATTTGTTTAATTAATTACTTAATTAATTTTTTACCTTAGGTTTGCCTTCCCTAAATTTTCCAAAGCACATGTGGTTACAGGTGAGCTGGTATATATATAGGTACAAATATCTTGGCAAAACATCTTCAAGTTTTAAGTAAAAGAGCAAGGTGATTTAGGTGCACTGGGCGTTAAGCAAGAATGAGAATTTCTTTACATGACTCTTCAGAAAAACTGTGATGTTGCAAATGTATGCAAGCTCATTTAGGTAAGACAAAAATTGGATTAATTAGACTTCAGCTATGTGCAAGCAACAAACCACAAGAGGCAAGCTTTTCTGTGTCAGTACTCTTAATGACCGGTATAAGCTGAATGTTCACTCTTTGACTGTTTTATTTTCACTTCTGCTACATTCAAGATTATTGGCAGATTTCCAGCATCAGTAAGATAGTTCTTCTGAAAGACTAATGAAATTTGCACTGAAAGAACTCTGAGGCAGGATCTCAGTTTCTTAGCTGGACTTGAGCCCAGTATTTTTTAACTCCTCTTCCTCCTTTGGTTCCCTAATGGTACTTCCTGGTGTGGTTGAAAATCATCAAAATAGTCTACTTTTCCTTTTTTTTAAAATGTATATTTTCATCAGCTCTAGGGAGATAGAAATATTGTTTCTTAATACTTCTGTTTATTTTTGGAGCAATTTAATTGTGGTCTCCAAACACTGTTTCACAGATGTCTGTGTAGATACTGTTACTGGAGCTCTGCAGTTTTACTGTTTCATCTCTTCTACATGGACTTCAGTGTCTCCCTGCTGGACAGTCTGTTGAGCTCATCCTCTTTTTAAAAAAAGGCATTTTTCATTTACTCAGAAGCCTAAAATATGCTATTATATTAGTATTTATTGATATTCTGACATAAACCAACTTCTTACAAAAATCAGGTTACTTTTTTCTTTTTCTTTTCTCCAAGATTACAAGTTTGGTTGATAAATCAGATGCACTTCCCTATCTTTGTCTGAATATGAGCACAGAGATTAATATTTTCCAAAGTTATTTTTAATGCTGTTTTCCTAAAAAGCATAATTTCCCATCCTGATAAATGTGATGGTAAATTTATTAATTTCTAAGGATCTTTATATATTACAGTTTGATGATTGTAATTATTTCATGTACATTTAACAGATTAAAAATGGAGTTGACAGATTTTAAGCTGTATGAATTTGGTAATAATAACTGATCATGAAATGACCACACAGTGAAGTCTGTACTTGCCTGACAAAAAGCTGGAGGTGGTTCCCTTGGAATTTACTGGGCACTCTTGACCACAATGGAGCATGGCACTGTGCTAAGGCAACAAGATTTAGTTTGGTCCTTGGACTAAGGGGCTGACTGTCATAGAATCATTGAATATGTTGGGTTGGAAAAGACCTCCAACATCACCAAGTCCAACCCTTAACTCAGCCCGCCACTAAACCATGTTGTAAATCCACATCTACTCATCTTTTAAATCCCTCCAGGTGTGGTGACCACCCCCACCACTGCCCCAGGCAGCCTGGGTATGATCAAGGCCTGACAACCCCTTCTGAGAGGGAATTTTTCCTGATGTCCAGCGTAACCCTGGTGCAACTTGAGGCTGTTTCATCTTGTCCTGTCACTTGTTACTTGGGAGAAGAGACCAACCCTACCTGACCACAGCTTCCTTTCAGGAAGTTGCACAGAATGATAAGGTCACCCTTGAGCCTCCTTTTCTGCAGGCTAAACAGCCCCCAGCTCACTCAGCCACTCCTCACCTGACTTGTGCTCCAGACCTTTCCTGAGCCCCACTGCCCTTCTCTGGACATGCTCCAGCACCTCAACATCTTTCTTGTCACGAGGGACCCAGAACAGAGCACAGTACTCAAAAGTTGGTGAGAGGGATGAGGCATAGCTCAGTACTAACTGCATAAGACATTTGTGGCGCTGGACTTGTGCAATGCAGTGATTTAACTGCAGTCAGGCTTGTAGAGGGTGCAGGAAGAGCTTCAGAACTATTTAGAGTCAGATTGCTTAAAGCAAGCTCAGGCTCTGAGGTCTGAAGCTCCTCTCTGTTTTAACAAATTTTAAATGATTATTGAAGCTACAGTAATACTTAAATTTTATATGCTAATCTTTGCTTCTGAATAAAAATAAATGAACAGCAAAACTTCTGAGGCCAGACTCTAATATACTGGCAGTAGATATTAATTTGCCAGCGTGAGTGACCATCTCGAAATCAAGAAACATTCTGTAAAACTTCTTACAAACAACTTTTGACAGGAAGCGATGTGCTTCCTATCTTGTAATGGCAGTAGTGGGAAACAAAGAATATATGACAGAGGATATACAACACTGAAATTAATGCTTAATGCAACTTTTTGGGCAGCTTTCAAAGCTTGACCAACATCTTTGTGCACCACTAAAATTCCTGCCTGTGTATCCCAGTGTTTTCTACCCTCTTTTTATCGGCTATCAACTTTGCTGACCACTGTCACTCACCTGACTGGGAAGCAGCATTGCAGTATTATTGCAGCATCATCATCTGGTACATGTGCAAAAGAGAACTTCTTAAAGGCCTGGGAAAAGTGGGATTGATTGAGGATGAAAATACACCTTTGCACTTCCGAAGCATGTCAGTGTGTGAAATGTGGGCATAGAGAGAAAAAGGGGAGGAGGGTGAGTGGCTGTCTGATTTGTTTGTTCTTTCAGCTAAGACAGGGAAATACCCTACATACCAAGAGAGATTTTAAAAAGGAAACCATTTTATCATTAGTTAATAGATCTCACTTTAACAGGAAAGTTTTGCTATACTGAAAGAGAACAGGTACTCGCTAATAAATTGGATGAAGCATATAATTATCTGTTAAATATGACATACACTTAAAACTTTTTAAGGGTGTGAAGTTTGCAAACCAGAGTATATGTAAAACTGAACATATATAAAACTGATCTGCAGTAACTGGAAACTAACAGGAAAATTTTCAGTATATAATCCTTAAATTAAGAGAACATTAGAGAGAACAGAATCCTGTTACCATATAATTAATGACTGATGATGTGCATAGACAATGCTTAAGTTAGGGCTATTTGTGGAACATTAATTCACGTTTGCTAACTTTTGACTCTTTCATTTTGCAATGTTAATAATGTTCATTCAGCATATGTTATCTACATTATCTTGGAGGGAGGTACTTGAAATTACTTTAAATAATTAAGTAGGACTTTTAAAATTATTGATGTGCATTTTTTCCTTTCTAAATGATATAAATAATAACAAATAATTTTGGGAATGTCATGGCTAAATATGCAGAATCACCATCTTTATCAGGCCAAAATAATGCTTTTCCTGCTTTCATTTCAGTCACTGGTATATTATGTTAGAATTATGAATATATATAAATATTCTGAGGGATTTTCTTTTTGAGACCCACCAAAATTTTTTGGGGGTTTTCCAAGTCACAATTATTTAAAATTCAGTTAGGTATCAAACTCCAGGCTAAAGAAGCTGTCAATATTGTCAATTTAAATGTAATTTTGTATTCTTTAGAAAGTACACATGTAGCTTTTCTTTCATTGTGTCCTCCAAAACGAAATAATGAAGTTTATTAGTCAATCTCATATAAGATAAAGGTTTTTTTGGTGGTTTTTTTCTTACTAGAGAAAAATTAAAAGTGCACAGACAGAAGCAAATCAAAATGCACTGACATTTTAGTCTATTAAAGCAGGTTGTTCTGCCTGCACGTATAAAAACAATAATCAGTATTAATAAGTATGGAACCTTCATAATAATGAAGGTCTGGTTCCAAGTCAACTCGGTTTGAGCATCTTCTGTGAATTGCTTGATCTTGTGTAAGATCACGTATCTCAGCTGCAGAAGGGCTAAAAGGAAATTCTGGCTGCAAGCCAGATGCATCAATGGAACTTAATCTCTCTAGTCAAACAACATCAGTTACAGAAGCAGCTCTTACTCCACACCCTTTCTTTTAGGTGTGTTTTTTTCTTTGTTTGTTTGTTAGTTTATATATTATAAATGGCTATTACAGAAGAACTGGACTTGTGAGTGTTGCTAATTCATACCTATCTTTTGAAGGTTAAGTTTTTAAATCACTCATGATCTATTACCGAATCTTTTAGAAAAAAAAATCAGGTATCCTCATTTTAAAGCAGCACTTATTTCTCTTTGCTTGGAAGGGAAAGGTATAAACTTCCATTTGAGTGCCTGCTCCCAGATCCTAGTGTGGCATTATTTGGATCTTTACAAAGATGTAGGGCAAGAATAGTAGTTTTTATTGTATAAATGAGCAACAAGGGTTCCCCAAAACACAGAACTCTTCTATGTCCCAAAACCCATAAGCACAATTAGGTAATTCAGCTACATTGCCTTCAATACCTTTTAAAGAGAAGCATAGGAATTTCTCTTTTTCTTAATTAATTAGAAGGTCCACCTAATAGAATATGTAGCATAAAACTTAAATTAGGTTAGAGGATTAGTTTAGAGGATTTATCATGTGTAGTTTGCATGTGCTCACAGATTGGAGAACAAAAGTGTCATATTAAGTGGAGTGTAATTTTTAAGGATATCCATACTTAGTGTCAGAATATGATGTCCAGTAGATACCTAAACAGTCTTGTTCAATCCTTTGTCAATTCCTCAGCCAACAAAACCAGGTTTGTGCCACTGCTTCCACCTGTATCTTCATTTGAGGTAGTCCCCAGGAGTGTTACCAGATCATTACATGCCAATGTCATGGTTTTTTCAAATCACTGCAAGCCAACATGAGTTGGAGCAGAGCCAAGGACAGCCTTTAGTTTTGCTAAGGGTGAATTCTGTTCATCAAAGCAGCATTGTCTTGGGAAGCAGCAAGTGGTAGCCACTGGTGGTTTGCACATCACCCAAGTGTCTGGGCCAGTCTCTTCCTGTCGGTCACTGCAGAAATGAATGTGACTACAAGCAACACAGTGGTGATGAGGGTCTACATTTTCCACATGTCTTTGTGTGACTATTTCTATCCCACAAAGACATGAGAAATGTTAGTGTATTGATTCTGTAAATACAGATATAGTGCATTTTCTTTTGAATTTTACAATACACAATTAATTTACACAGTATGATTTTATTTTTTATAAGACAAGGATAAGTAAAACAAAAATCGATAGAAGGAATTTGCTTTTTCATGTTTTTATTTCATGACATATTTGTAGTATTAGCTTTATTAAAGGATATCAAGATATGTAGACACAAGCCTTTCTCAAGGAATAAAACAATCAGCTGCTTGGTTTAAATTTAGAGTCGCTACCTCTGAAAACCAAAGAGAAATATAGCACAAGGCAGGTAAAAAAATACTTCCAAAACAGAAAATACAAAGTTTAACTGAGTGCAAATGATATAGCACCTTCCTAAGATCACTGACATCCAGATCTGTCAGGGAAGTAAAACGTATTTGGTACTGGAAATTTTTTGCCTGAAAAACGTGCTGAATCAGTGTAACTGACTTCCAGGCTCTGGTAAAAGA
The DNA here is from genome assembly GCA_024500445.1 of Entomyzon cyanotis. Taxonomy (NCBI): domain Eukaryota; kingdom Metazoa; phylum Chordata; class Aves; order Passeriformes; family Meliphagidae; genus Entomyzon; species Entomyzon cyanotis. The sequence goes on from JAKEPQ010000768.1 coordinate 675,302, forward strand.
AAATATTAACAACGTGGGAGATACCAACAAGTGGGGTTTTTGCAAGGCTATGAAATTTCTACTTCTTTGGCTGCTGGGAAGGAAGTTAGGCCAGTATCAAGGGTTAACAGTCAAGATTCAGCCAATGTGGCTTGTTTGGAATTTAACTGCTACAAAGATTTAAGAGTTTATATGCTTCTACCATAGTTTCCAGAGTTGCTAATAAGGCCTTCATCTGTTCACCAGGGAAGAGAAACATGTTTGCAGACATTTCTTGAAGAAACTGTGGTAGCTTTTGAAAAGTTTCTAGCTCTTTAAAATATGTATCTACCAACCAATCTTCAGAAAATTTATTTTTCATCTTAGAGCCATCACAAGCCATTACTGGAAGTACATTTGAACAAGCAACCTCTCTGAGAGTTAAAGTCAAGGGTGAAGACAGATTATAAACTGAACAAAAATTGAGCAGCATCTTAATAAATAAAATCAAACGCAGTTCTCTCTGCTGACTGCAAAAATCTTGTTCTTTGCTTTCACAGAAGCTTTCAGTGCTCTGTCCTGGATGAACAATATTCAAAAGTTCTTCCTTTACTGTGATTGACTCAACATAATCCAGTGGGAATTTCTCATTGGAGTTCCTCTGCTGCAGAAGGACTGGCCCTTGAGGGAAAACATAAACATTAATATCAGCAGCATGTATGATTTGGCAGCTGAACAAGATTTTGGGTTGTTTATTGCCAGAAGCCCGGTGTCTGTTTAAGTTCCTTTTTTGTACTAAGTTATGTTTATGTAACTTATGAGTTACATATTTGCTATACAAGCTAGAATATGTGGAGATCCTTTGTAACCATTTCTTTACAATATTGTTTTAACTACAGAGTATGCAAAAATGTAATGTTATTACTGTTGTAAAATTCAATTAAGTATTTAACAGAATAGGTTATTTGCTGACACTGTCTTCAAATTAAAGGCACGTTACTATGATGGTCTTCATTTGCCTTTTCTGGATGGTGTGGCCAACCTTGCCTTATGCAGTGCAGCAAGGTGAACTATTGAGGCAGGAACCAAGTCTTCCCCAACAACTGAGTTTCCAAATTTGGTCTTAACAGACTTCCAAAATGCAAAACATAATTACTCTAATAAATACATTTACAGTAAGTAAATGGGATGTGTTTATTTGTTCAGACTAGAGCATTGTTCTGGTATTTCCTGTTTATTAGTACAATGGACCTATTCATATTTGAAGAGCTTATACATCTCTTGATAAGTTTAAGAAAGGCTGCATCAGCAAGAAAAAATGAAGGCTGTTAAGACATTACAGGTGTTTTCCAACTATGAACACACCAGGAATCTTACGTAAATTTGTATTACTCTGCTAATGTAATGTGCCGTTTTAACTTGAATACTTCTTCAGAAATATATTTTAAAGACAAAAGATAAACTCCCACATTTCATATCCTTAATACATATTTTACCGTTTTCCTGATTAAAGCTGTATTATTATTACTGATTATTTAGTATCACTGACTTCTGCAAGCTAGAGGCTTTTAGAGACAGAAAGCAGAATATGTTTTTAGAGAGATGTGTTCTAAATTATTGAGCTAAGTAAATTCACACTGAATAGGTAACATGCTTTCCACCATAGGCTTGTCAGGTACTTGACAGGCCATAACTCAGAGTGTGACAAAGGCAAAGAAAAAGATACATGCAGCCTTATACTTGCCAGAAAACCTTGATGAATGCAAGTGCAAGTAGAGCTCTTCCCCTATGATAACAAGATCATCCACTACCTATTCTTCACAACAGCCTGGGAAAAATGCACATCTGTCAGTGCAATGCCATTTCCAGTTGAGGAGCCGGGTTTACTATAATATTGGCTATTGCATCACTTCAACTGATAGAACTGAGCCCAGGTATTGGCTTGGTATGTTAGATACATGTTTCAGTAGAGATATAAAACACTTGGGAGCCACAGAACTGAGGCTCAGTAAGCACAGAGGTAGAACTGCAGAAGTAATGTATTGATTATGATCTGGTGCTTGCACAACAGACACAGACATAGCCTTTAGGGGGCAGGAGAAGACTGTAAATACAGAGGGTATTATGCTGAGAATGCATTAAAATTTTGTTTCTCTACCTTAATTATGTAATAGACTGTCTAAATACACTCTTCTGCCTCATACACTGATTTTTATTGAAAAATTCTGGACTCAGCATAAAAAGCACAGTTTACACTCACATAGAAAGACAAAGGTACAGACATTGCAAACACTCATTTTAGTCAATTAATTAAAATAATGAAGAGTTGCTATCCAAGACCATTCTTTGCAGAAGTTTGGGGGTTTTTTTTAACAAGCTAAATTAAATATATTGATACAGTACACACTTCAAAACAAGATGCAAATACCCTGTCTCTGAACAAAAAATATTAAAACATTTATTGTGTGTCTGCCTAAGGGGCAAAGTATCTTTTTTTAGAAACTAAAGTGTCCCTCCCACTATTATCCCTAAACAGCAGTTATCACGATTACAATATAGATTCCTTTCTTAAACTAATTACCAAGCTAATTGTATTCTTCAAAGACCATCACATTAATTTTCATAAATGCTGAACAAATTTATGTTGAAATACATGATTATATAGAGATTTAACTAATCTATTTTTGTGTCGTGGTAAAAATAGAGCAAAACAATAGAAAATCCTTAGCCTTAGCCTTGATTGGTGACTAGGTAACCTTTACTTTCATTAATGGAGAATATAATTGCAATACATATGGTGTAAAATGCAGGATAAAAACATTACAATATCGGAAAAACGTGGAAATCCGGGTTAATTTCATATTCAGCTGATCAAGATAAGTGTGAAAACAGTATTACATTTATTGTAACCAAACCCGCTTGGCTTAAAAATGTTTTAAAATAAATATTACATAATAACTTTTTATTTTAAGAAACTATCAAGGAAAACACTGATAACTTAATATGGATTCAGAACAGTGGATAATTTCCCTAAACCAGTTTAGCATAAATGCACTCACCCCCGTGCTGAAGTAGCAGCTTGCCAATTTCTACATGTCCATTTGACAGTGCATCATGCAAAGGAGTCACCCCATCCACTTGACTGAGCAGGTCTACCTCTGGACAACGCTGCAGAATTTCACGGACACACACTGTGCTACCATGGTTACAGGCTTCATGCAAAGGCGTCCAGCCAGCATAATCTGAATTATAAATCAAGGGAAGTTTTAAAACAGCAGAAGTAGTACTGAAATGTTAATAACGTCATTCATTAGACAGGAAAACACTTTACTTTTTAGTATCCACTACAGCTAGTATGGCAGCTTGTGATTTCAAAACAAGAAATGCTATTGAAAAACATCTGAAAAAAAAAAAATAGCATTTTTAAAAATCAGTAAAGTGTGATGTTAAAACACACTTCAGTTATAAATTCATCTTACCTTAATGTTTGCTATAAAGTCCTCGTTTTGTATTGTTTAAAAAAAAAACCAGTTTTAATAGTGTAAATACAAACTTGTTACCAAACAGATACTAATACAGTTCTTTATGTGGCTTAATTTCTTAGTTTTGTAGAGAAAATTAATAACTTACCTTTAACATTAATGTCTATTCCCGGCAAAGAGAGAAGCTGAATCAATCTCTCCACTTTGTTATTTCTGCAAGCTTTATGCAGGGCTGTCTCTCCTACCATGAAAAATTAATAGATTACACTAGACTAGGCAAGACAGCAACTAAAGAAAATAATCAAAGTGCCTGGAACTAGGAGACCTGGCTATGTACCAGAAAACTCAATAATGAGTAAGATTTTCCTTTATCCTGTTTAAAAATCTTTTAAGAAAAAAAGCCCCACGGAGCTTCTGTTCCACCAGAGACCCAGCAATGAAATTGTACTGCAAATGGTTTGGAATTATCTCCCCTCTAGTTCAAGGTTTAAAGCTTCAATCACACTATAAAAGCACCAAGTGATCACAAAACACCAAAAAATACTGGGTTTTGAAGCAATAAAACTTAAGAGTGCAGTTGCCCTCCCTTAAATTTATTCATGAACCTACATTAAAATGTATGGTTCTTTTTACACAGCATTTATAGCTTAATTCAAATGAATGTTTCTGGCTAAGCACGAGTGCCTCTACACACTCAAGTATAAATCAAAACTTCAAATCTGTTAACAGATGGTTTGCTGTTTCTCGATAGGCTGCCTGACTTGGCTACTGTAGCAAGGGAGGGGAGAAAGAGAAGAAATAACAATAACAATAATAATAACTATTATTAAATTGATATTAGCAATAATATTAATATTTAAAGTCTCTGGGAAAAAAATCCCAAGCCTCAGTACTGTGTAAAGCTGAAGTAAGTTTGAAAATTTAAACAGCAAGCAACTGAGAGCTGCTGCTTATATGTAAAGACACCACTAGCTTCTGCGTAATAAAAACTTCAGACACATTCTAAATGCTGTTTTCTTTTCAATAATTGATTAGGTTTGAACAAGAGCCAGAGGAAAATCCTGATTCCAGGTGAAAGATGATGAACCAAACATCTTGGAAATTCAAAATATCTTAGGGTAGAGCTCTCAGCTTTTGTAATAAGATTTACCTTGAACATTTTGTTATATTAATGTGTTTACTATGTAAATCTGTCAGGTCCACACCCATTCTTTCAAAAGAAGACACTACTTATAATTTTGGCAGGAAAAAAAATAGAAAAAAAGCAGCGTTGGTTTAATTGGTTTTTTCCTCCCCTGGTTCTTCAGCTCACTTTTCTTTGTAGAAATCAGCATGTAATAATTCCCACCAATTTTACTTGCAAAAGGAATAAAGAGAAAGGGAACCAATTTTAAAAATGTATGGTCTGGCTCTGTTACTGAAGTTCAGGGGGATGAGGTCTTCTTTTGTCCTTCAGTGTTTGTGATACAATTACATTTTCAATTTTTTTTAACAATTCCAGCTTGCTTTTCCCCATTTTTTTCTGAGCCTTCTCCTGGGTGTCATATTAATATAGTTGTAGGTAATTTTCTGATGATGAAGATGAAAAAGTATTTCCAGCAAGTAATTCTGTAGTAAAGCAAGCCTCATGCAAAATACCATTTATTAAACTTGTGTAATACATAGGCACTGAATGTATTAGTGCAGTGCTGTTTTATTCCTTAGGCACGTGAGTTCCAGTACAGTTAAGACAAAAGCCAAATGCCTTTCATAGTCTGGGCTGAATGCCTGGAAGAAAACAGTCCATATGCTTAAAACAGCTATGTAACATAGCATACTCCTCAGTCTTTGTTCACAAAATGTCTTGGACTCAGAGAGAGAAGACTGAATTATACTTGCAAATCAGAAGACGTTGATCCTACCAAGCACAGGTTGAGGTGGATTAGGAAAGTAAGGCAGGCAAGACTGGAATGAGCTCACAGAAACTGCACACTGTATTTAATATATAGGAGGAGGAGGGTAATGAAGAAGGCAACTTTATTTTACCATATATACAAATTCCTCCTTTAAAATAGACACTGGAAAAAAGAAACACGAACCATAAGAAAATAATTCTTGAGCATAAGCCATTTATGTTTTAGTTCAGCATTCACCAGGACAAGTTTTTAAACCTGAAACTATCAATTCTAACAATTTTAAACTTCTTAACATAAAATAGATATATAGAATACCTTTAATATCTCTCTTGAATACTTCTTCAGCCAAAAGGTTACTCTCTTCGGTGTGCGCAGTCTGAACTTCTGTTTTTGCTCTAAGCTTTTTAAAGATTAAGTCACTGAAAAGAGAGCACGGAGGACACATTTAAAATAACTATTTCATATTTTAATGTGTATGTACTTAATGCCTTTAAATGTATACGTACAGAATACTTAGATGTATCCATTTCAGCACCATTTCTGAAATGTCTGAATTACATAATTTCTATGTCATTTAATTGTAACTGTGTTTAAAACAGAAATAAAATAGGATTGCCCACTTTTAAACTTTCTTTAAAGGTAATTCTATGAACAGTGAACTTCTGTATATGCCCTATAAATTTAATATTGGGCAAATATAACTACATCAGTCTGCATATACACTGAAATTGATGATCAAAGAGAAAAGGGGAAACCCCAGCCCAGAGGTGTTACAGGCTTACAATGGAGCTTTCTGTCAGTTGCAGTAATTTGTAGACAACAAAACAGGTCACATAAAGTTCAAGAAATGTGTCAGGTCAGAAGCTGTCCCCCAAAGCAGAATAAAACTGGTGATGTTATAGGTATTACTTACGGTAGATCAGGCAGCACTTTGACTTGGTTCTGCTTATCGCCATTTAGCATCTGTAATGTCCTTTGAGACTCAGGGCATGGCTGTTGCCCTATTTTCTTTTTCTTTGCTGTGTGTATCTTTGTCTCACGCATCCCCATCTCTTGCAAAGCAGGCGAATAGGAACAGACCTGTTGCAAAAGTAACATATTTAAAATGAAGAAATTTGTTGCACTTGCTGCAAAGCAGTCACCTATGACACAGCTTGCTGTACCTAAGTTTCTATAAATCTGATCCCTGAATGACTGTACATACAAATTATTTCAAGCTCCCTTTTGCATTCCTTTTGGATGTTTATGTCATTTACTCTCTACACTGGCCTCAGAGAGTGGCTTGTGTCTGAGACAGAAAGTGGGAAATTCTAGGCCTCTCTCAGGTTTCTGGTGGCTGAGAAAATTTGGATCACATTAGCTGGACATAAGACTTGAGTACACTTAATTAACTTTCATTTATTAAATCAAAGTATTTACAAACTTCCTACTCCCAGTCTATTGGTAAAGGAATATTCACTCCACTCCTTCATCTCTTCTAAGATGAGGGGTTGGACTAAGTCTTTGGGCATCACAAAGGCAGTAAGCCAGTTATCCCATTGGTTCGCTCTAATTATTAGGATAGCCTTGGTTGTTGCAGACATTTTAGCTTGTTTTCAGTAACACAGAGCTTCAAACCCTCTTACACTGCCCATAGACATCTAAGTTTCTGCAGTTTGGCAAAAGCATAGGAAAAAGGCCAGTGAGGAGATTCATCAAATACATGGCAATTATATCTGAAGAAAGGTATTAAGGAATGCTTTGAGTATTTAGCAGTTCAGTGTAGATTTTGCAGGCAATGTGCAATTGGTGAGTGGCACCTTACCCACACCTTCACTGCACATTTACCATCAGGGAGTAGGAGGTCAGCCACCAGACTCAGAGAAAAGCCAAGCTGCAAAGATGCTGTATGAGCAGAACTGGCAAAACTGGATGATAGTTTATTTTTATTGTATGGAATGAGAAAAGAGATTCAGTCATGCAAAGCAAAACCTAACAAAAGCACATAGACTTGTTTCAAGCACCATAAAAATTTATAAGTAGTTGTAGATAGTGATCAGTAGTCATGGCAATACTAAAAGTAGCAATTCTGTTGCATATGTGGCAATATACATTAAATATTAGCTATGCAGTTGGTTTATAAAAAAAAATCTGACAGTCTTGTTCAAGCTCTGTTTAAACATGCTGTATTATCTAGCAATGACCTCTGTTCACAATAAATTCCTGTAAAATTTACAAAAACTGGTAAGGAAATGGGATGGGAAATGTATGAAGGTAAAATGGGAAATGTATAAAGGTAAAAATACATGGGAAATATATAAAGGTAAAAATCTGTTTTTCTGTGATTCTACCTGTAGAATAGTAGAACACAGACAAACAGCTATGGATTCCATATTCTGTTTAGTCATTAGTACTAAGATTACTGAAATGAGGCTCTAAATTAGGGCATGACATTACCATGTGATTGCTCTGATTTGCCTGCATCCTGCCAGCAGTCATGGCTTTGAGAATTTCTTTTGCAGCATTTATCACCAACAATCACAAATCATGATTTGAAGGCAGACAAAGGTTTGTAAGTAGGAGAAATTCACAGGAATACACTGTGGTTCAAAATCATAAAATCTTCCATGTAACAAATGCCTGGTCCCACCTCTTCAAAAACCCAGAAGGAATAGGTACCCAAGAAAAATCACACTATGGCATTCTCCTTAAGTAAATGGAAAATTACAATCACTACATCAGAGATTATTTTAAAAAGATTTTATTGCTTTCACTGTTGTTGCATTGTTTCACTAACATGTTAACTGCATGTAAACAGATTAATCAGGTGTCACAAATTCTCTGGCAAGAAATATCTTACTATTGTTCCAGACCCAGATATCACGCAAAGAGAAATTTAAATGCAGTGGAACACGCAGAAAGACAATGCAGGCAACAAGCATGACCTTAGACCACAAAGAAAAGATAGATTTCAAGACTTTAATGAATCCAATTATTTGTAAAATACTGAAACGTGATAGGTTTTAAGGAGTAGAAGGGTTACTTACGATTTTCTGAAGAGAAAGAGGTTCTGTAGAAACAGTAATATTCCTCTGTAAACACATTTGCTTGAAAATTGCTTCTGCAACAAACATTTGAAGCCAGAGGGATGGGATGGCACAAATAAACACTTTTAATTCACATATAGAAAAATCTGGATAAAAGCAATTGGGGAAAAATAAAGTAAGCCTTAAATTGAAAATACAGAAATCTACAAACTTAGTTATTTAGAATATAGCTCTTTCAGACTTTTTTTCTCTTGTCACAGATTCTCAAGCTTTTTCTCCATAAGAATTACTGAAAATATTCACAACAAAAAACATTTTAACCATCATCTAGAAAGATGATGGGATACCAAGAGAATGTTCAACATATTTTAAAAGATAAAGCATCACTTTTTGTGTGAAACTTTAAAAAATGCCCTTAATACAATCTTATAAAAGTTACACTTTTATTTTGAGAATAAAATTATTTATTTGTTAAGTTCTACAAGTGATCACCTCTTAAATCTCTAAGTGACATGAATTCTGGTAAGAATTACAAAACGTGAACAACACATTAATCTACAAGTAATGCAGAATGACCTACAAATTCTACAGTACAAGTAACCAAAAGCAAATTGCAACCCCATTCAGATGTACCAAATAGCTTATACTCTTTAAAAGAACTCCCGCACAGCGGCAGAGGAAATTACGTATCTATACACCTACCAATTTATGTCAGGCATATGTCTGACCTGTCTCTATTTTGGTAAAGAAGACACAAAGACTGATTTTTCTTACGGTGGTGAGAATTTGTATTTCAATTCTAACAAAATAATTTTGTCAAAATAACAGTGAAACAGGTGGAAAGCAACATCTGCCATGAGGAAGGAAGTCTACTGTATTGAAGGAATCTTCTGTTCTGCTAAGAAGTGCTCATAAATTAAGTGATCTGTAGACTCAATCAAAACAGAAACCTGAGTTTTGAGAATACAGATGTTTTCTACTGTAAGAATAACTGAATTTAGAAGAACATACAACAATTTTGCTTTAAGCGCTGCGGATTGTACCAAGTGGCATAGGCCAAAAAATCTCTATTCTTTATAAATAGAATTAATGTTGTTCTTCTTTTCCACTTGTCTATACAGGAAAGTAAGAAAGTCTTACAGAAACATATATCTAAGATTCTCTCTGTTATATGACAGCTAGAAAATCTGTTGGAGAGGTACATACTAAAAGCTCCACTGATTTAAACACCATAAAGTTCCAACTGATTTGGCCTTCTAAGATCTAAGCCTAAAAGTTCTCATGAATTGTTTTCTACAAGAGTGGAGTGGTACTATTTGTTCAGAGATTAAGATTTTAGTTTAATTTCTTTCCAGGATAGTTCTTCTCAAGAGCTCAGGTAGGAGGCAGATACACTTTAAATGAAGCCTACATATACCCGTTACTACAGAAAATGATGACTGAAAACAGGATATCCATATTTCTTAAAAGGGGGAGAAAAAAGGGTGGAGGGAAGTTTTGGTGGGAATTAATTTTAAAAATATAAATTAAAATAATTCAATACTTTTCTTGAGATTTTTTTTTTTGTCTTTGGAGTTCCTCAACTCCTTGCTGCTGAAAGTACAGATGCCTCAACTGACATTCCATGTTAAATGATAACGGTTATTTGAGTAATGACATTTCTGTTTAGCCAGTATATTTAATCAGGAGGAACCATAGTAATTCATGGGACTCAATGGAATTTTCTCCCATTTCCCATTCTATTAAGTCTAAGGATTAGGAAGAAGACAGTGAAATGTTTCCTGTTTCATTTGAAGTTGTAGGAGTCAAAGAGTTTAGTGTGGCTTTTAGACTTATGGCTGAGATGTCTTTAGCAAACTACTGGTTTTCTGTGGTGATAAAATTCACCTGAGTTGGGTAAGGCGACTCCGATTTCTTCTCTGAATTTCAGGCTTATTATGATATACTGAAAGCTTTTCCTAAACTGACAAGAGAGCTCCAGAGATTTTTTTCACTTCTTCAGACTCTGTGGTCTTATTTTGACATTAACACTTAGAGAGATTTATTTAGAGGGATTTTAATAAGGAAGCCTGTTCTATTTGGTCTTTGCTTGACACCGACAGACACACACAAAATAAAAGGGTTTCCTGTGTATGTACACACCATGCAGTGCACAGCTGCAACAGGAGGCAAAAATAACTCAAAAATAAACCAAGGATTTTAATTAGTACTCTGTATCTGATTAGAAGACTTTTGAGAGGCCTTGCAAACACTCACCAACACATGAACTGGCAAGGTACTGTGCCAAATCATCAGGTACTTGATGAAACACATTTCTGTCCATACGCAAACTTGAGATGATCCAATATTCCACTACAGTTCCAAGAATTGCATTTAATAGACCAGCAATTTCACTTCTGAAAGCCTAAATGGAAAAACACATGGGTATCTATAGACCTGTATATAATAAGAAATTCACACTGATAATGTACCAAAAATAACACGGAGAACTTCTTTAGATAAAAGCCCACTCTGTTGCCAAGTGACTCCTTCATTGGCCTTTCTTTTTCTGCTCAAAAGCTAACTGTTGCAGCCAGATCAACATAATTAATGTCGCTGATGCCATATCAATTAAGATTTGGCACTGGAGAAAAACAGGTTATTTGAAAAACATCACCTAAAACTATACGGAAAATGGCATCAAACCTTACAAGTACAATAGTAATACTTTTTCTTTTTAAATTAGGTTTTGTTCAACCATGAGATTGCAAGTACTGCACTTATTCCAGATAACCTTGTGTTTAATTTGACAGTTACAGGGATGTTTTTCTCCCTGCTCTATTAGGATTGCCTTTTTCTGAAGATTTCAACATGACATTAAAGCTCTTTTTGTGGCTAAGCATGTATGTCTCTGCTAAAAGGGAAAATGGATGCAAGGTGTTAGTTTCCTGCACAGAAAAAACTTTGGCAGTCAATTTCCAAAAGGAAACTTTCTTCAGCTACTAAAAATTCCAAAGAGATGAGCAGCTGCAAATTTAGGAAAGAACCATACTTTTGAATATTAGCATCACCATTTTCTGCCCTTCTGAACAGGCACAAACACACACACACAAACACACACACACAAACACACACACACACACACAAACACACACACACAAACACACAAACACACACACAAAGATCCTTGTTGGTCCCTTCCAACTCAGCTTATTCGGTGATCCTGTGAAAATGGTTATGTGCAAATAAAAAAAAAGCAAAGTTTATTTTCTTCAGGAGGTATCAAGACAATACACAGGAATTTAGCATGCTATTCAGACACCACCCTGAGATAGATGAATGCATTTATACATCCATGTGAGAACTTAATCACTACTGGTCAGGTAAAGTAGTCTTTCTAGTGTCTAAGTTAGCCTGTGCAAAGTAGATCTGTCTGTGCAAAAGCTTTCTGAGCCATGTAGAAATACATTATAAAATTACTCTGAAATAAGTTATTCCTCTGACCACAGGTACAACCAGAAGTTTTGAAAGCACAACTTGGAAGAACACAGGCACCACAAAATTCATTTGACCTACCAGAGAATTACTCTTGTTACACTAGAGCACCAGTTGATATATGGCATCTTGTGAAAGACAATGAGTGCTTCAAACTGGACAATTTTGGGTAAGAGGGAAACAGAACTGAATGTGTACACACCACAGTCAATTCTTTGTCTGATACTCCTTTGAGAATAAAATATGTTCAAGGTTGGTTTAAAATAATTTACTATGACTCCTTAGGACCTGAAAAGCACCAAAACCAGTTTGAGCATCAATAAATCAAACAGACACACACATGAGCAACAGACTGTGACATAGATGAGTTTGATAATAAAAAGATTATAAAGTAATTTGTTGAAAACCTACACAAAAACTGTCCCGGCAGTTTCTTGTCACTCAAAAGAAAAGGAATAAACACAACTATTAATAAACATGCTGTGGAGTGGAAGCATAATCTCCACCACTGAAGGTTTTTAATACCTGGCCAGACAAAATCTGTTATGAATGTAATCTCCAAGATTGCTTCCAGGCCTACTTCCTCTTACTCTCTAAAGCTTTACTTGATTTGGTTTGCCCCTTCCTTTATCATGTCATAATACTTTATTATAGATGAACTGTGAAATCTCATAATTAAAAAACCCCTGAGAACACAGATATGGCATGTCAAGAACCTGAAAATATAATTTTTCAACTAAAGTTTAAATATTTAAAAAGGTACATTACTCCCTATCTTCTGAGGATTCAGGAACAGAAACTGAAGAACAATTTAAAATATCTGAAATGCATTTAAATTTCCCTTAAGTATGCATACCTCTTACCAGTGGACCCTAAAGCAAAATACTGGGTGAATAATTTAATTCCACCAATAGTTCTTTGCCGTAAATAAATTTCACAAACATAGCGAATAAGGAAATTTTAACAAAAGTTAAAAGTGACAAGATGAAGGATACACAGATGTAATCTGACGTAGATACAGATACAAAGCACAAGTATTTACATTCTCTTTCTTTTTTCTAAATCACAAGCTTAATTAATTCCTTTATGGAATACTTTCAAGAAAAAGGGTGGGGGTCAAAGCAGACATTGAGGCAGCAGACCGAAATAATGTCAATACTGCAAGTATTAATAATTTTTCATTGTCAGATATGTAGTGCATATTAAATGTAGCTGGTGCTCTAGCGGCATCTATGTTTGCCCAGCCACGTATCTCTGCATGCTGATGAGACAAATCAGATACTGCCAAATAGTGTAGGCTTGGTTGACATTTTGGTAAAAGAATGGTAGGACAAACCAAGAGCTTCTCCACAACATTTTAAAATAAATGGTTCAATGCTACAAATGAGGGAAATTGCTCTAATTTTCTGAAAGGACCATATGTTCTAAAAATATTTAAATGTTAACATGTTAAAATTACTTTAAATTTCAACCTCAAAACAATACAAACACAGTAATGAAAACACATGCAATATTAAAAAGGAAAAAAACCCAAGCATTTCCATTAAACTGGGAATTTGCTACCATGTATGACAGTGCCAAGACCTCTTTTTTCCCATTCTGCTCCTGCAGCAAGAAGATGGGAGGGGTAACAGCCAGGACAGATGACCCAAAATGACCAAAGGCCTTCTAAACACTGTGCTCAGCAACAAAAGCTGTGTAAAGGAGGATGGGAGAATGCTCGAACTGATGGTGTTTGCCTTGCCTAGTAACTGCTATGTTTTATGGAGCCCTGCTTTCCAGGAAGTGGCTGAACATCTGGCTGCTAATGGGAAGCACTGAATGGAATCCTTATTCTGCTTTGCTTGTGCATGCATACTTGTTTCACTTATGAAATGATCTTTATTTTGACTCATACATCTTTTGGTTTCTGTCCTTCTGATTCTCTCCCTTAACTCAGTGCAGGGTGGGGACTTAACTGCCACTGGGGATCAACTCACTATACCATGTACAGCTAATTAAGTAAAACCAGTGAAACCTCTTTTCAAAATTTTCTTCCTTGTTCTTATTGTTGAGAATCAAAGCTATCTCACTAAGAAAAGCACAGAAGTGGGAAGAAGCTATTGACTGTGTTAGCATACAAAGGTCACATCGCTACAACTGATATCTGTTAGCTTAGCAATGCAATTCCTACATTTCTGTTCCATTTAATGCTTTGTCAAGTCAAATACAGTGCTACAGTGGCAGAAGTTTCACAGTGTGTTTTAGTATACATAAAAGTTCCTATAGGAAAATTAATTTTAACTTTTTTACTTTGAATTACTGAGTTATTTCAGAACTCTTCTTTAGAGCTCTTATTTCATGTGCTGTAAGTGTAGTACTCCACAAACGCCTAAAACATACTTCCAAAAAAGCTACAGTAAGTGACAGAGCAGAAAGATTTTTGGTTCTACACCACACAAATTTATCCTATGCAACTAAAAACCTGAATGAATGCCTTTGTCACCTCTTTGTCAGGCTATGTAAGACAGCTTTTTTTTTTAAAAAAACCCACCAGTATTTTCAGGGATGAAAAGCATTTCTTATACCATCTGTGACATGTGAAAAGCCATGCAATAGCTCAATGCTACTAGAAGTGTTATAAGTAGCATGCACATTCCCCAGTAAATTCTAAAACTGAATTAAGAAATTTGATTCAAGGGACTTTGACCAGGAGTTCCTGCATAAAAACTGTTTAAATAATATAATAAATAATAAATGTTAATTTATTTTAGAATTTATTCAAAATTGATTTGAAGAGCTCAAATAATTGAAAATCTTCTATGTTCTTTGGCAGTACATTTTAAACTACAAGAATAGTGTATCAATTGTATTCCACCAAGTTGTCCCAACAGATTAATCCAGTGATCAGTGAGGGCATCCAATTTCCTGTCATTATTTTTATTCTAGTACTTTTAAGATACAGCAAATTCTATCTAATACCAGAAAGCAAATGCAGTCATTTATATAACTTAATGCTTTGTCTTAATCTTTTCTTTGGACTGCTCTTTTGACATCGTTTATTTACACACATACATAAAATATAATTTTGCAATGACTCAGCACTAGAAGAGAGGAAACATACAGAGATACTTCCCCTGCACTCTAGTGCTTATTTGTTGCAATCTCTTTGAATCACAAGAGAGAATCTGAGTATAAAAAAAGCTAAAAAAATTAAAAACTGCCCACTTTTAACAGTTAGGAAATATTATATTAGATATGTCCCAAGAAAGAATTTAGTTAAATGATTCATCTGTTTCCACTTATAGGTATTTTCCCTGAAGAATTATACAGAAGTTTGGTATATCACAATTGGCAAGTTTGTTTCTTCCCACAAGCTAACATACGTACACTGGGAAATATGGTCAGCCCTTTACAATGTTTGCTACAAACCACATGCAGGTAGTAACAATACCCACAATCATTCCTTTCATTTTGGTTTCTGAAAGGTGCTACATGTTTCTTGTCAAGGTGTTACCTCTCAAGCAATCAGCTTTCAAAAAACAAAACTGGTAACAATGACTCCCACCCTCAAACTGAAGACAGGAAGGACAATTTTACACCCCATATGCTACATTTAACGACATCAAAATACTGTGGATTTATTTATGCATCTCTAAAATGATAGAAAAAGGAAGGAGAAAACACAGTTCTGTCTGCACAGCTAGGGAGGTTTTGCTCTTTTGATTTTTTGAATGACCCTTTAAACTCTGTAATGGAATTTTAAAATGAGTCTCTGAGAATACAGAAAAATATCAAGTTCTTGTATAACAAGATTGAGACTGAATGAAGGGATGAATGAGCTGGATTGTACTTTGGTTTAGCATTTATTTTTGCCAAAAAATGCAATGGGAAAGAAAGTGCAATATATAAATATGAAGAACAAAGCTGTTAGAAATAACATAATACACTACAGATATTATGAGGCAACAAGCTGCTTTTTAAGGCTGGAATTCATATCTGTAGGACATTTTACGCTACAGTGCGTAAGATCAAAGTGAGAAAGCAACAGGCATCTTGGTTTTGCGCTGAAACAACAATTCTGATACATATGTATTTAGAGCAAACACAATCTATACAAGAGGCAGATCTCCATGGTTTACGTTGTGGGAGTGTTTAAGCTTATTTATCATATATGTAGTACAGTCTGACAAAAGTGATGATTCTGCCTATGCAAAGAAAGGTTTATGAGAAAGGCATGGCTTAAAGTGCTGGAACTTGTCAAAAGAAGGCATAGCACAAAAAACCAAATGGTATCTAGACTTAAACTGCAGATTCAACACCAGGAAAAATATGAAAGCAATGTAATTTTCCAAAGAAATAGAATGGCTACTGACACCAACTGCATGTAAACCTGCTTGCTGCTCAGAACCTTTGAAAATATAGGTTGCTTAAATATAAATATGGGTATAGAAGCCTAATTTTAGGCACTTTTAAAATATCTTGACCGAGGATAAAAAGCAGCACTGTTTCACAATGTCTTGCTTTGATAGCCCTCAAAAAAGGTAGGAGGTCTGGCTAGGTAAGATGAGTGAAGCTCTCATTATGTTTAATCTTTCTGCTTTCATAGCATAATGAATAACTACTAGGTATTATATTGAAAGAGCTTTTTTCTCCCTGAAATACTTCATTTTCTATTGTTCTGTTATTGTATGGAAAAAGTGAATGGAGCACCTATTTATTCTGTGCTTTCACAATAATTTAAAAGAGAATGCAGAGACAGCAGCTAGGTTTTATTTTATGTGAAAATCTAGAAGTCAAAGATGTTTCACAAGGCCTCTTGCTTCTGAAAAGAAATAGGTGGTATAGAGGACACTTAGTATCTTTCAGGTCAATGTCCTGCTGGTCAGCAGGTCACAGAATAGCAATTAAGTTGCCTTCAATTCCATTTTATGCAAAGTCCTAGGAAAGATACCAAATGAAATTGAAAGACTCAGGAAGAAAACCAGGATATTTTAGTAGATAAAAATAATGCCTATCTATAACAAACAACAAAAAAAGTATTAGTTTTGCTAGGTTTCTCTTTCAAACATTTCCTGAATCCTATCATGGTAAAATAAGATAATCACTTCTTTCACTATACCATATTGTTTGAGAGAATGTGTTAAGCTGGTGTCCCTAATAACTACAGTAATACCTGCTGGTAAGGGCATGTGAACATCTGAATGTAGCCAACAAGCTACTCATGACTCGTTTCTTCTCTACATATCTATATAAGAATCTTATGGATCAATTCATTTCCTTTAGTGGAGCAAAAACCAGCATGCTTCACAACAAAAGGCAGCTATAACAAGCAGCTGTGATACTTACATATAATTCCTCACAAAAGAATGAACAAAGGGACGCCTTTAAAAAAAAAATGTCAGTCTTCATTATTTTAAAGTATAAAATTCACACTCACATCATTTTTTCTGTTCAATTCTCTATGGGAAAGAATGACCCAATCTGCTAGAATATTTATGTGTTTGGTAAAAAGCACTGCGGTTCCACTTCCAAGCAAGAATGTCTTCAGAAGAACTGTCTGTGGCAAGACTTGTTGATGCTGTGAATTCATTCCTTCAACCAAACTGTAAAAAAAAAAGTGAAAAAACCTAAAGCTTTATGCCACTTTGATTATTATAGTTACCAGACAGAAACCTTGCCTTAATTCAAAACACACACAGATTTGGCAAAGTATGGAAAGATCAAACACAATTTCTGATGAAGTGTAAGTACAATAATGATGACTACTACTGTTAGACTGGGGTAATTCTAATACTGGGCTACTATTTACATAAAGTAAAGGCCACCTTTACTATACAAAGGCAAAGCAAAACCAAGACTTCTTTTATACTTCATAAACCAAGGAAAAGTAATTGTCTCCCTAAGATAATAGGGAGATAACAGTTATCTGAAGTTAAAAAAAAACCCATATAAATCAGTATGTTAAAAATGCTGCTTGTCTACCTTAAAGAATGGATAGTGAATTACTGCAAATCTAACTACATTATGAGCAAAATTAAATGCTTACTGAAACTTGTAATACAGTGAAATAACAGGCTGGGCAAAGCAAGAGGTCTTAAAACATGATTAGAAAAAACCTCTAAAGTTACAATAAGCAAACTAAGAATTGAGAAATATAAATGGAATTGCTAAACTGCCATCTCTGTAGAGCAGCATCTGATTAGGGATATAAACAAATCAGGATACAAGCTACTGTAAATAAAAAAATGCATGTATTATTCTATATACCCCACCTTTTTGTCAGAAACTCTACTTCACTTTTTATTAAATCAAAGAAGAACTTCAATAATGTTTTATGAACTATCCTCAGTTCATCTTCTGTCCCTGAAACTGGGACTGTATGACAAATGGTTTTGCAATGAAGGCAAGACCTGAAAAATAAAAACAAAAAAATCCATTTGTATGACAGAAATAATAGATAATCTAAGAGCAAAAAAAGTCAGCTCTGAATTTTGACTGTCTTGACAAGGAAATAGCTTGTTCCCCAGCAACAGTCAACATTTTAAAGCCTAATTTTCTGGTTTTAAAGCTTCTTAAAAAAAAAAAGCCAACAAAATACCCAAACAAACAAAAAAACCCCAAACCAAAACAAAAAACCCCACACAAACCAAAACAAAAAAACCCCAACGTTTGAGTTTTGTGTTCCAGATGAAGATTTTGTATTATAGTGTAAATTAGATAATTTAACTGCATTTAATTTTTCTGTCTCTACTTGAAATATCGTACAATTACTATATTTAACAGAACTTCTTTAAAATCCTTCAAATGCAAGATAATCTTTTAATACTTTATAGACATTATAACACCCTACAAACTTTAGTTTAGATAACAGTCCACACATACTATTCGACAGGACTATAGATTGTCAAACATGATGGAGAAAATTCTGAAGTAACATGCAAACACACTTTTTGGATAGAATTTTGAGTACTAGAACCAAGTATACAAATTCTGGGTATTCACATTCTGCAGGAAGTACTAGAAGGCAAAATACTTCATGTAAAAGACAAATTCTCTTTGATACCCTTTAAGACATGCTTACAATCATACACATTCATATACCTGTAATCACATTTGCATCAATGTATTTAAATGTTATTTAATGTTTTATGACAGCAATAAGAAGAGGTATAGTTTCTTCTCCAAACCAATAGAAGAATTAATTTCTATTGATGCAAATTACAAAAAATGTGATCTCAAGATAAAGCAGAGACTAACAACCCAAACAGCTCCTATGTACTATCTTGTATTTGTAGATGTATAAGATATAATCTTATAATATATGTAATATATATTTATATATTTGATATATATTTGATATTTATTTGATATATATGTTTGTAGATGTATAAGATATTATCAGACTTCCTCAAAAAGATGGTAAATTTTATGATTAAAATCAAAATACCACATGAAACTTCATGTTTGGTAAAATAAGCCTTGAATTTGCTTTATAACTGCAGATATATGCATTTGTGTGTGTGTGTGTATGTATACACATACACACCACAACAGCAACAGTACGCAGATTACTACAATCTGTGAAGAGCATAATAAATTAAAAAAAATAATTTTTTTAAAAGGAATAAAGCTAAGAAAATATATTTATTTTTCTTTCCAAAAATTCCATCTGCCCATGAACTATCACTTTTTGAAATACAAAGTGAAATATCCAAATCTGCTACATTTCTAGACTTTTACATACAGGTAACTTGTTCTGTTGAAAACATGACTTTGATACAATAGAATGCCAAGTCTCTGCTGTCCCTGAGTTTGGAGCAACATAACTATTGCATTTGGCACCTCATCAATGTTTCTTACCTTACAAGCATCTCTATTAAGGACCATGTGCCCTTCTTACAGATAGGACATTGAAGAAGATCCAAATAATACTTTAACATAGATGGGGACTTCCAGGGAGGTTCATGTTGAAGAACAAGGTACAAAACATGACACAGTTTGGCAAAAAATATTGCATTGGTATTTCCCTGCAAAAAAATGAGAAAATAATATTGGTTCCAGACCAGCCGGCGATCTATAATATCTATATTCACTAAGAGTTTATTTATTTTCTTTAATCTTTATAAACACAAATGACCAGATTAAATTACTGAAGTAACATGCAATTTAATGCATAACTACAAGGAGAAAAACTCACAGTTTAAAAAAAAGGAAGAGAAAAATAAGAACTTGCTCTGCTGTGATATTCCAGTTGCCCCACTATTTAGAGCAAACCTTCTCAATTGATCTAACTAGTATAGTGCTCTTTCTAAAAGTAACAAAAAATATCTGAGGCCAACTCTTTCACAATATTTAGGGCATTGCATTCATTAGGCTTGCAAATAAATAATAGTTTGAAAAAAACTTGAAGTATTAAATCCTTTTTTTTTTTTCACAAGCACATTGATGAACACAAAGAGAAGTGTGAATGCATCACTAAAAACTACTAAACACAATGTCAGAACAAAAGATCATAATACTTCCATTTATTGCTTTTATTTTTATACTTTAGTCTTCATCTCTCACCAATAGGATATGTTCTAGAAGAGAATGAAGAATTTGCACAGGAGGTGTACGATATTTTTGACTTGCAGCAAGTTCTGTGACTACATCATGAAATAAGTCTTCTTCCACTAATCCTTGAAGTATATACCAAGTACCTCTGGAACAGTCAGTACTTTTAACCTAGAAATGAGATATCATTGTAAATAAAATAACAGATTAAATAAAAAACCCTTTAACTAACCAACTCAACTAACAGGAAATCTCTAACTAAAATGTTGGTCTTATATATCCTGGTTACTGCCAGAACAGAGTTAATTTTTGCAGTAGCCAGAAGGGGTGTGACTAAGACATGAAGGTTATTCTATACCACCTTACATCACTGCTGGGGGCAGGGGGAAAAGGCCTCTTATTTCCAACGAGAAGGGGTGACTGCCAGTAAAGAAAATGTGGCATGGAGAGCCATCTAGTATTGTTTATTGCAAAGGGCTTTCTGTGTGAATCCTTTATTTTCTTAAACCTTTTGCTATTAATCCTGGTGCTGTTACTGTTTGTTTTATTATCTCATTGCTGTTTCCAGTAAATTGTTCTTATCTCAAACCGTGATCTTTGCCTTTTGTGACTCCAGTTTGGGGGGCGGGGGGTTGGGTAAGGGGAAGCAGTACACAATTTTAGTGGGAGTACTCTATTGGACAATACCATTCCTAAACCACAACAGGAATGGTTATAAATTAAATCACAAAAATTATTTCTTGTCAGGTCCAATTTAGATCATGTTGTTCTAGAAAGACTCTCCCTCTTCCTGAAGTGGGCTTTCATTGAAAAGACAGCGGGTTTCAGAATGTGCATCTCTTCTTAGAAGATCTTATTATGTCTACACTTTTAAAAAACAAATTACAGCTCACACACTCAATAGCTTGTTTCTAATTTATCCTGGCAAAGGACTTCCGGTATTTCTAAAAGTGCATCCCACAACACATGGCTGAAGTAGTAAGATAATGAGTACCATGGAACAATTAAGTAAATCACAGAAAAATACAAACCCATGAAGTACATAATTTATGGGTACACATTATAAAACCATAAATGATATAACTGTTTTATGTCCCTGGTTCTCCTATTCTGATACAGCATGTCAAAGAAGCATTTAACACTACAGAGGGCATGGGTATTGATTCCAGTGGATTTCAAAATTCGAAGATCTTAATGGCACAGGACATCCATCTTATTCTCTGCCACTAATGACAGCAAAACTCTTAACTTTACAGGCTTTCAGAGAACCCAGACAGATGCAACAGCTTTCATGAGATGCTGTATCTGCTCTGCCATTTCCCTCTTACTGCCTGTACTTTCAGCTTTCCAAAGATCACAAATTAATGACACTAATGACCTACTGAAGAGCTCATCTACATTGCTACCTACATCTTTCCTCCAGTTCAGGTTCAAGCCAAAGTTGATGCACAAAGTTGATGCAAAGTTGATGCACAAGGCTATGAAGTATAGCCTTCTTCTGCAGGGTAACTTCTCGTTTGAAATATGGCTTTTGTTTGACCACACAGCCTGAGGCTCTGGTAAATTAAAAAAAAAACTGGGATAAGGAGTCACAGCCGAGAGAAGCAGCATCAGTAAGATGACTGATTGGATTGCTGGGAATTAAATAGTTACATAAATTTATTGGTTTAGTCCCTGATAACTTGTAGACTTTATGATCTCTGCCAAAAATCCTGTCTCTTAGTGTACATTTGATAAAGTCACTCAAGACATGGAATCATAGAATTGTTTAGATTGGGAAAGAACTCTAATATCATTAAGTCCAACTATTAACCCAGCACTACCAAGCCCACCATTAAACCATGTCCCTAAGAGCCACTTCTACACATCTCCTAAATCCCTCCAGGGATGGTGACTTCATTACTGCCCTGGAAGCCTGTTCCAGAGCTGGACAACCCTTTGCAGGGAGAAATTTTCCTATTATCCAATCTAAACATCTTACCAATTGTTTTAAGATTAGTTCAAATTTTAAATTAACACAGACTTTGAGTCCAGTTGTGGATTTGAAATCTGCAGAATATTCTGCTATTAGATAGCTTCCAAAAATGTTCTGGTAATATGATAACATTAGGAGCTCTGCTCAAACATAAAAAAAATTCAGAAAGAAATTATAATCATGGTTAAATCATAGCTGAAGTCTCACTGAATGAACTCTACCTTAGCACTTGATATTTAGTTTCTCTGCAAATGTCTCATTTCTCTGATTCCTAATGTATGCTGTTGTTACATTAACAATAAATAAAGCTGCTCATGTAGACAATTTTCTTTTAATCAAGTCTTTGTGCATCTGCTGTTTGCAACTCACACTTATTTCAATCTTCTCATTTATATATGCACTATTAAAATCTCCACTAAAATTTCCTTTGGAAATAATCATTGCATTCATACTTTTGTAATGTTAATTACATGCAAACAGCACATCTAAAGAGCAATCATAAACTGTTTAATGAGAGTCAAAGAAGAACAACTCTGCTGCCTGCATTTAAGATGTGAGTCGATGACTGTGCATTGCGCATGTACACGCATGTTACCACTGACCTTCACCTGGTGATCACACCAGTACACAGCTTTTTATATTGTGACTGCAACTTTTATCTTTTGAAAATTCTGTACTAGAAGAAACAGTAACATTGGTGCATTATTTTAAAAATACACTAAAACAAATATGTTTGGGAAGACTGTGATACCTCTTACATAGCATTCAAGTCAAGAAGAAACTAGAGAATGGTTTTCAGCATAGTTCTAAGAGGTAAAGAAAGATGATACAAAACTGAGGCAATAAACTTTTTTCAGTATCAGGAGACACCTATTACTGAAGATACTTAATACTCAGTATGCTGTCCAAAGCTCCATTGGCTTGCGCTCTGACTGACGAGGAATCAGTAGTTTCTTGTGAAGCACTGCTGGTACAATCATTAATACTTTGAGCAGATATAAATGAAAAATGAAGGTCAACACAATAAATCTTTTACATTGCATGATGTGGAAGAAAAGCTGACAAAAAGGAAATAAATATTTTTGGGATGATGATGGAACAAACCACTTGGCTGAGCTAAGCCTTCCTAGCAGCTGCAAGCTGAGATGACAAAATATAGTAGGTAGTTCTAACATGTTAATTTAGTTTGTAGGTTTGATTTTACTTCATTAGTATTATTGGAAATGTTTCTTGGAGCTGCTTATAAAAGCCATAAATATACTCACTATAAAGTTCCTGTGTCATGTAAAGGCTAGCAATGGATTTTCCATAAAGCAATAAAAGGAAGTGACAGAAAAGTAAGAGAAGTATTACAATTAGGCTTAAAATTTCCAAGCAAAAAATTGTATTAATCTTAAGAGTACAGGAAAGCAACTTCAGCTTACATGTGTTAAGAAAGGTAGATTTTTTTAATCCCAGTAAGTCAATAAACTATATACTGAGATGAAATTTCAACACAAACCTGTCCAGGAACAGAAACACACACAGAACTTTGCAGATCAGTGGTGGTGTTGGACCATGACAGAAGTATTTTATTGCCAATGTTTTAAAAAATATTTTTCTTTATCCTTCCTTATTGTCAGTAGAAAGAAATCAGATTTAAACAGATTTCAAGTAACTATTTATGTAGTATCACTCATGAATATATCAGATCTTCAATTGCCAAGAAATACAGGAAGCTAACAGCTACTTTCAGTGTCTCCCTTTTTAAATTTTAAGTAACGTAAGTTACCACATAAAGTGCACTACCAGTAGCTCAAGGGCACTATATAAAATGCTTTTTGAGTACTAAAGAGGCACTGTTTCAACATTGTTTAAAGATTTATTCTTAACATTACAAATATACATGGCAAAATTTTAGAAATATTAATTTACTTCAGATATTTATAACAAAGACTTCATAAAACCTATTGCTCACCTGTACCTGTTTTACGGCATATATTTGGCTTAATGGAAATAAAAAGAAATTAAGTCAAAGCACCTATGAAAACAGGACTGAAAAACTTAAAGCATTCTACTTGCAATCTGTGCTTCAGTTGACTCTAGAAACCAACATGATGAAGTATCAGGCATGTGCTGAAACAACAAGTACTGCTTCTTTTTCCAGCAAGATAACCTTTAGCTAAAATCTGTCCCTCCTAGAAAAAGCAGGTGAGCACTGCTAACAATTGTGTACACTTTCTTTTCTCTTTATTGCTGCTGCATAAATATGGTGCTTGAGTAATTTAAGATGCTTTATATCATATTATGACATCTTTGCTTCTTTTTTCTAACATTAATAGGTAAGGTTCTCTTAACTAGCAGGATTAAACAGTTTCCTAGTAATAACATGGACAGTACTAGAAGAATTGCAAGAACAAACATTAAAGATCCAATGATGCTCTTTAACACTTCAATAACTTTAGAAGTGTTTTGGATAGTCAAAATCTAAATATGTTTCTTTGATAGCTAATTTTGCAATTGAAGTATGTTTGTCTAACTTCATAATAAAATTCCATATGCACAACATACCCACTTTTTTAAGAATTCTCACCTGTGGATTGCATTTGTTCAGCTGGTCTGTTTGAGCAAGCCTTTGCTTAGCAGTCTGTAAAACAGAATAAAGTCAACCTGCACGCTAGGTACCAGTCAATATATTAAATAAATAGTGCATGAAACTTCCCAAATGACAACTTTTGTTAAATGTAGTTCAAGGACAACATTCAACACAGCATTAAGGTTTATCTATTTATATTTGTCTTTTTCATATTTGGATAGTTAAATTATGAAATAGAGGACTAATAACTTAAAAGGAATAAAATATGGGCAAGTTTTCCTTCCCATTGTCCCCTGCTATTTGCTGTTACATGGTTGCTATGTAAGGACAGTGTTCCTAGAATAGACATCAAAAAAACGAAATGTTTTCAGTTTTTCTGTGGCAAAATGGCAACTTTGGATTCCTTTACATGCAAAGATATGGCAGTAGGTGCAAAAATGTATTACAGCTATATAGCTGTATTATAGCTATTTATAGCTATATTATATTTATTAATTAATATTTATAGCTGTATTATAGCTATTTATAGCTAAAAATTATAGCTATATTTAGTCATTACCTAGTATTACAATCTTACTAAAATGTTATTAAAATATCCTTAGAAGATACCATCTTTAAAGGGTTAATCCATCTGCACATTTCTACATGACAGCTTGAACCAGAGCACTTGCTGTGTGTAATATACACGAAAAGTCAACAACAAATTTTTTTTAAAATGTCTGGCAGGTACAGACTTGATAAAAAGTCACTGATTAAAGATGTGGCATTGGAATGTGCACATATTTAAGCATGAATCATCTATTTGTAATCTTGTGTTTAAACATTGTGTGTACCTTGAGGACTTAAATTTTTTGATTCCCTTGCTACTAAGAACTTACAGTGCTTCATGTAAACAAGCTCCTACAAAAATGCCTAGACACCATCATCCACATCACAGTAATTTATAGAGATAATGTATCTTAACTCAAAGTATTGCATGAAATACTGGTGTTAAATACTAATGTAGCAATTTCATCAGGATTAGATCTGTGACAACATAAAACCAAAGGAGTGCATTAGCTCTGCTTTTGACTTGCAATAAAAAACATTCATGTGAATCAACAAAATACTGGCTCTACAATGACTGTTTTGAAAAATGTCTTAGCGTAAGTTAGCTAGATAACAGGAAAATCACAGAAAGACTGTAATTCAAATACATTTTGTTGAACAACATTTGCTACTATTTACCTCATCTATTACACCAAGATTTCAAGTAGCTCGATATGTCTTCTACACACCCATGCCGATGAATTGCCATTACTAAGTCATATTTTAACTAATGTGAGATGTAGTAAATATGGGATTATCAAACATTGCAGGCTAAAGTCAGTATCTAAAATATCTACATTATTAGCTCAATACTATAATGAAACATATAGTCAATAATATATATTTTGTATAATTCATATAATGCTAAGAAAGCATTAACTGTTACTTACCTCCGTAAAGTACATATGCTTTATAATAGCATTTTTCATTTCAGCAAGTTGCATTTCAGACAGGACTTGGTCTGTTTCTTGTGCAGCCACGGAATGGCTCATCTGCATATCTTTGGGATTTCGTATTTCATTCTGCAGAGCAAAGAAATCATATTTTCTTTGTTTCAAAGCTTGTGGTCTAACCAACTTTCATGTGCTGGGTCTTTCCACACATTGTATTGCAAACCTGCATGTGCCTATGTATATTTGTCTAATTGTGTAAGGGTCTACATCAGGTACCAGATAAAGAGCTGCTGGTTTGGAAACAAACCACTGATGTAGGAAGCTATAGCACAGGAATAATCAAGGTAAGCTTCCCCATATTTATTTTTCCTAACTGACTTCATGTCAAGTTACAATCCCTGTGGTTGAAACAAGAAGTGTTTTTCCATAACGGATTCTCTCTGAGGACTTTTCAAAAATTAAAACCAGAGACCAAACATTTTCAACCAGTCAAAAATGCAGTAAAGATTTTATAAGGCATTTCTTCTTCAATTTGTCTATTCATTTCATGTGGACCACTTCAGTGAAATCTTTTCTTGCCTATAAACACAAAACAAATTAGTAATTTAAAATTTAATAGGTTTTTCTGTCTTTTTCTTCTTTAATATTTTTGTTTGTTTGTCTAATAATTAATTCTCTAATTAGTCCACCTATCATTTCCAGCTATTTTTTCAGCACAGGGAATGAGAAAGCATTTCTCAAATTAGTTTCCAGCTCATTCTGAAAAGAATCTCAGTAACACTACTAAATAATATTTGGTTGTAAAAAATAACTACAGAAAATATTTTGAATTTACTTCATGGATTGAGAACAATATATTTCAGTAAGAGTTTCAATGCTTGGTTTTCATTAAAGATACAAAGGTTAAGAATAAAATACCATCTTTGTTTCAGGTAAATACACAGATAACCACAAAACCAGACTCCTGCAGTGCAATGAGTTAGCAATCATCAGATAGATACAGATGAAGTATTCCCTTGGCCATTTTTTATTGTGAGCAGGTGTGGAAGGCTTGGTGTAACTTGCCCAGTAGTTCAAACACCTCAACCTGATGGGTGAATCAAGTCTGGGACATAACACTAGACAAAAAACCACAGTAGTGCATGCGCTGACAATGGGCAAGAAGTTTATACTTCTACATTTTCAAGAGAAAGTTTCAAAAGTTATGTCTCATCCTATTTTCTGACTTTCCCTTAAATGTATTGCTCAAAACAAACATATTTGGCATGTGCATAACTGTATTTCTAAACAAATATTGAGCTTGTTACTCATTTCAAAAGAGAATGAAGTATTTTTGGTAATCAGAATTCTAAATAGCTTTTGATGAGCCACCGATAATTGAACTCTGATGCACTAACTAGTCTTTACTTCTTATGGCCCTTCACACACATTAGTTTCAATATGCTCATTAAAATAATTATATTCAAGCAATTTACAGTACAATCTTGGCAAAAATTTATGAACTGAAGCATGCATCCAACAAAGCTTTTAAAGTCAGTGTTTATGTATGAGACTAGCTTCCTAAAATCATGCATGTGTTTTAACATCCTGATGCCTTACAGAATCAAATAACCAACAACAATCCCACAGAGTATTTTAACAGAAGACTTACAAGATTGAGATGATAAGAACATATACTGAAATATACACAAGAAGCAAAGACTTAGTAAAGAAAAACCAAAACACACCAAGAATAATCTGAACATCAGTGCAGTTCCCCCGAAAAAGAAAATAATGCTATTTTGCTAAATCCATCATCTGGAGACATATATGGATGTTCAGGGGAGGAAGAAGATTTACATTTGCTAGAAGTAGCAGTCATACAGCATGACTACGAATTTATGAAGTTAGAACAATCTAATGGATTATACGCCAAGTACTTCTGGGACAAAGAGAAAAGAGCGTGTCCCTAACACTCTTTGATAAAGCTTAATATATTTGGACAAGTGCTGTGATTTGATTGCCTATGTTTTATTCTTTTTCTTTTAAGAGTCTAGGAGACTTGGCAGTTTCCTGAGTTCTTCAGATTCATTTAAATAGAAAATTAATGTTCTCTTGGTCTCTGAGGTGAGTTAATTTAATGAAATCTACGCAAAAAAAGATATATGCAAGTTAATGGACTCATTAAGATGGAAAGTTGTTATCACACCTAGGAGGAATTCAGAGTGCATAGCAAGAAACACGTGATTTTGATAGAGATCAATTAAAAAAAAAAAAAAAGTGAGGTAGCCATAAAAACTTTACACTGATTCATCTATTAAACGTAAATGTCTATCTTAGCTGAAAGGTTTAAATGAGAACAACTTCCCTGAACAAGTTTCATGAAGAGAGTAAGCACTAGAGCAAGAACCCACATTGATGTGTTTTATTCAGGATGTAAATATTAAGACTTTCCAACCTTCTTCCCACTGTTTTGTAACATCTTTACTACAGGGAGAGCAAAGGCCTTTGATCAGAAGAATCTGAAGGATTTACAAATGATAACAAACCTACTTGCTTGCAAAGGTAGTATTTTCACTTAGCAGTTGACTAAAGCCACCCTAGAGTCTGAGGAACTATTACACTAAATGAATATTATGAGGCCTTTGAGTAGTTCCAGGTCAAAATACTAAGAATTTCTGAACAGTGCAGCTGGTAAGGAAACAATTGTGAATCATGGAGTATCTCTCTTAAGGGAAATAGTAACACAAAATTCCGGTTCTAGTGAATTCCACACTAGCACAGGAGCACGTGCAGATGGCATCTGGAGACTCTACAGCCTCTTCAGTCAACCTGTTACAGTGCTCCGCCAACCTGTTACAGTGTTCCATCCACCTCACGGCAAAAAAAATCCAAGAGGTTCCTGACTTTCCATTTGTACTCATTTTCTGGTAACTGGGCAGCCCAGGGAACAGCCTGGCTCTGTCTACTTTGTATCCCTTCAGGTAATTGTATACATTCACAAGCCTTCCTATCTCGGAAACACAGTCCCAGAATCAGAAAGTTGTCTTACCGTTAATCAAATTACAAAACATTCAGGCTGATCATATTCCACTCCATGATTAACACCGCATTATTTACAGTAATCAGTCAATTACTCACTTCAAAAAGGTAATGTCCTATATATTGCAAAGGGTAGCGTTGAGCTTCAGAGAGGCCCTTGTCTTGTCGAGGAGAAATTTTGCCACTGATGAATACATGACTTATATTGTGCTCTGCATTTTCAGATGAACATATGGTTGCCTTTCCAGCTTCAAGAACTCTAAATAAACATATTTGGAAAGATGTATTTACTGCATTATATTAACACTGCCTAAAGCTACAATATCATTCACAAACTACAAGCATGCAAATGCAACTGAATAAGGCTTTTATATATATGGCACAGCACAAACTTCATCAGAAAAATAAAAGGGCACTTAATAGCCTTCAGAAAATGAAAGAACCCACTTAACAAAACATCCTTCTCTTCAAAATTTAACACTAATAATTAAAATCAATATACACCTCCAATATATCTGATAGAAAGTTTCACAGGTGTACTTTTTCAAATATCAAATCTGATAGAAGCAGCTAGAATTTATTGCATGATCTACCCTATATGATGATCTTTCAGTTAAGTCTTCCTACAAATTAAGCAGTTAACAAAAAATGGCACACTGCTTTTCTGAAATGTAGTATGTTTTCATAACACAAATACACATTCACAGCATTGGTGCTGTCCAGTATCATATACAGAAAAGAGACTTGCTTATCTTTGGGGTACCATTACACATAACAGTTTCTGCTGAGACACTTTCCAGACCTGTAGAGCTGCAAGTATTCCTATCCTTTAGAAAAGATTCCATACAAAACGAGAGGTGGAAAAACAAGATCCCATGACATTCTGGATATATGTTTTATTTTTCATAATCCAGATAGATAAAAAGAAAATGGTGTTGGTCTCACACACTTACCCATCCAACAGCTAGGCACTAAAGGCAGGAAGAGCATAGAAAGGGGATAAAAGGCACATTGTTGTTAAATACTAGAAAAAAACCAGGCTTTCCTCAAAGCTATAGTGTCCTTTATGACTGAAAATAATACTCGCTGAAGACAAAAAATATCTACCTGTCAATGTTTATGACTGACTAAAAGGATCCCCATGTTGAGAGCATGGGAAACAGTCTGGAAAAAAACTTGCTCTTCCTGTCTTGCTGATGTTGTTCCTCTTAAAGGTTATTTCTATTGCAAGAAATAGAAACATAGGCAGCATTGGGCAAGACAGCATTTCAACAGTATTATTGTGAAGATCTACATCAGCAATTTTCATGGAAAAAAGCGGGATTTTTTACAAGTGTAGCAGGACATAGTAAACTCTTCCATTCAGACAAGAAAATAGCATACTTAAAATGTTTTCAGTTGGCAAAATCAGAAGATACTAACTTCAATTAGCTCTCACTTTGTCTTTATGAACCACAGACAGACAAACATTCTGTGACGTAGCATACAGCCTTGTACTATGATCCACCAAAAAAATTGCACTTCCCTTCCTGAATGTGCATCTGTGGCACACCCAGACCTGAGCAGTCTGTGCTAACTAATATCTCAACAGATAGCTGGACAGTATGTGAATGAATGGAAAGCTCTGAAAAAGTGTTAGATGTTTCATTTACTGTACCATATGAGAATATTACTTAAATATGCACTGCTTTCAATTCAGTATTTAAACCAATGAATCCAAATGTGTAGGAAGAGTATGGAAAAGAAAAACGTGATCTCACAATTCTTGCACTTAAGTCGACTTTCTTTCTTTCTCTCTCTCCCTCTTTCTCTCATTCTCTCTTCTCTTTCTCTCTCTCTTCTATTTCTTTCTCTCTTTCTTTCTCTTTCTCTCTTCTATTTCTTTCTCTCTCTTCTCTCTTTTCTTTTTCTTTCTCTTTCTCTCCTTTCTCTCTTCCCTTTCTCTCTCTCCTTTTTTCTTTCTCTTTCTGTCTCTTTTCCTTTGTCTTTTTCTCTCTCTCTCTCTGACTGTCTTTCTTTCTCTGATTCTGTCTGACTCCCTCTCTGTCTCTGTCTCCCTTTTTCTCTTCTTTCTCTCTCTCTCTCTGTCTGTCTCTCTCACTGTGTCTCTCGCTGTCTCTCTCTCTGACTGTCTCTCTCTCTCTGACTTTCTCTCTGACTCTGTTTCTCTTTCTCTCTCCCTTGACTGTTTCTTTCTCTCTCTGACTCTGCTTCTCTTTCTTTCTCTCTCTGACTGTTTCTCTTTCTCTCTCTGCTTTTCTTTCTCTGTCTTTCTCTGTCTCTCTATCTGACTCTCTTTCTTTCTTTCTTTTTCTTTCACGTTTCATCTTTTCCTTTATACTTTTGTCCTCCCCTTCCCAGCTATCTGTATTTACAACATCTCAGAATAATCTCTTTTGGTACAAATTAGATCTTCAGAACTACAAGATGTTGTTACGTAGATGGGACACAAAACTGGTCAGGCCAGTAACAGTGGCCCAGAATCGTAAGTCTCATTCAGGTCATCCAGCCAAGTGAAATATGGTGTCCTGTTCCAACTACTATTTGAATCTAACATCCACACAAACCAAAAACTGTAAATCTGTGTATCTTGCCTCAGTAAAGAAGTTTCTATTAAGAGCTTACAGGATAAAAACATATGCATGTTATTTTTGACACTATAATAAATGGAGGCAAGCAAAGCAGTTATGTTATAGATTTAAAATAATTATAAAAGTATGGAAATATATTAATGAAAATGATTCAGTTCGAAGAGCTGGAGGTTGTTATGGACCGAATTAACTGGGATGGAACTCCTACCTTCTAATACATGCCATTCGTTTATCACCTCCCTTAACAAGGAGGACAACTTTCCATCTGTGGAAGGCCCCTGGAGCACTAGAGTTTGTCAGTTCTTCACGCCATCTTTTAGGTGCAGATTGCATTTGAGGTGAATAATGGGTGTCTCTTTCAATTTTATATCCCCATTCGTACGTTGTTTCATCAAGCCATCTGCCACTTTCAGCACTATTAATTATGTACTCCTTAGTTAGTACCCACTTTCCTAAAAAGAAAATGAACTGTCAACCACAAAAGATTTTTTGTGCAGACAAATGGCAATCAACTGAAGAACTAATACAAATTAACTTAAACCTTTCTTGTGCAAATAAAAGCTGGAATTGTAAGTACCGTTTTAAAAACTTCTTCCTATTACAAGAGTTCTCCACTTCAGACTTCAGAATCAAAAATTTCACAATGCCATTGAAAATGATCATTTTGTTTTCTTTTAGGAATGAAGTACCTTTTTACCCTTCCTAGATAACATACTTGTCTATCTCCTCAAAAATCTCAACATATATTTTCAGCTTCCCAGATTTGGTTCTTAGGACTTTAACAGAGTCTTGGTAAGGCCTTTATTTTTAATACCATTTGACACTTATACAAATGTACCAAAATGATGTAGTATTTTACTACCTGTGACTTTAAAGAACTAGACATTGAACATATAAGCTCTTTCTCTTACATATTCTTAATATTAGTTGCACTGCTAGTGTAGTGAATATCAATATTCAGGGGACACAGTTTTAGACTTTTTTTCTTTCTCCTTTCTTCTTTTCACATCCTTTTCTCTCATCCCTTGGCTCCTCCTCCTCCGCCTCTCCTCTTTCATCTTCTGAATGTATGCTTTTGATATCGTATGTAATGATCTTCCCCTTTTCTCTCTCTCTCTCTCTCTCTTCTTACAGGTTCAGGTCAAGAGCAGTGGTTAGTACTGTGCTCCTGTATTGAAGCACTACCTACAGAAGATACTGTAAGAGAAATTGACTTGAATTGTGCAAACCTAATTGGTTTCACAGAACAGCAGAGTTGACTGACAAAATGTCTCAGTGCAGGAGCACAGATGGTACTTCAACAAAATCTAGCATAGGTACCAGTAGATTTATGACTGGAAAAGGTATGCTGTGCACAACCTGGATTTTAAAACCACTTTCATGCGAAGTTTCCATCTCAAAACTTCTGTCAGCTAGGAAGTACGTGACAAGTAGCATCCTTGTTAGTATTTCTATTGAACTCTATGGAATTCTAAATGTGTTTAAACATGATCTTTCTTCATTACTTGGAAATGAAGGAATGAATACACCATCTCTGCCATCAAGAGTAGGAGCAATGATTATGCAAAAATAGCACCTCTTCAGGATTAAAAAGCATTAGATGGTATTGGGGAATATTTGCAAGTATAGAAACGTGCCAGGGTTTTGTATGGCTATGTGGACACTACATACACCATTTCCACTCTCTTCAAGAAAACGTCTCTGAATTTTAAATTCCAGAATGCAAGAAAACATTAACTCAAAGGTCTAAAATTGCTAAAATGAAATGCTGTGCCAGAAACCTATATGCATTTTAATATTGTTTCCCTCATGGAAACTTTAAATCTATTTCATTTTTGATAAGGGTGCAATCAGAATATATTGTTAATACAAAGAATCATACATACACATATATATATTTATATATTTATATATATATATAAATACATATATACCTACACCCCCTACATTCTAGCAGTGAGAAATGACTGAAAATGCTTATTAATATTGCATGAAATAAAGGAATTCACATATCTTTTATCTTTAAAGCCAAATGTATGTTTAGTTATTTCTGTCTATTATCTCTTAATTTAAGATTATCCATAACAGTTCCTTGAATGCTGTGATATAATATGACATAGGGAAAATAAAGACTATGTTTAAAATTGGTATTGTGATATCCCATAACTACAAGATATTCTAACCTCATCATAGAGTACTGACAGGCAATCTATAAAGATTCTATAAAGTCTACAAAGAAATTTTAAAATACAGAATTTTCATTCTAAAAGCATTTTAGCTGCCTATGTATGCAATTTCAGCATCAGGCCTTAGTTATAGGAAAAAACAGAGGCTTCTCTCAGAATGGCAAAAGCCTGGAATTGTCTCCTGCTGTGTAAACAGGAGCTTACAGACAATGACCTTTACCAGTAAATGTTCCATGTGAATTTTTTGTCCAAAATTCATGCTGACTACAGCTGTTCATACTTCCTCTGCCCTCTTTTAAGAAATCAATTTTTAAGCATCCAAATAATCTGAGCATGACTTCATAATCTGATACATAAAAAAAGCTTTTTCTTTGGGAACAGATGCAGATCCAACAAAGGGAGGTAGCAGGAATATCATTTAGGAAAAAACATTAAAACAAAAGAAAGTGAACTTCACTTTGCTGTAACTTCAGCATAATACTATATTAAAATTCAAGGAACAAGGAGAATGAGGGTTTGTAAGACAGTTCATTCACAATGCGAAAACAGGTAACTAAAACCCTTCTAAGTGTCCTTTCCAGAGCTATGCTGTGATGCTATGAAATTAAACAGCAAATCTTTTACTCACCAGCAGCACAGGCAGCTAAAACCTTTTCACTCTTGCACAGCTTTTTTGCTACAAGATGTGTACAATTTCTGTATTTCTAGCAAAACAAAAACAAAACAACACACTTGTATCACTGGAAACATTTACATTCTTTGTGTGTTCATACACAACTAACCTACTGCACAGTCCTTTCTTCTAAGGACGTGCATTTTTACTTCCTGCTCTAACCCTCTTTACTGTATTTTAATGAACAATACCTTACTATCTATAAAAACACAGTTCAGCTTGAACAGCCATTTGAGCAGTGCCTTCTTCTCTTCTTTTTTAAATCCAGTAATTTGTATTACCCGTTTCTGGCTGCCACTTGCCATCTGTTGAAAGAGAGAAGAATGAAAATGAAACAGCAACACACAAAATATACACCACGAAAAGTTGCTTTCAAGGCCTGACTAGTATTTCCTGCTTCTTTTCCAATAAAACGGGAAAACACACCAAAGGGAATGAATGCCGGCACACCACATTTTAAGCTCTCACTGCCTGCCGCAGCAAAGACACTTGAAAGGCGGCAACGGAGCAGCCGGAGACCCGCAAACTGCAGCCTGCAGTGGGCCGAACCCCCCCGCCTGGTGTCCCGGCCCCGCAGGCGAACGCCCAGAGGAGCAGCCTTCAGAGCGCCGCTCCGCTGTCGGCAGCGCGGGGCGGCCTCTCATCACCCGGGGGAACCCGCCGTGCCCAGCGCAGGGACGCACCGCCGAGGCGCGGCGGGCGAGCGGCGGTCCCGCTCAGGAAGGGAAGAGCGAGCCCGCCGGCTGCCGGGGAGCTCTCCAGCGCTCACGTACGGGGGCCACGGAAACGGGAACTCTGCCGGCGCCTTGCCGTGCCTCGATCCGATCCGATCCGATCCGGTCCGGCCCGTCTCGGCGCCCGCTGGCCGCCGCAGCCCGACGTGCTCCCGCCTTCCCCCGCCCCGCCCCGGATGTGGCGGAGCGGCCGTTCCGGGACGTTGTTACTGACGCTCCGCGGTCGCCGGGGCCGTCGGCGCGGAGCCGCAGGGGGAGCCCGGCAGGGTAAGTGGCCCCGGTGGGGCTGCCCTTCCCCCGTCACCCTGAGGCCGGGCCTCGGTGCCGAGCGGGACAGAGCTGGGCTCCGCCGCGGCCGCCCGCGGAGCGCCGTGGTTCCCCGCGGCCGCCTTCTCTGCTGTGCGGCGCGGCAGGGCGCTGCGCAGTCCCGGAGCTCTCCGGGCTCCGCGGCGCTGCCGGGCGCTGGCACCTGCAGCGGGAAGGCGGCGCCGATGTCGCTCTGAGGCGGCCCCGGCGGCGCGGCGCTCCAGGCCCGGCTGCAGCGGGAGCGGGAAGGGGGCGGTCTGCCCTCAGAGCGAGAGGAGGGGGTCTCCTCATGCGCGGAGAGGCGGGGGCAGGCTGCGGGCGAGCGGCGGAGGGCGAGCTGGGAAACGCGCCGATGCTGCCTCAGTCTGGAAATCACGTCCCTATTGCTCGGCAGAGCTAAAACTGTGGAAGGCGGTCTGGCGGGGGTGCGTGCCGGTCTGTATGCAAGCTGAAGTGTGTTTCCTCCGAAGCAGGCTGGCTCTAAGAGTCAGGAAAGTGACTAGGGATTTCTGACCCTCAGTACCATGTTCTCAGTGTGTCGGAGAAACTTTTCACAATCCCAAAGCCACGCGATAGCTGTCCCTCGTAGGGCCGGTGAGCAGACGGTGCTACAGCCAGATCATCCAGCCATGGACCTTGGGAAGGGCCTTCTGCCCCGCTGATGAAGGCAGGGGATTCCTTCCACTCTGATCTCATAACTTTTTGTTATGAGAGTCAAGGTTTGATTTTTTTTTTCAATTACGAAGCAATATGAAGAGGTCAAAAAATATTGAGCTTGTACCTCAAGCACTCAGTTTAGGATTTAGAAATCTAGAAATGCCAAGATTTGCTGTTTGTGAAACTTTGTTTTGGTGTCCTATACTTTGTTTTGGTCCCTTCTGCATTTGAGAGATGACTTTTGACTAATTGTCTGTCATGTAACACACTGAACGGATGATGCACAAGGAATCTGTCAATGCTTCATAGTGAATAAAAGTAGCTTTGTAGAACACTTTTCTTTGTTTTTTCTACAGTTTGAGAGTAGAATGTATGCATTAAAGAAAAGATGGTTGAAATGCCTCTTTAGAGAACTGAATTGTACTTTATCCTGTTCCGTGTAAGTCTCATGTGATAGTGGACAAATCATACTGTATTCACTGAGGTAGGTCTTTCATATTTGAGATCTGTAAACTGAGATATGTACAACAAAACTCACAAGTGCTGAGTTTTTGTCACTGAAGCTTAGGTTAATGGAAGCAATGCTTTGAGCTCACCACTGTTACAAAACATTCCTTGGAAAAGAGAAACCAAAATCACATAGCTGCAGACATCTAAAATTTGACAGCAGTTTGGACACTTGGCATAAATTTGAGTTTCTCAGATATCAAAACAGAAAAGAAGTTCTTCCAGGCCTCTGATGAGCCTTGTCCTCCATTCTGTACACCTCATGCTTACTGAAGTTTTTCCAAGTTATTTCTTGTTTCCTTAACATTGTAGTTATATTTTTGTATGCAAGCAGGAAGAAATAACCATCAACAACCTTTGTCACTAGTCTTTTTACAAAAATGATGCTGAAAAAACATCTTAAATATTAAGAGTTAATATTCAGACTACTTTTATTGCTTACACTTCCCAACTGACAATGAAGATGAGTTGCATTTTTTATCTTGTACCTGTTGTACCTTTTTACCTTTACTATTAATTTGTCAGGACTGTAAAGGTGTTGATTTTAATTCTTGTAAACTTTTACTTTATTTTAAACAGTTTAATTCTTAGTAGCTAGAAGTAGCCACTATTTATTACTCAACCAATAACTAATAGCATTTCATGTCACAGGACTTTTAACAGGCTGGAGAAGATTTCAGCATATGATACTGTAAACTAACTCCTAGTGAAGTTGTATAAAGCTGTGAAGCTGTGTCAGGGGAGGTTTAGGGTAGATTTAGGTTCTTCACCCAGCAGGTGGTAGGGCACTGGAACAGGCTCCCCAGGGAAGTGGGCACAGCCCCAGGCCTGCCAGAAATCAAGAAGTGTTTGGACAACACTCTCAGGCATAGGGTGTGACTCTTGGGGTGTCCTGTGCAGCCCCAGGAGTTTCACTTCGATGATCCTTGTGGTCCCTTCTAGCCCAGGATGTTCTTGATTCTGTTATTCATACTTATATGATGACCATTTGTTATCTTTAAGAATTAACATTTTTTCCTGTATCTCTGGCACATAAATGTGGAATCAAAATAACCAAGATCACAAACATTTCACTTCTATTTTTGATTCAAAATACATAGTTACCAAAATGTAGCTTTAAGAAATTAACTTTTTAACCATAATTTCAGTGATGTCTGTTAAGTTTGAATTTTGCTTACTCTCTGATTGTATTATTTTGTTTATGAAAAGGCTAAAATCTTTTATGTTATATTTATTTATATTTATATTAAATAATGTGTAATTATAAAAATAATATATATTTATATTCTTTCCTTTACATCCTTATTGTGATCTCATTATGGTAGCTAATTGTCTCTTACTATTATGTCTCATAGGTCTGGTAAGCAGGCTTTTTAACTGATGTATATTTAAGTTCCTCTAGGTTTCTTTGTTCTTTTAATGTGTTTGTCAAAAATATGGTTCGGTTGCTTAGTATTATAAATGAGATTTAAGCAGTGTGTCTTTGGGTTTTAGACATGCCCTTCTGTCTTTTAGACATTCCCTTTGGGTTTTACACATTCCCTTCTACAGTACATGTGACATGTTTTATAAAAATTAAGAAGTGATTTTCAGTGCTACACAGGTGATATTTCACTTATAAAACTTCTAATTACATTTTAAGGACTATCAAGAATGGCTGTACGGCTCTCATGTCCAGTTCATAAGAAGCCAAGTTCAGAGAAATAAATATTCCTTTTCCTCTATCACAGAAAGATTTATTTACAGTGTATCCAGTGTCCATCTCTTTCAGACTTCCTTTCTTAATTTTATTACCTAGAGAGACAAAAAAAAAAAAAAAAAGTTTTCATTTTCAATACACTGTTCTGACTTTATACCTTAGACTTTTTATTTCCTTTATGTTCTGTGCATATTTGTATTGACACAATGTCTTCCGCCTTGAAATTTCACTTCTTACATTTCCCACAGATAGCTATTTTACTTCACACAGTATGTGCAGTTATCTTTCTTCAGGCCTTATTGCTGCTGCCACTTTCTATGTTATCATTGTTGATCCTTGTCCGTAAATCTCAGTCCATTTCTCAAAGCCTCTGCCACTTTTTCCTTTACTTCGCATGTTAGGGTTTCTTTTTTGTTGTTTGGTCTTTTTTGGTGTGTGTTCTTTGTCCCTCAAAAGCCTTTTTACTTCCTATGTTGAAAATTTTGTATAATTACTTGCACATTTTGATAGTGATACAATCCATGCAATAGCATTTTTTCCATTGTGAAGTATAATCTGACAGATTTTTTTTCTAGTGGAGTATATTTTGTGCTTAAAATACCTTCCATCATGATAACAAGTTTATCAGTTGACTGAGTAACTGATTTAGTAAAATTATTCACTGGAGCTTTTTTCTTCTGTCTAAACATAACGTGTATACTTCTAAAATGATATAATGCAATAGACAAACGTGTAGTAATCACAGCTTTGTAGAAAAACCAATCCTGAAATTACACTGAAAAATCAGTCATAAAATCTAAAACGGTATGAAGTGTCTCCACACTGCCTTCATGTGGATAAAAATCTAACTTTATGCCACTTAAAGTCCATTTTGTCTTCAGAACGAAACACTGTCGCTGGCTTTGTTGAAACTGAAGGAACGTAAATGTTCTCTTGTAGTGATAAGGGATTACAAGGATTAGAAATAATATAGTATAAATCCACAGAAGCTACAGTAGCTTCTTAATAGTAATAATCTTTCTCTAAACATACCTGTAGTTTCGTTCATGAGCTAATGAATATAGGAAAGGCAGAAAAAGCATTGTGAAAATTGCTGCTTTTCTGCAAGCCTTACTGATTCTATAGACTCTCCATTATCATAACTTTGTACTTACTTTTGAAAACATCTTCATGTTCTTTCCAGGCCATATAATTTGTGTTTCTTTCCAAAGAACATTTTTTCTTATGATTATTATTATTATCTCAGCCTGTGTTCTCATTTCCTTGCATTCATCTGCCTCTCTGCCAATTCATATTCTCTTAATGTAGGTCAGTGAATCAATGTTGATGGACAAATGTAGAGAGCACAGAATAGTGTTCAGCAGCTTGTTCAATAACTCTTCTGTAATGAGGCAATGCTCTATACTTTATGTGTATTAGTTCACTCAGTAATGAATTAGTGAACTGTATTTTATTAGTGTACTATCAGTCTCTCATGACTTGGACTAAGGTTTTGGTTGTTTATTTCTTTTAAAATATATTAATGAAATGGTTTTGTTTTGCATTTAATACTTAACTTTCCTACCACATAAAGTTCAAGCTTCTTTTCTTTGCCTGACATGAGTTAGTCTATTGCTGCTTCTTAGACCTTCTTAATCATATTACTCCTCTTCTGCCCTGTCCTAAATGCGCTATATACCTGCCTGGAATACTTCATTGACCTAGTTCCCCCACTGACCTTCTAATATTTTTTCCTACACAAGAGATCCATTCTGATGTAATCAGCAAATTTCTGTTCATCAAAGTCTTTTCACCTTCTTTTTTTTGGAGAATGCCCGTAAACTCATTCATATTGTGT
This sequence comes from Entomyzon cyanotis, assembly GCA_024500445.1. NCBI lineage: Eukaryota > Metazoa > Chordata > Aves > Passeriformes > Meliphagidae > Entomyzon > Entomyzon cyanotis. The sequence continues at coordinate 715,914 of JAKEPQ010000768.1, forward strand.
TTGCTGATTTCTTGGTTTTTGGGTTGTAAAATGCATTTTCTTTGTCTTTTGGTACTTTGTTCTTCTGTGAGTAACTGCAGTTAAAATGATAAATGTAGGTAATGCTAGAAGTTATTACAAATTTTTCTTAATAACTGAATGTCGTTAAATAGCAATCTAAATATACTACGAATATTCTGGAATGGTTTATTCCCTGCAATAACACCTCTCTCCCCAAAGTTTTATTTCTGACTAGGCAACTGCCAACAGCATGCCCAGAATGCAGATAAACATGAACCCTGTCTCACAGACATTAGAAAATCAAGTTAGACATGATACAGCCAGTGGGGTAACGTGTTACATGTACACTTTCTACCTTCTCTGCAGTTCACTGTACTTGATGTCAGTATAGAGGGAAAAGGTAGAGATGATTGTGGATGGAAGAAGGAAAAAATACTAAAAAGAAGTTAGGAGAAAGTATGGCATGAATTATTATAGCGTAGATAATGAAGGTGCAACAAGACCAAGAAAGTACCAAAAGAACCTACAGAATGTTACAGTTCTGGTTTTTTATCAGTATGGAACTGGAATTTAAAATTGCAACATATGGGCATCAGACATAGGTTTGCTACTTTAGGTGAGGCTCACAGAAGGGGATGGGTTAGAAAAGGCCTTAAAAATCATCTAGTTCAACCTGCTACAAGCTCCCTTTTAAGTAGTGAAAGGCTACAATAAAGTTTCTCCAGAGCCTTCTCATCCCCATACTCAGCAGCCCCAGCTCTCTCAGCCTGTCTTGAGGTAGAGGTACTTCAGCACTGTGGTCATCTTTGTCACCCTCCTCTGGTCTTGTTCAAGCAGCCCCATGTCCTTCTTATATTGGGAGTCCTAGAGCTGGACACTGACCCAGGTGGAGTCTCACCAGGGCAGAGTAGAAGTTTGAGAGGTTAACAGAGGATCACAGAGGTTCTTTGTAACTGTTTAGTTGTCCCATAAGGTGGAACACCTGTTATCAGCAGATCTTGCAGATCTTACTTGTCTGTGTGCAGGTAACTCTTCCCATGTTTTGGTGGTGCAAGGCTTAAACAGAGATGACTGTACCATATACATGTAGAGACAGTATGGCAGGACAGGGAGCACAATGGAAAAAGAGCAGGATGAGGATTAATGCAGAGACTAATCAGGAGAATTTTATGTGTAGCATATTGGAGATACATGATATTGATCTTCTGGGGTAAATGCCGACTAATGAGGTAAATGTGACCTGACAAAAGATAGTAATCTTTTCACGTGCAGTTCCCCTCCTGCCACCTCCAACATGCATACACCTCCTCCCTTTTGATTGTCACTGATAAAGATTTGATTTGTCCTAAGATAAAAGCACACGGTGGGAATTGTCCTAAGGTAAGAGCACCAGGTGGGAATTGCAGGAGGAACTGTCTGGATGGTCACATAATTGATGTATTCTGGAGATGGGAGAGCTCTGATGATTGTGATTGACTTTGGCGCACTTTGGCCTGCAAAAAGGTATAAAATGTTGCTGGAGATCCGGCAAATTGGTCTCGCAAGCTTGCAGGCAGCTTCCAGGTGGAACATCTTCCCCTGCCCCCCAGCAGGGATTTCTGCAGGGTACATCCAACCCAAAGGCAGGGAAAACTCACTTAGTGGGGTTTGAGTAAAAGCAGTAAGATCCAGCCACATACGGAGATAAAATCCTAAAGTAGTTCCATAGGTACTTTTTGCTTTGTAATTGTACATTTTGTAAGGCCAAAGACTGTAAACGTGTATGTGTCTAGCCAAGCCTCTGCTACTATAATCCTTTAGACCCACTTATATACTGCATTGACAATATTTAGATACTGTATTAACATTAATTCTAATCATAGTCATCCTCATAATTGCTGTCATGTTTCTTGTGCCTGACTGAGAGTCTTGTCTGTGCTATGCTGCTACAGTTGGCGTAGTTGGCAGGATGACTTAATCAGGCATATTGAGCAGAGCATTTGCACACCTTGAGAAGGAAAATCATGTTTTCAGGCATAGAAGCCTAGAAATGGCAGTGCATTGTCTTTCAAAGAACTTCTACAGTAAATTATCTGTCTGGTTTTAGAGATGCTTCCAGATACTGATTTGCTGCAATCCTTGGAGGCATAAAATAGTCCTCAATGAATTATTTTTGGAAGTGCTTCCATATTTAAGTCACTTTTCAAAGACAATCACCTCTTAAATTTTCACTTTATAAAGTATTTTATAAAGTATTTTATAATACTTTATAAAGTACTATATTGGAATGGTTTTGTCTCTGCAGGAGACAGTATAGAATTATTCTGATGTACTTCATCTAGTTAAAAAGGTGTATGTGTACGTGTGTCTGTCTAGAAATATATAGGATGGTGTAATTTGCTGTTCATGGGCGTTCCTTGAACAAGGCAGCACTCTTTGGTAATCCAGATAATTAATTAAAAAATTTTTGTATAAGGGACTGGCATATTGAAGTATGATTATGTATTCTGTGCAGAAATCTCTGTGGGTTTTTTTTCCAGTGAATAAATTTAGGTCACTTTATAAGGAATTAAAAGGAAAAATAGGTTGTATAAAGAATTCTTGATTATGGACCTTTGATTTTTTCAGTTTTTAATTTCTGTGTGCAGAGTGTAGTTTAGAATTTCTTTGACTACATTTTTAGTGGAATTTAATAATAAGTTGTGTATATTTAGTCCTCAAAAGCATCCTTTTTCATTTATTGTTTAAATATTCAGTGAAGTTCCTGCACTGTGGTTTGGTTTTTAAAGACCTCAGTGATAGAACTTAAGTCTTTCTGATCTGAAGATAAGAATTTAAATGTTCTCAGAGGCAACAATATTCTGAAAAGGAATATGATCAGGTATTGACTAGTTACATGTTTTTGCTGCTGGAAGTTGCTGTGATGGGCCATGCTTCAAATACCAGCTCAACTTCATTTATGGACCTTACTGTAGTCTTTAGTTCCTGTACCAATATTGATCTTTAACTAAAACTCCAAGTAATGTAGTTAGCAACTCCTTCTTTCATAACTAAATATGTCATCATATTTTAGTTATAGCCATCAGCTCTGTGATGTGCCTAGTCTCTCTTGCAGAATTCAGTTCAGTATCAAATCCAAGTTACCTCAATAGTAATGCAAAATGATGCCAGTGTTACTCTGTTGTACTGTGTAATTTCTGCTTCTCTTAATTTTAAAATTTTACGTTTGATAAGGCTGAAACTCTTATACATTGTTGCTTAATTTTATTCCTCTTTAGTTAATATGGGTGAAATAATCAGCTTACAATTTCAGTGTTAGCAAATAAGCTACTTATTTAACTTGTCCAGACATGTTGAAGGTATTGAACTTTAAGGCAGAAACATTCACAGTCTGAAAAGGGAACACTGACAAAATCATTCAAAAGAAAAAAGAAGAATAATTTATGAAAGGAACTGTAGCTAATGATGCCATCCAGTAGCTTTAAAGTGCTTCTACCTCAACTTTAATGAATTAGATTTGTCAACAGCGTATGTTTTATGCACTACTTCTAATGAAGTGGCATACCAGCACTACAGTGTACTTTGAGGTTTATTCCATCAAAGCTTTTTGCTGTCATAAAGTAGACCTTTTTAAATAATAGATACTAAAAACTACATTTAAATAACATTAAGGTTGTGACACAAACACCAAATGACAAACTTCAGGCAATTCAAAGTTAGGGCTGACAACTTGTCATTACCTTGCATTGTCATTTTTTGAAAAAAGAAGCACCCTTGCATGATTTAAGGATTGAATGTCACAGTAACTTTAAATTTCTTGGCTTTTGTGGGCTGGAGTTAGAACCTTACTGTCATTTTTTATACTTTTTTTGTTGTTTTGTTTTTGGTTTTTTTGCATATCCTCTATTTTCAGAAAAATAATAAAAGCACTAGAAACAGTACAGGCTTTGTTGGCTTTGTTTTTAATATACGACACAGATGTAAGAGTACTGGTCAAAGAACAGGGGCTCTCCTGTTGTCAGAATTACATGCTGTTCTTTCAAATTTCCTTTGCTTTTGTCTTTGCTGATTTTTCTATGGAGCTTACGAGTCTTGGAGTACTTCATCTAAAACCCCTTAAAGTATTGAGAGTTCCTAATTCTTTTCCACATAAAGAACCACTTTCTTTTTACTGAAGACTACTGACTAAATCAAGACATATACAGAAGGCCTGGTTAAAAGATTTTTAATTGCTTAAAATATGTGAAACAAAAGCAGGTGACAGGGTAGTTTCTGTTATTTCTTACCTATGCTATCCCATTTTGTTGCTGTTAAATGTACTAGAACTTTCTGTTCAGGTATCTTAGCATGCGTGTGTAAACACAATCCTTTCAGTTCCTCTGTAGAGATGGTTTCTCAAGGTCTGTAAGTCTAATGCAGGCAATCTATTATTTTCATCATCATTTTGTCAACTTAATCTAGCATAAACTGGTACTGCTGCCAAGTTGTCAGGCCTGCACCAGTCACTCGCTTCAGCCCCATGCCGCCATCAGTGCTCATACAGCTGCCTGGTAAATAGGGATAAATGGGCTTGTGCGGCAACGCGGTATCAGGATTCCCAAACGGCCGCCCCACGCCGCAATGTGGAGGGGGCCGCCCGTGGCCAGAACACGCTAGGCAGACACGCGGCTGTAGCAGGCAGTGGAGCTGCGGGGGACGCGAGACTCTGTGAAGGTGTGGCGATGGAAGAAATGCAGGATCATCATCTAAGCTTTCCAGGGATTTATTAAGGTCCACAGTTGAGGGTCAGAGGAGGGAGGAGAGGGACGGAGAGGCGGGGGAGGGCTTGGGGTGCTGCAAAGCCAAGATGGTGAACAACGAGGGAAGCTTTCGTAGCAGGTTATCAGGAGAGGGAACAGAGGCGTGGTTACTCAGAAGAACCAACTAGGGGAAGCCAGAGGGGAGGAGCCAGGGAGGAGAAAGGGGTAAACCAATAAAATTACAGCATGGGATGGTACAGGTTTCTGCTAGGGAGAAGTCTCCAGAACAGCATAACCACACTACAACAGGCTTGCACAGGCTGAGTTGCTGGTACAGAAGGTTGGTAGGATCCTGTGAAAAAAGGGTCAGAAAATGTGGTCTCTCATTCAACTTGTCTGAATCACTTTTCTCAATACAGTCAATTTCTCACCATTCTTTTTATTGTGTTGCCATTAGTGCATAATAGTACAAAAGCCTAATTTGAATAAAAAGTTGTGATCATTCCTAGAAAAATTGGTTTAGAGAGCTAAATTATCTACTGGTACGGATAAAGAAGTGGATTGTGTGAAATCAGAAAAGTAGTCTCTACAAGGTATTAAATTCTTGAGATGCCATTTGACTGGGTGCATGTAAGTTATGTCATATGATGTAAACATAGGGAAGGGTGAGTAATGCAGCCCACTTTGTGCTTATGCTGTAATAAACTTATCTGTGGTGCACGCTGTGTTAAAGAACAAAACAGAAAAATCATTCCATATCATGTTCATTGATACTAAAAATGACATTAATTGTTAAATACCCCTGTGTGATACACACTTGCAAAGCTGTTGACTTTTCATTCACTTATTTGGAGCAAACTTAAAGTTTCTGAGTAATGTTTAGCTCCAAAGATTAGCTTAAGGGCATTGTGATGTCACTTATTACCAGTTTACCTAGGAAAAATGTCATTTCAATAAATGCTACCCCACTTTTCTGTCCTTGAACATTTTCTTCCTTGTTCCTATTCAGAATATGTGCCATTAACTACTTTTCTCATTGGATATTTGCTTTTGCTTGTAACATCCTTCTAACTGCTTCAAGGTGGTGTACCAGTGAAGGGAGTCCTGGTTTGGGACTGCCTGCTGTTGGCTGGGTCACAACAGGCAGAATTTATCTTACAGGTTAAAGGAATAGAATTGAAACTCTAAGGTTCACAGTAGAACTTTTATATAAAAATAGATGTTATGACAACTCATGCTTCTGAAGGATATTCTGCTAAAGTTATTACTATACTCAGATTTAGGCAGTTAAAATATATAGATTAAAGCTTAAAAGTTTGATTGTAATATGAATTTCTTACTTGAATCTTATATGACTTACTAATGTTTTTAAAGTTGTAAAATTCTTTGAAATTAATATAAGGAATAAGAAATTTTATAGAATGTTAGTGTGACCCTGGGAAAAAAAATTTACTCCTTTAGTTTGTGATGTCCTCCTATCTTTCTATAAACTTGAAATACAGTCTTCCTTCAAAAAAACCAAGAATTGATTTTTAGTTTTCAGTCGAGTTTTGTTATGATGTAATAGGCAAATAGTGCACATTGTTTACACTGTAGTTCCACTTCTTGGCCGGTTGCACAAGTCATTTAAGTCTTGTAATTATGTAAGAAATAATACAGTGCATGGTGTTCAATTACAAGATATTTATGAGCATTTGCCCTCTTGATGGTGAAACCAAAAGCTAAGTGGTTTTGGCACTAGAGAGTCTAATATAAATTTTGTAGTAAGTTTTTTAAGATAGGGAGGAGGAAGCCCTTTCTGCATCACAAATCAGCTGATTGTCTTTCCTTTTTGCACAGTAATTTATGACCTGATCTGGTTCTAAATAATTATTTCTTTTTCCTGGTGCGAATGCATTTAGTAGTGATTCATTCTCTCCCTTTTTATGCTCTTGTCTCTATCATGTTTTGAAATTATTTTTTTGACACAGCATCTTCCCAGAAGAGATGGCTGAATGTATTAGAACGATCTATGAGTATTCTTGAATCATACCCATGTTGCGTTTCCATGGCATAGGTAGTAACAGTACAAAGGTAAATGAACTTCACCATGAATACAGGATGTTTCTGCTGTGAGTTGGTGTTATGATCCAATTATTAAGGTTCTTTGGAAATACCTCTGCCCGAATTAAGGTACAAACGAGACCATATGCCAGTCAATAGTATGGGTTTTATTTGATAGAAAATATGAGACAGAGAGGGAAGAAAAGAGAGAAAAAGAGAAGTAGGAAAAGAGGTGGGAGGGACAGAAAGAGGGAAAGAGAAAATATCACCATCCGTGGATCCCAACGATGTTGCGTTGATCCTCTCCAGCCGGTCTTCTTGGTGGTGGTGGTCCCCCCAAAAGCACAGGATGCCATGGGTTAATATACACTCAGGCCAGGGGCAATGTCCAGGCATGTCCTCCCAGGGAGGGGCAGTCTCTTGCAGCAGACTCTGCTTGCATCACCTGCAGTCCTGTGGTGCAGGGCCTCTGGGGAGCACTTTGGGGGTCTGTGATGGATTGTGACTCCCTCTCAGCTGCCTCTCACGTGAAAGTCCCGTGGATGTGGCCTGTGGGGTTGGGGGTTCCACAGCTGGGCCAGTTTGTGTCAACCTGGCTTCTGTGAGCTGTGCTCTGCCCCCACCCCAAACTCAGCCAGGGATGATCCTTAGCACAGCTAGTGGCTTTGGCCTTTGTGTATGCATACCTTTCCCTCAGCCTGAAATGAATGAACAATAGGATTTCCCTTTGTCTAATCTCAGCAGTTTGACTCAGTCCAAAGTCCCAGTCAGGTATCTTCAGGGAGGTTTCTTTGATTGTAGCATCTTTATACGGTTTTTGTTATAATGAGCAAAACTTTATATCAATGTTTGAGGCATGAACTATTTCAGTCTCTGACAGCTGGCAGCTATGGGACTCTTCGTTGCCTTATTCCTTTATTTTTCTTTCTTTCTTCTTCAACAGCAATGGAAAATTATTGAGGATAAATATTTTTTAAAAGTGCCACTTGGTTATGGGTTTTTTTTTTGCTTTTGAAGCATCATAGTCCAGATGACTTGCACTTCCTGCAAAGAAATAAAGAAGTAAAATCTTATAATGTAAGTAAGTAAGACAAAACTGAATCGAAATATAGAGAGGGAGCTCTGGGAAGATAAAGGCTATCACTGAGAAAGTAGGTGGAAAAATGATTTATATATGGTTTGTGAATTAGTAAGAAGGTTCTTTCTTAAGGCTTTTTTTATCTTCCCTAATAGTTACGGAACTGGAAACCAGTTAGACACAAGGTGTAGTTTTCCACAATTAGTTTGATTACCATTAACTTGATGTGGCATGGACTTACTTTCATATCAATTAGTGTATTTGTACTTAAAGATAGTGTTCTACAGATTTCTTTCCTATCTCCTATTTTTATTCTCTTTGGTAGTGCTTAAACCCTAAATGATGTATAATCTGTGGGGTTTTTTAATGTTAGCTGACAGCAGTCATGAGTTCTGCTCTGAATATAAACTGATAATTAAGTAGAAGTCAAGTCAGAGTCAGGACTAAGCACTTCACATAAAGAGGCTTAAATCAATGTCCTTTTAATTAAAACTGACAATGCCATTGGTCTGTGTGTTACTTACATTTTTTTTCCTCCTTTAAGTGATCTTTTGATCAAATGCTTTTTTTAGAATAAAACATACAGATCAATCTAATGCAGACCTCTGGTAGAATCAATATACTGCTGAGTATCAAGATTGTGCTTTAACTAGCCGTGGTAAAGGAAAGAAATACAGTGAGCTCCTGAAACTCTTAATCTTCAGTGGGAAGGAAAACAGGATTAAAAGGCAAGCAGGAAGATGTCTGGCCATGATCATGGCCAGTTACCAGCCCAGACTGTTAAAAGAGCACTATAAGGCTGCTGTATTAGTAGAAAGCATAATTATCTTGCTGTGGAACCTTAAACACTGTCTATACATATGTCTCTGCCTTTTGTTGTGAATTTATAGATTTGTCAAAGATGGGCTTTTCTTGTTTTGGTATGTACTGACTAGTTGCCAAAGAATCTTTTATAATGGCTTTGATTTGGCTTAAATTAAGTCCATACATGGAACAATCATCTGACGTATTTGAACAAATACTTCACATGAGTATTCTGATGGGAAGCATCTTGGTTATTATGTTTTTTTTCATAGCTAGTAGCATTTCAAAACCTGATTGCAACTTTCAGTTAAAATACTGAAAGCAATAGACTTTCAGATAGAGACTAGTGTGTCTATGTGAAAAAAAAATTAAAATGTATTATGCTTTGATTAATCACATAAACTTAAACTGTAATGCTAATTACAAAATGCTGTGCCTCATCAGAGAAATCAATTACTTTTAAATTGATACACGTGAAGCAGAGTGTTATGTTCTTGAGCTTACTTTGAGGACAAGCCAACAGAGTGGAAAATTATTACAGATCACATCCTTCTGTGGAATTTATTTGCCTTGAACATATTTCCTGTTGTCAAATGCTAACCTTTCTTAGACTGTTGCTGGTGTCATTGAATATAAATTTGTCCTTGAAATTCTGATTTATATTACACTGTTAGGAACAGCCATTTGGTCAATCTCAGAAATGTATAATGATCTTGAAACATCCTATGAGATCTACTAAATTGAAATTATTTGTAAAATCTTTTTCTTAACTCAGTTAGCTGATGACATGCAATTGTCATCTCTTGCAAGCAATTTTTCTTTTCTTCAAAACTGCTGGCTTCTTTAAACACAATTACAGTTGTTGGTTTGCTAATCCTGTGAGTCAATCTACGCTAAACAAGAAGCTTATCTGAAACCTGTGGCAGCTTCAGTGAAAATTAAAAAGCATGCTTTACTATAGAGATTGTCAAGAGTGAAAATAATATTTGTCCAGTCGGACAGCTTGCTTTTGTAGTCACTAAATGAAAGTTGAGATTCTGTCTCTTCCTTGAAAGCTTCTATGTCAAGAAGGTAATTTGGACTGTTTGTGGTTTGACAGGGATTATTAAAATCAGATGAAATGAAGGGAAGGAAGTGTGAGAAAGCAAAATTGACAGTGACACTCTCTATTATTTGCAGCTTAGATCATGATGACTATGTTGATATGATAGATTCTAAATGTTAGGTTCACTGTGGAGATATATTAACCAGCAAATACAGTAAAATGCAGTTAGAGATTATTTTTCTGACTTAAGAGAAAGCCATACAACATTTATTTTCACTGGGAAGTTTGGGAGGGGGAATACAGCGGAAAATAACGCATGAGAGGGGCAAACAGAAGGAAAAAGGGAGTGGTTCAGAAAGAATTTAATGTCCTCCTTTGTGATTTGATTTCTCTCCTATAATTTATCTTTTTTTTTTTTTTGGGTTTATACAGCTTGCTAGTATACTTCAGGGAGAATAAAATTGAGGATTAGGAATTGGTAGAACGGGTCATGAAATTATTTTTTGCATTGACTTGAATCTGGTAGGAATTTTTTAGCATTAATAGTTTCGCTTAAAGTGAGCTCAATCTTAGATTGCTGTTTCACATCAATTTTTCATGACTTGCATCTTGTATACTATTTTTAAATAGTGATATTTTCTGCCACTTTGAGATAAATAATTAAAAAACTTAAATTATTGCAATATTCATACAGCTGAATTTTTAATTGCTGAAGATACATGAACTGCCAACTGTATGTATATTTTGGTGTCTAGTGAATATACAATGTATTATTTAATCTTAATCCTTTCTTAATCTCTTAGTTGTATAGGTAAACTTTCAATTTTTGAATAGACTAGTTAGTGCAGAAGTAAGACATCTGATTAGTCAAGTTTGAAGAGTGCTGTCATTTCTATTTGGTTTCCTTTTCTGTTTTCCAGTATGGGAACTTTGCAAAAAAAAAATCTATTTTGGGAGTTTTTAGTGTAGAGTCTTACAATTTTATAGGAAATTAAGGAACTGAAAAGAAAACAGGTGACACATGAAAGCCATAGTTTCATATCTTTCAAATAATGTCATGCAACATTTGAACAGTTAAGCCATGCCAGCATCTCATCTTCACCTCGCTTCACAGTAGAGAGAAGCATATTTGCATCCAGAGTGATTCATCTAGCAGAACAAAAGGGATAAGGGAGCAGAATGACTGAGGGAAAAGAGGTTGCACAGAGTTGTTTGCAGACCTGCAGAATAAAGACTGTCATGAGAAGAGATTATGGTGTTGAATACTGGTGTCCAGTCACAAGTGGGGTTCTGTGGGGCTCCATCCTCAGCCCAGTTCTATTCAACATATTAACAACTTGGGTGCAAAACTCAAAAGTAAGCGTAGTGATGACACTACAATGGGAGGCACTATTGTCTCCCTTGAGGGCAGAGAGGCCCTGCGGAGAGACCTCAAGAAGTTAGAGAGATGGTCAATCACCAGCTGTGTGAAGTTCAACAAGGACAAGTGCTGGATACTAAACCTGGGATGGGGTATAGACCAGGGAATGAGGTGCTGGGGAGTGGTGCTGCGGAAAGGCACCTGGGGATCTTGGTCGATGGGAAGTTGAGTATGAGTCAGTAATGTGCCTTGGCAGGCAGGAGGGCTAACCAGGCCCAGCATCACCGGCTGCTCAAGAGAGGTGATTGTCACGCTCTGCTCTGCACTTAATGGATCCTCACATTAAATAATGTATGCCCTTTTGGGCACCACAATATAAGAAAGACATTAACCTATTGGAGAGTGTCCAAAGGAGGGCCATGAACATGGTAAAGGGTTTGGAGGCGAAGCCTGATGAGGAGCAGCTGAGGTCACTTGGTTTATTCAACTGCAGGAGAGGAAATTGAGGGGAGACCTCATTGCAGTCTTAAACATCCTCATGAGGGGGAAGCAGAGACGCAGGAGCTGATCTCTTCTCTATGCTGACCACTGACAAGACTCAAGGAAACAGTGTGAAGCTCAGCTGGGGAAAGTTAAGTTTACACATCAGGAAGAGGCTGGTTTTCAATCGGAGCATGGCTGGACGCTGGGACAGGCACCTCAGAGAAGTGGTTACAGCACCAAGCCTGTCTGAGTTCCAGAAGTGTTTAAAGACTGCTCTCAAGCCCATGGTGTGACTCTTGGGTTGTCCTGTGCAGGGCCAAGAGTTGGACTTTGATGAACCTGGTGTGTCCCTTTCAACTCAGGAGATTCTATGATTCAGTGATATTCTGTAGGTGCTTTGTTTGTACAATTACTTCCAAGTGAAGAAAAAAAAAACCCCCACAAATGACGGTATTCTAAAATAGAAGAACGTTTAAAATTCAGTTCACAGTTAAATTTAGTTAAACTTACTCCAGGTTTGTTAGGGTTGTGAGAGAGATGCCTTTCTGGGAGTAGACAGATTTTACCATATTATTCAGCCAAATTCACAATATTTTGAGGAATTTCCCTGTTCTGTTGGAATCCACCTCTGTCTCCAGGTGTCTAGTATTCATCAAAGAGGGATTAATTGAATCAAGCTACATTTCCTACTGTCTGTCATCTGTGGAATTCATCTGAAGAGCAAGGAGAGGGAAATAATAAACTCAAAACCTAGCATTTCAGTATTTGCAGTGTTTTAAGTACAAAAAGTAAGATAATTGTTTAGAGACTCAGAACACAGCAGATCAGTGGAGATACTCCTGGCAACAGTAAGTATTGATTATTTTGTATAGTTCCTGAGTTAATTTCAGATTTTCATCTCTTGTTCATATTAGCATGTAATGATTGTACTGAGTTTTATTCTAATCATAAACAACAGAAATGCATTTCAGAATTTATACAACATAGTATTTTTACTGCAGGTGTAGTGCACATGTTTACATTTGGGCATAAGTTAGTCTGTGAAGATGTAATTTAACATTTCATTTCTTACTGAGATGTGTAATTCAGCTCCGATCCCTTTCCTTGTATAATTCAATTTTAGAGCAGAACTTTCAGTTGTGGCAAAGGCATGTCTTTATAATTTTTTTAAAAGAAGCAGTGTAGCACCAGTATTTGTGATTAGCAGAAGTTCTCTTTCCATCTCCTCCTCCCCTCAAAGACTAATTCATACAAATGTAAGGGAAGGAGCTTGGAATCTTTCTCTGAAGACACCTCCTGAGAAATGAAGATGAAAGATGCCAAAGGATTTTGGTGGGCCTCTATGGAGTCTATGGTCACCAGAAGCTAGTCCATAGGGTGACTAAACAGTTCTTGTTAATTTCTAAGGGATAATCTCCTCTTTACATTTGTGTCAGTGAAGGGATGGTTTGGTTTGGTTTGGTAGTATGTTCCCAGAACCATTGCCTCTCATCAGGTAGAAAGTAATGCTGTATTTTGGTAAAGTAATACATTAACCTTCTGTCTGTGTCTGATACTAGCTGTTGAAAGCTTGTTGGAGTAGCAAAATAATGTAAGCAAAAAAAAAAAAAAATTAAAGCAAGGGCACTATAAGCATTTTCAGTAGTTTTAAAACATCTTGGTAGGATGTCAAAGTGAAATAAATTTTTACATTTCAGAAATCACATAAATGAAATGATGTTGAGTAAAATGTACATGAGAGGCAGCAGGATGTTATGTTTTTCTCTGCTTAACGTTTTCTCTGCTAAATGTTACTGTCCCATAATTACTTTTAGACCACAGGAGATCTTTATGTTATTTTATCTAGCAGGGACTCTTTGTCATAAGATTTTTGAGAAAAAACTGAATAGTTTTGAACTGAGATTTTTTTAGACACAGAGTAGTTCTTAAAACTAATATCCAAAGAACATACTAAATTATGTTCATCTGCAGTAGCACGAGTAACATCCAGCTCACTAGTTACCTTTTTAACAAGTTAAACAAGAGAGAATTAGAGTTATTTTCTGGCATCTATTCTGGTGTCCATTACAACGATTCAAGCATGAGGACTCACTTGTGTAATAAGAAGGGATCTGGAGTAGCAGCCTGAAACTGTGTGTGATTGAAGTTACAGCTGAGAAATGAATGTCTTAAAACTTGAGTCAAGATCAACAGTAGAATTTGTAAGAAAGAGGACAGTTAAATTGTGTTATTAAGAAATACAGTTACTTCAAAGGAGGGTATGTGCGCATCAGTCGAGGTGAGGCGCAGCAATCACAGCAGGTAGTGGGGGCAGGGCATGTAGGACAGCACAGGCATCCCCCAGCTTCTGAGGTGAGCTCAGCTGGTGGTTTTCACTCACCCAGCTAGAACAGGCCCGACTGTGGATTCTATATGGTCAAAAGCTGTTGCTAGAAGGAGCATGGTGACTCAGAGAGAACTCCCTCAGAAGCATGCAGCTGTCCAGATGTCCATCTGCAGACAGTGTTAAAGCCTGGCATTAGTACCAGAGGGGGGCAGGGAGACAACACCTGCATGCAGTATGACCAGGTGGATGATCCTTTATTGGATTTGGGGGGAGCATTTTCAGCAAGGATGAGGAAAAGGCTGAGGTACTTAACGCCTTCTTTTCATCAGTCTTTTACATAAAGACCTGTTACCAGTTGGACAGCCAGTCCACTGGGCTGATAGACAGGGACAGGGAGTTGACTAGAACCCTGCAATGCAGGAGGAGGTAGTGACATGCGGTGGTACGCTCACAAGTCTGTGGGGATGAATGGGAATCACAAAAGGGTAATGAGGGGTCTGGCAGGAGAACTTGCCAAGACATTCTCCATCATTTATTATGAGTTTTGGTTAACTGGGGAGGTCCCAGACAGCTGGAGGTTCACCAACATGACTACAAAAAGGGTTGGAAGGATTCAGGGAACTACAGGCCTGTCAACCTGACTTTGATGCTCTGGAGAGTTACATAACAGATTATACTTAGTGCAGTCACACTCCACATATAGGACTACCAGGGATCAGGTCCAGCCAGCATGTCGCTGTTGAGCCGCTAGCAGAGAAGAGATCCTGGATTCTCAGCGTGGCATAGAAAAAGCGCTTTATTATTTTGAATCCAACATATATATAGACTTTTCAGAGGTCACCCAGATTGGTCAGCCAGAAACCTCCCCCTAGGCCTGATTGGCCAGGCCTGAACTGTGCAAATCTCGAGACGCTGTTTCAACAACATCCAAACTTTATCTTTGTTTATAAAACACAGGAGAATGTTCTCATAGCAGCATAGGTTTAGGAATGGCAGGTCCTGCTTGTCCGGCCTGATCTCCTTTTATGACCAGGTGACCTGCCTAGTGGATAAGGGAAAGGCTGTGGATGTGGTGTACCTGGACTTCAGCAAAGCCTTTGATACTGTCTCCCAAAGCATTCCCCAGGAGAAGCTGGCTGCCCATGGCTTGGGCAGATGCACTCTTTCCTGGGTTAAGAACTGTCTGGATGGCTGGGCCCAGAGTGTGGTGGTGAATGGTGCTGCACCCAGTTGGTGGTCAGACACTGCTGGGGTTCCCCAAGGCTCAGTACTGGGGCCAGTCCTGCTTAATGTCTTCATTGATGGTGTGGATGAGGGGATTGAGGGTACCCTCAGGAAGTTTGCAGATGACTCTAAACTGGGCAGGAGCATTGATCTGCTGGAGCACAGGCAGGCTTTGCAGGGTGACCTGGGCAGGCTCTGCAGGGTGACCTGGGCAGGCTCTGCAGGGTGACCTGGGCAGGCTTTGCAGAGGGATCTGGGCAGGCTCTGCAGAGTGACCTGGGCAGGCTCTGCAGAGTGACCTGGGCAGGCTCTGCAGAGGGATCTGGGCAGGCTCTGCAGGGTGACCTGGGCAGGCTCTGCAGAGTGACCTGGGCAGGCTCTGCAGAGTGACCTGGGCAGGCTCTGCAGGGTGACCTGGGCAGGCTCTGCAGGGTGACCTGGGCAGGCTCTGCAGGGTGACCTGGGCAGGCTCTGCAGGGTGACCTGGGCAGGCTCTGCAGGGTGACCTGGGCAGGCTCTGCAGAGTGACCTGGGCAGGCTCTGCAGAGGGACCTGGGCAGGCTCTGCAGAGGGACCTGGGCAGGCTGGGTCCATGGGCTGAGGCTGGTGCTGTGAGGCTCAGTAAGGCAAAGTGCTGCTTCCTGCCCTTGGGTCACTTCAACCCCATGCAGCAGTACAGGCTGGGGGAAGAGTGGCTGGAAGTGCCCAGGAGAAAAGGACCTGGGGGTGCTGATCAACAGCAGCTGAACATGAGCCAGAGTGTGTCCAGGTGGCCAAGAAGGCTAATGGCATCCTGGTCTTCATCAGGAATAGTGTGGTCAGTAGGACTGGGGCAGTGATTGTCCCCCTGTACAGTGGTGATTCCACACCTCAAGTCCTGTGTCCAGTTCTGGGCCCCTCACTTCAAGAAAACATTGAGGTGCTGAAGCATGTCCTGAGAAAGGCAGCGGAGCTGGTGAAGGGTTAGAGAGTAGGTCATATGAGGAGCAGCTGAGGGAGCTGGGCTTGTTTAGCCTGGAGGAAAGGAGGCTCCAGGGAGACCTTATCACTCTCTACAACTGCCTGGAAGGAGGGTGTAGCAAGATGAGGTTGATCTTGTCTTCCAGTCAGTCAATAACAGGATGAGAGCAAATGGGCTCAAGCTGTGGCAGGGGAGGTTCATTTTGGACATCAGGAGGGATTTCTTAACTGAAAGGGTTCTTAAATGCTGGCATGGGCAGCTGAGGGAAGTCATGGAGTCACCATCCTGGAAGTGTTCAAGAAGGGACCAAATATGGCACATAGTGCCTTGGTTTAGTTGATGTTGGTGGTGTTCAGTCAAAGGCTGGACTTGATGATCTGGGAGGCCTTTTCCAACCTTAATGTTTTCTCATTTTATGATAAGTAAGGTAAGTTTTAGTTAAATTTTCAAGAGCCATCTTTTCTACTTCTGTGTCCTTCAGACTCTTCAGTTTTAGTGTATGACTTACTACACTGCTACTACACTGCTTTCTAAAGCTGAAACAGGCTTGTAGACTGAATAGCGATTGACTGCAAACTGCTCTGTGATCTAGGAAGCCAAGATAAGTTACATGTGGAATAGTGTTGTCTTCCTTTGTTGAACAACCATTCCAGTTATGCTTCATTGAGTACAAGAGTATATGATTGTCAGTGAAAAATCATGAGACTCAGTCATTCAGCAGCTATTGCAAGGTAGAAGTACTAGCTGGATGTTTTGAGAGCTATTTGTTCCAGTCATCTATTTGAAGTTATCTGACAGGAATATGAACATAACACAGACGGCTTTATAAAAGAATTTTAAGAAACTCAATCAGTGCTGCAAAGATTTATCTATTTGGATCTTTAATTTACCCTGCTTAAGAAAGTGCAAGTGTGTAAGTTTAAGAAAGTGTGTGTTTTAAATTATTAGTACGTTTGCTCTGTGTAATCTCCTTTCTAAAATCTATGTATTAATTTTTTTAAGTTGTAGTTTATGTAATTCGTCTAATTTTTCCTTATTCTTACTTATTCCCTAATAAACGTCATAGTCATGTTATGTCAGAATGAACTTTGGATATTTGGAAGTCCAGCACAGAAACATCCAGCCTTCTTTTTCACTATGAACTATTTATAAAAATTACTCTCTTTTCTACCGCAGCAATCGTAGTCATTTGTCCTATTTATCCATACTTTGGATAACACATAAGCCTAGGTAATCATGGTTTATGGTAATTGAGAATGCAATCCTAGGCAGGAAAACTGATGTTTGAGGATTTGCTTGCCTGTTTAGCCTGCTGTATTCAATAGAGTGGCAGCTGAACATGAGGAACACAGCCAGTGAAAAACATGGTATAATTTAAAAGACTCCATAACCCTGGGGATTGCCAAAAACTAGTGTAATTCAATACTTGAGACAGTCTGGCAACACTTGGTTAGGAAGAGAGAAAGCACTGACATTTTATTCCTATAATGTTTATTTTAAAAAATTAAATATTTACATAATGTTTATTTGCAAATTTCTTATTGCACGGCATTTTTTGTAGAAGTACACTATTTCTTATGTAATATAGGGGTTTTGAAGAAAAATTTCCTTATCCTTCAGATAAGGAAATCCTCTGAGTGCCTTTTTTCTGAAAAGCATGGGAATTGAAAAAAGAGAGAACAAAATTGGAATATTTAAACCAACTTCATGCCAAGTAGATACTGTATTAGATAGGTATCTAATATAGTAATTACCTAATCTATCTATCTTATCTAATTATAAGTATTAGACACTTTATCTAATACTTGGTGCCAAGTATTAGATAAAGCATTCCCAAATAAATCAATACCGGATTCAATATAATTGAAGGTGACAAAGTATAGCCTTTATACTAAGATTTAAATGTAGGTTTTAAGAATTTTGTTCATTAAAAGGGGGAAAAATTGAAAGCAACATGAACAAATCAGAAGGATGGTTTTGACCAGAAAAGGGCTCATTTTTTTGTAGTAGCTGTGAGGCAGCATGGTCAAGGCCCCGAGGTTATTGTATACCACACCACACCAATGCCAGGGGTGGGGGCAGCAGACTCCCTCTCTTCTGGGGAGAGGGCTTCCTTCTGGTTGAGAAAATGTGACTGCAGTTGGGCGGGGCTCTGCAGTGAGCATTTTGCGTGTAAATCACCCTCACTTTTGAACACTTTTGTTATTAGTTGCTGTTAGTGTTTTCTTCTTATCTCATTGCTCTTTCCAGTAAATTGTTTTTCTCTCAACCCATGATCCTTTCCTTCTTTTCCTCCAATTCTCAACTCCATCCCACTACTGCAAGAAGTGAAAAAACAGGGCAAGCAACTGTGAGTGGCAGTGTAGTTTTGGAGAGTCTCAGTGGGGGCAATGAACTGGGGAGTACCATTCCTAAACCATGACAAGCTCTGTTTTCTTTTTCTTCCCTTTCTCACACTCTTTCTTTCCCATCTTGAATAAAGGTTAATTACAAATATCTAAGTGAAGGTGTAAATAATGTTTTTAGTAATTAGCTCTCAGAGTAAAAGTGAAAAAAAAAATCTGTTTTGGCAATTAAAAACTTTTTATTAATTAGTTAGACTAAGAAACAGTACAAATCTAAAAATCTCTTATATTCCTTTTAAGATCTTAGTTGTATGCCAAGAATTAGCAGGTCATTTTGCAAGTTCTAGAATTGTAAGATGATTATTCATTTTAAACACCTAGAAAATGATAACTACCTGTGTCACAGAATGACATTTTAATTTTTATAGGTTATCCAACTTATTGCAGAAATTTCTGTAAGAACACATAGGCCTTAACTAGTTCATTCTTGTTGTTTGTGTTACTTGTGACATATCTTTCAATTTTAGTGATGACTAGGTAGAAGTCTTTGAGTTGACAGTTCTTATTAAACAAACCAGGTTTGTGTTCTGGTTGTCAGATGAAGGTGGTAGAATTCTTGGGGTGAGACTTGGAGGGCAGTAATGAAAGGCAATGTCACTTGCAGTTATGCCCTGCCATTTCTCATTATTTATCTATTAACATTTAGGCCCCTATGCAGCTGGCATTGCTTCAGTTCCTCTCAGTTATGTAAAACAATGATGCTGTTCTCAAGCCATGCGTTTTATGTCTCGTGTGGTTTTGGCACTTAAGTTACTTATTATTTTCAAGAAGAATCCACATATATCTTCATACAATTTTCTTGACTTTTTTCTTAATTTAGTTTTTTCTCCCTTTCTCTGTGTCATGTATCTGAATAATTTCTTGTGCAACATGAGGCAGCAATGTGCAAGTAAATGGTTTGAGAACTTCTTCAGAAACAAAGACATAGAAGGTTGACATGGTTCTGAGATTCACTGGAAAAGTGTCTTTCTGACCAGTATACTGTGTGCCACTCACTCGGCTTCTCGTTCTGAATGAGGCTTCAAAAGTGCCTGCCAAAGCCAAATCTCTGTGTTTAATAATAATTGGACTCCTGAAATCCTTCTTGGGACTCTTCTCTTGCACGATTCTTGTTGTTTCTGTCAGCAGACCATTCTGAGTGCAATAGCTGATGTTTTGAAAGAGATTTGTCCGGAAATGTCTTCCAGGGTGTTTTAAACCACTGTCTTGAATGTGCTGAGGTCTTCACAATGCCATTGGTCATTCATGTTGTATTTTGAGTACAGAGCTTGCAGCTCAGGTTACTTAAACTTATTTGAGTAAATTGAAGGACTACAGCCTTATTTCCCTTGGTACAAGGAGGAGAGCAGTCAACCAGATTCTCCTGGATGTGGCAGACATTATTCATCAGTACTTAAAATTACTTCAAGCATACTGGTATAGTATTGGGTTTCCTGGGCCTGGTTTTGGAAGCTGTGGGGAGCTACAGGGGTGGCTGCTGTGAGAAGCTGCTAGAAGCTTCCTCGGTGTCTGGCAGAGCCAATGCCTGGTGGCTCTAGAATGAATGTGCCACTGGCCAAGGCTGGGTCAGTTAGAAATTATGTTAAGGCCTCTGTGATAACATATTTAAGAAGAAAGAAAAACAAAAAGTTGTTAAGAGTGCAGGGAGAACACATGAGAAAAATACCTTGGCAGACACCAAGGTCAGTGGAGGAGGAGGGGCAGGAAGTGCTGTCCACATGCCAGAATACAGAATTTCTCTGTGTGCCCAAAGGTCTCCTGCGAGAGGCTGGTATTGGTCAGCGAGACATGTGGACAGTGCATGGTGATTGAATGGGAAAGCGCGTCACTGGCAGCCGCACAGCCAATGCACACCTAGTCTGCCAAATGGAAGTTATGAAAGACTGGCTCTCTTGTGAATGAAACAGATCCCTGCATACCAGTTCAAGGGGTTCTCGTGGTTTTGCTCCCCAATGCTACACCTCTGCAGCCCATAGTGCAGACCATGGTGAACGAGCTGTGTCCCTGCAGCTCTTGGAGGTCCACAGGGTTGCAGAGATCCACCTGCAGCCTATGGAGGAGCCTTATACTGGAGCAGGTGGCTGCCTGAGAGGAGGCTGTGACCCTGTGGGAGACCCGTGGAGAGAGAGGCCCTGCTCCTGTGCTGGAGCAGCCTGTCCTTGGAGGACTGCACCCTGTGGAACAGTGATCCATGCTGCAGCAGTTTTGGCAGGACTTTGCCTGTGGGATGGACTCACACTGCAGCAGTTCACAGAGAGCTGTTGCTCATGAGATGGACTCACATCAGAGAAGTTCATGGAGAGCTGTGTCACATAGGATGGACTCCACAGTGCAGCAGGGAGGAAGAGGCAGGGCCAGTGAAGAAGGAGAGGGAGAAGGTGCTCCAGGCATTGGAGCTGAGATTCCTCTGCAGGCTGTGGTGAAGACCATGGTGAAGCAGCTGTGCCCCTGCAGTCCTTGGAGATCCATGGAGATGCAGAGATCCACCTGCAGCCCATGGAGAAGACCCACACTGGAGCAGGTGGATACCCAAAAGAGTCTATGACCCTGTAGGAGGCTTGTGCTGGAGCAGGGTATCTGACATGGATCTGCAGACCTGTGAAGAGAAGAGCCCAAGCTGGAGCAGGTTTCCTGGTAGGACTTGTGACCCTGTGGGGGACCCACGCTAGAGTGGCCTCTCCTTGAAGGACTGAACCCCATGCAAGAGTGACCCACTTTGCAGCATTTTTGGGAGGACTGTTGCCTGTGGGATAGACTCACCTTGGAGAAGTCTGTGGAGAACTATCTCCTGTGGGAGGGACCTCATATTGAAATAGGGGAAGGACTGCTCTCCCTGAGCAGCAGAAGAAACAATGTGTAATGAACTGACCGTAACCCCATTCGCCATCTCCCTGTGAGCCACTACGGGAAAAGGTAGAGCAGGGATGGAGGGAGGGGTGGGGAAAAGGTGTTCTTTAAGATTTTATTTTACTTCTCAGTATCCTGCTCTGATTTTGTTAGTAATAAGTTCAAGTAATATCTGTAATTTGAACCTGTTTTGACCCTGACAGTGTTTGCCGAATGATCTCTCCTGGTCCTTACCTCAACTCATGAACCCTTTGTTGTATTTTCTCTCCCTCATCCAGTTGCAGAGGGGAGTGATAGGCTTTGATGGGTACCTGGCATCTAGTGAGGATCAACCTATCCACGGTGCTGTAGAGACAGAGGACATTGAATAGCTGAACACCTTGCCTGGTCTCTCACAGGACCCTTTGGCTGTGGCTTTGGCTGAGGGTCGAAGAACAGGTAATGATCACTACCACAGCAGTGCCCTTTAATAGCCCTATATGGCCAGTGTGTAAGTCCAGTGGAACATAGAGACTGACAGAATTATTGTGGTCTGAATGAAGTCAGAGCACCACTGAGAACTGTTGTTCTGGACATGGTGGAACTTCAGTATGAACTGGATTTCAAGGCAGCAAAGTGGCATCATCACTGACATTGCAAATGTGTTTTTCTCTATTCGTTTAGCAGTAGGCAGCAGGCCACAGTTTGCTGTCACCTGGAGGGTGTGCAATACACCTGCAACCAACTGCCCCAGGTCTGGAGACACAGCCCCACTATTTGTCTTGGGCAGATCCAGACTGCACTGGAATAGAGTGTAGGTATTGCTGAATGAAAGAAATGGCCAGCACTCTACCTCTTCACTGACTCATGGATGGCTGCTAATGCCCTGTGAGGATGGCTAAACCGATGGAAAAATACCAGTTGGAAGCAGAGAAGTAAACCCATTTGGGCTATTGAATTGTAGCAAGACGTTGCTGGCCAGGCAGAGAAGTTGGCTGTAAAAGTAAGTCATGGAGATGCACACATGCCAAGGAGCTGGGCTACTGAAGACCATCACAACAATGGACAGGTGGGTCAGGCGGTCAAGGTTGAGAAGGCGAACGTGGACTGACAGCACAAGGTGAATTATTTCTAGTCAGTGGGCCCAGGACACATCAAGTCATCCTGGAAGAGGTGAAACATAAAGATTGGCTTGTGATTGAGGAGTATGCATGGACACTATTTTCCAGGTTATTCAGAAGTGAAATGTGCACTGCATTTAAGCAAGCAGGCAAATAAGGTCCCTGTGATGGTTGAAATATAAATATGGGGAGGCCTGGCAGATTGATTACATCACACTCCTGGAAATATGCCAAAGTAAGCACTACATGCTGGCAGTGTAAACAACCACTGGATGGCTGGAGATGTACCCTGTGCCTTACTCCACTGCCTGGAACACCATCTTGGGCCTTGAAAAGAAAGTCCTGTGGTGACATGGCACCCCAGAAAGACCTGAGGTGTACAACGGGACTCATTTCATTAATAGTCTCTTGGACGCCAGGGCCAAAGGGCACAATATGAGTGGGTTTCATATTCCCTGTCATGCACCAGCGTCTGGAAAAATTGAACAGTACAATGGGCTATTAAAACCACACTGAAATCAATGGGTGGTTGGAACTTCAAACACTGGGATCTTTAGCAAAAGCCACCTGGTTGATTAACACTAGAGGCTCAATGAATGAATATGGCCCTACACAATCAAATCTCCACCTACCAAAGAGAGGGATAAATTTCCTGTGGTGCATGTGAGACGTGTTGGGGAAGAGAGTTTCGATTAGTCCTGCCTCAAGCAAAGGCAAACCCACCTGTGGGATTGTTTTGCTCAAGGACCTGTGTGCGCTTGTTGAGTAATGTAGATGGATGGGGAAACACTACGTGTACCTGAAAAGGGGATTTGATTTTTAGGGGAGAAAAGTCTGTAATGTTTCATTGTATAATATTAGTAGCTGAGTGACCCTGCCACTGTGTGCCATAACTACTATGGACAGTGAGTATGGACTGCTCCAGATACACCAATCATGAGCTTGTGATGCAGCTTGCAACCACCTGACAGCACACCAGCCCTTCTGCCCTGGAAGACATCTAGAACAGATAGAACTCTCAGTCATGGACTAAATGAATTTGGCAGATATCTTGGAGGGACGGCCATTGATTATGGAAATTATTTGCTTGTGTGTATATATGTATGTATATTATGTGTGTGTATAAGTGCTATATGTATGTAGTTGGAAGGTGTAGGATTTGGGCATTAATTATATGTTACACAGTAAGGGGTGGATGATGTCCTGGTTCTTTCCAGGACAGGGTTAATTTTTGAAGCAGCCAGGATGGGTCATGGCTAGCCCATGGAGGTTGTTCTATACCACCTCACATCATCACTGGGGGCAAGGGGAGAGCATCTCTTCAGGTTATGCGTAATGTGACAGCCGTTTGTGCAGGGCAGATTTCCATGTGGTGGGCTTTTCCTTGTGTGAATCAGTTGCCTTACTTGTACACCTTTTGTGTGTTTTGTGTAGTATTGTTCCTGTTACTTTTCTGATCTCATTGCTGTTTCCAGTAAATGGTCTTTTTCTCAACCTGTAGTCTTTACCTTTAACAATTCTTCTGTCCCTCCTGCTGCAAGGAGAGGGAGAGGAGGAAGGGTGAGTGAGCGAATCGGGGCGAGGTTTGGAGTGTTTTCAGTAGTAACTCTATTCCTAAATCACAACAACATGGTAAAAGTAGATCATAATTATTTTACTTACCGGGTGTTTCTTCATTTAGGAGAGAGAAATAGATGCTTAACAGTGCTTTTGAAGGTGAAAAATATAGGTGGAAAAGAATAAGAGAGTGCATTGTGCTGTGGAATCTAAGTGACGCGTTGTGCATTAGGCAATATTGCATGAACGTTTACAAGCATTACCAGCTGAGTAATGGCAGCAAAAAATGTAAACATTTCATTTAAAGAAAAAGATAAAAAAGAAAAAGAAAAGGCAATTTCATGGCTAGTAAAATGTTTCACATGACCCTGTGTAGTACTACTAATAAAAGTAATAATAGTATCTGGGGAAAAAACCCAAAATCCATTATGTTTATACTACCAAACAAACTTTCAAGCCTGTGGCTAAAAACTTGGGCCATCTTAAGAGACGTCTCTGTGGAGAGCTTATGTATTTCATTTTTATAAAATAGACAGCTTCCATGCTCTCTTTAAATTGAGTAGTAATGGAAGAAAATGGAGGGAATGAAGGGAGTATGGGAATGAAGGTACTGAAATGCAGCTTACCTTTTAAAGGCTGTGGTCAGAGACTTCTTTTGTAATTCCTTTTAAATATAATAGTTTCATTGGAAGGCTATTTTTTGTTAAGATTTCAACAACTCTGTGTCTGATCTACTGAACAATAAGACCTTAGGGATCTTAAAATTTCTGTCTTCTAAATACCATTGTCCTTAAAGTGTGTTGTGTTAGGATAGAGGATTTTTCCAATAAACAAGAAAAGAAAAAGCTTTTATGGTCTAGTGTAGAAGTAGCTAGTAGGTATTTGTAAGGTTTTTGTTGAAAATTGTATACTTTTGGTTCTTTTCCAGTGTGTTAAAAGTTCTTTCAGAGCAGTCCTTGTAAGTCAGTGCAGTTTTAGACATTAATGACGAGCAAGACAGGAATGTTGTAGCAGATGTTTCTTAGACTATAGTTCTGTGAGGGATGGGGGGTGGGAGGATTTTATAAAGTATTGGCTCTTTTTTCTGAGTTTGTATGTGCCACAAAATGAGAAAACTCAACTATTATACCTAAATAGCTTTTCTTATTGCCACAATTAGAAAGACAATTATGCAGAGGATGCACCGTTGGTCTCCTATGTATCTTATGTTCTTGTTCTTCAGGAAAAAAAAAGCCTTTTAGTCTTTCTGGGGAAAGTAATTATTGGTCTCAGATGTTTTCTTGTATCTCTACACAAAATTTACTCAATTATGACCCTCATCTGGAACGGCAGGAAATAAACTAGGTACTACAGTCTCTTTTGAAATAATTCTATTTATTGTACATTTTTGGCTAAGAAAATTATAAGAAAATAGAGAGTAGGTCTTTCTAATTAGGCTTCTTAGAATCTCTGTTCTATGCATCAGTGATTACTTTAGTCTATTGATTGGTAGTTATTGTTTTAATTAAAAAGTATTTTTAAAACATCCATCATTCATAAAGTATAATAATTTGACAATGAGATTGATTGATTAGTCTTAATCAGTGACAATGTCAGAGTCATTTTGTCCTGTGTTTGTATGAATTTCTGATTTTTTTTTTTTTTTTGGTGAGGCTCTAAAGCATATCTAAAGAAGACAGCATTGCATCAGGTTTATCCGTTTTTTACAAGAATCCTTATTAAATATAATAGAAGTGCAGGCACAAAAAAAAAAAAAAAGAGAAAGAGAGCTGAGAAGAAGCATCTTGAAAACCAGGAAAGGAAAAAATAGTTGCACTTGTATGCAGACACATTTGTGTGTTGTCACACTTACAGTTTTAGTAACCACATAGACTAATAAGGAGGTAGGTAGGGAGAGCCACTGGATTTAGAGGTAGGGTTCTTAATGCTTGTGGACTTCTTGTGTAAGAGTGGCTTGTTTATAAATGTTGAACCTTGGATGTTATGCACTGTGGGATTCCAGCTGCAGGATAACCAGCTGAGCGTTGAAGATGATACAGAACTGTTTCTCTCAAGATCTACTCAAGAGCTGCTCAGAAAATGGCCATTTCTTCTTTACTGAAGGTTATGAAATCACATTATCCTTTATTCCTTTCTTCTGACAGAAATACTCAGGAGTTTCCTTGCAAATCCAGATGGCATGTTCCTCTTTTGAAATCACTGCCTTTGACCAATAGTGTTTGATTAAGCTTATGTAAATGAGAATTCTCTCCTTGTCTTTGAACATTTTTTACCAGTCCCAAGTAGCAGCAAATCTAAAAAAGCAGTGCTGATTCCTTTCTGTTCTCAACATTTCATTTTCTGTGACTCAGAGAACTGGGGAGAGAAGATAGGGAGAACTCATGGATTTTAGTTATAAATTCTGGCAAGTACTTGTGCCTACAATACAGGCCTAAGCTACATAGTTTGAGAAAAGCACAGATATTAAAAATAGTAGCATATGCTATTTGTCAGAAATGTGCATTTTTCACAGTCCTTTTTGACAATGTTATGATTCAAGGGCTGATATAGCTGCCTTGGATCACAGCGCTGCATTCTGATATTACAGCTGTAGATGGGTGGCATAGCTTTCTGTTTCATCCACAGTGAGGACTCTGTGTCTTTAGTTGTATTTTATTCCCATTCTCTTATTTGCTGATTCTTATGGCAAAATTTGGGAGAAACCTATATTCAAAAGGGTTACAAATGAGTATTTAATTATAGATACTTAGAATCTCTCGTTAAAAAATATAAAGGAAAATTTTTTAAGTGTGTGGTGGATAATAATTTATGAATATAAAATTAGCATTTAAATATAAGTTTATGACAACAGTGAATATGGAAAGGTCTGCAGAGGGAACTTTGCAAGACGATTTTAATGAAAGTTGTTTCAAATGTATTAGTGGCATTCAAAATATATAGTAAATAAAACTGCCATGAAGACTGGTGGTTCTGTTTTGTTGGGGGTTTTTCTGTATGCATTAAATGTCCTCTTTTTCACTGGAACAATATGGTATTCTTCTTGTAAATGTTGTGTTTGCTTCAGCAAAGTGTGGGAAATAGGTGAAAGGCAAGTTGGAAAACTTAAATAGAGATCTTCAATACATATTAGCAGAAACAAGAACAAGAATGGGTCATGTTCTTTTATGTGGAGAATTTTTGATTTTTCTTTTCTTTTACAAGTGTATATTAAACAATTAAAAATTTTAAAAGGATTTTTACCATAAGAATTGGGTAAAAGGCTTTTACCGTGTCAGAGTAGATCTGAGGAAATTAGACATTTTAAATGGATTTCTTGTGTATGCTCTGTGTGGTTTTCAAAATAATTTTAAATATTCAGACTATTTAAATATACAGAATAGTAGGAATTTCACATTGAATAGTAGTATCTCAGGCCACTGCCATCGCTCTTGCTGCCTGCTGTGCAATTGCAGATGACATCTTCTGTGCTGTAAAGCAGCTGGAAATAGTTATGCAACTAAAGCTAGATAAAGGAAATCATTGTTAAGGTCTCATTGAAAGCGTAAGCTGAGTGATGAAAAATCTTGTCAATTCTCTCATCCCTTTTTGGTTTTGCAAGGATGTTAGGGCAATAAAGAGAGATCTCCTGTAAGATAAGAAGCAGTAACAGAAAAAAGCTTCAATGATTTATTTGGCTAATTCTCTGTAGTTACAGTGCTGCAGTTTGACATATCCCTGTTTTCAAATTATGGGTACACTGAGATGTGCATATTCAACTGATGTGCTCATAAAATATTCTGTGTTCAAAATGTTCAAGATTTAGGTCCACACCGCTTTTACAAACTGTGTGTCTAAGAACAAAGACATATTATAGTTAATATAAATATTACAAATTGATTATAGAAATCCCACGGAATTTTGCATGGGTGTTTGTACTGGAAGGTTTTTGGAATTATGTTTAATTGAATTGTTTCATCAGAATGAAGAAATACCCAGTTGGAGCTAAATACTGTTTTTATAGGACTTCTGTGAGAAGATTGCTTCCATCTGACTGACATTAAAAAAGAAAACACACACAAAAAGTGCCTTTCAATGGTAAACACCATATGAATTTTAAAAGAAAGAAGTATCTGTTGGATTAACTAGAGTGTTCCATAATATTTTTTCAAATAGGCCTAGTGATTTTTAGTGAAAATTGTTTCATAATGTTACACGTTAGAAGTGGGAAATCATTGCAATGAAGTTAAGTTGCTTTGATACCATGGGTTAAAATAAGAGACCTGAAAAATACTTCTTTTTAAGCTAAACTGTACATAGGGTAAGTTTCTTGAGTAGCTACCAAAAAGGTTGACAGCTACATCATTTTAATGTTGATGAATGGTCCTCTAATATGTTTTGAAAAGGACTAGGCATAATAAGACAGGGACTTAGAAAGTTGCACCTGAAGCAGGCTCTCTAAAGCCATTTCTCTGAAAACGTACAATAGGACATCATAATAGTATATTGAAATATGATATCGGGAATGAAACTTTTTATGCAGCTTAATAATAAGTGTTAAATGAATCTCCTTTACAGAAAAAAGTGGGTTGTTAGTATCTGAAATACTGTGACAGAATTTGGAGTTTCAAAACAGAGTTTTCCCCCCAGATGATTTCAATAAAATTTTTAAGAAACTTATTTATTTCTTAACAAACATTGAGGTTTTTTGCCATCAGAGAAACGCTATGTCATACTGGCTCTTTGAGAGCATCAATGACTGTCTGCTCTTTGGAGCACCTGGAGAAGAAGGGGAAAGCCCAGATGGCAGGGGAGGGACCTTGCTAGCTGATGGCCATCCTGCTGTCCCCAAGAGAGACAAGGAAGGCAGGCAGCAGACTGGTAGAGTAGTTCCACTTAGAGTCCAGAGGATCAGTTTGAGTCTGTTAGTGTACTGAAGGCCCTAGCCCTGGTTATGCTAAATACCAGTAAAATTTCTTCTCAATTGTGCTAATTTATGTCTTGATCTTCTTATTTTATCCTTCTGAAACATTTTTGGGTTTAGATTTTCAGAAGAAATTGGTATTAGCCATCTAAAACAGTATTTAAAAACTGAATAATCAAATTATGCTTTTCTTCCATAAACCAAGACAGAAAGGAATAATTGCTTTGTTTTGACAAGTGAACCAAAGAAGTATGACATAGAAGTCTTACAGGAATGCATGCATGAAAACTAGGCTGTCATGTTTACAAGGTGATTTTTTTCATTTGATGAATTTTTCAAACAGTCACTAGTCTGTAAACTATACTACTATTTTTTCTGAGGAATGCAAGCTTATTTTGGCTAACCTTTAAGGAAAAGATATAGGGTTAAATATAAATACACAATTTTGATTGCGCAGCTACTTTATGAAAACTCTAAATCATTCCAAAATGTCAGTATTTTTTGAGTATATATATATATCTATTATACAGGTTCATTTTACACCAGTCATTGACTGTTCTACAAGACAGTTGAATGAAGGATGGTTTTGAGTTATAGGTATTTAATGGAGTTAGAATCACATTCTGTGTAAACTCTTTATATTTCTGAAGGGAAAAGGGAATGCGTGACCATGTCTATGGTAAGTGGTATCGTACTTGAAGAATGAACTGTATTTTCAGTATTCCTTTTATCTCAGTTCTGTAAACAGCTATTTAATGGTTTCCATTAAACTTCTACTTTTAATTAGTGACCTTAATTGAAGTAACATCTGTTAAGTCTTATATTAAAAGATTGGTATTTCCTTAATGTTTTAAGAGGCATATTTGATTTACAACCAGGCGTTTTCACCAGCAAGTGATTGACTTTGAGCTATCTCCCAAAAATGTTGAAAGTGTTTGAATTGTTACTTGCAAAGGGGTATTCTGCAGCTTCTGAGAATATAAGAAAATATTATATCCATGAAATATTTCATAGTGTTGTGCTGTTAATTGAGGTGTGCAATATATTAGGCTTTAGAGGACTGTCATGTTTGTTTGACCATTGCTTTGGAAGAGCAAACCCAGAAATGTGCATTCCTGCTACTTTTAAGTCTACACCTCCTATATGACCAACACCAATCATCTTGACCTTGCATCATCATGTGTTTCATGCTTAAACAGTTCACTTAGAAAAACTCAATTTGTTTTTCTAGGAGTGCCTCTAGATAACAACCAACACTGTAGTTGCTTTGTAAAAGAATATTGCTTGCAAGAAAAATAATGTATTTTTAAATTTATTCTATTTTGTTGCCCAAACGTCGTATGCATCTGAATATTATGTTTGTTCCTCGTGTTGTTGCTACAATATGGATAGTATTATTAAATATGACATATTAAATACCAGACATTAGATATACTGGTTATTAAGAAGGTTCCAGTTTTTATATAATATTTTTATTTTATTTTGATATTAAGTCATCACTGATGGTAAAACCAACCTTATTATTTCTCAAAAAGAGGATGCAAAAAACCCCAGTAAACAGGAAGAAACCCCTACTAATGCTTTGCTTCTGATATAAAGACTCAAAGGTAGTGTGTTAATTTGAATAGACTGGTGGCTTTGACTGGTGGTTTAGTAAAATGATTACAAAGCAAGATGAAATTTGGTTGAGTCTGGATTTTTATGTTTGTATGTATTTGCAATGTTGTGCTGAATTTCCAGAAAACAGTTACTTCTTGGACAGAAATCCTAAGTACACGAAAAATAAGTTTACCCTGTAATGAGTTTATTTTTAGTTTCCAGTTAGTGAGAATTTTCTTTCTAAGTCTTAAAAGGAAAAATAGCTACTGCTGTGATTAAGGTAAAAAAGCTGATTTCTTTAAACTAAGGAAATGCAAGATACTATGAAACTTATCTCAACATTTGTTTTCCTGGTTTCCCTCTGTACCGGTCTACACAGTACATGCACAAGGTTTACCATTCAACACTGATTTTGTAATTCCAACCTTAAATGCTTCCCTTATTTATCTAATATTTCCAGAGAACAAAATGCTACATAGTTTGGTACTTCTGGTCTGTATTTTTCTATTATTTAACCTTTTTTGCTGTATCTGTCTTACAGGTTGTTAAAATGGAATGGGGAGGAGAGTATTCTTTTGAGTCTTCCAATTTAGACTGTTTGTTAAATGTCCTCCCTGGAGAACTGGAATTTCAACAAATACTTAGTGATCTTGATGAAAAAATAAAGAAGAACTCTTTCAGGTAAAGAGTATTTTATTTGTATCCAAAATACTAGTGAAAGTCATTGCATTTAGGAAGAAATGTGGCGTAACTTACCTCTCTCTTGTAGTTGTAGGTTGAAATTCTGATAAATATTTCAGCAGTAATTTTATTTTAACCACTTGAGCATTTAACAAATTTTTAATGCCATATAATTATTGTGCTATAGTCTTTCCCTCTATGGTATTTTTAACAGTTGAATCATCTTAATCTTAGGTTCTATTGCAGTAGGTGTGATAGTGAAGGAAGAAAATGTGAATTCCCATGACAGTTGTATTTCTTACTGTGATGAGATAGAATTTTTATTGACTAAAAGAACTTCAGAATTTGACAAAAAGCAGAATTTAAACTCAGTGTGTTCTTTAAGCATTTCTAATGGAAGTAGAAAAATGAACTAAGTTAATATCTGTATATATATTTTTTTCTTATATAATCCACTGTTTTACTATTTCAGTTAAAATTCTTGTGCTGCAATTACACATTTTCTAACTACAATTTGTAAGATATTTCTTTGTTCACTTTGTCCACTGCTTTCCAAAAATCAGTGTTATAGAAAGAATGGAGTACTAAAAAATTTTGTTGATGCAGGTTTTTTGCATGACTACAAAATTATTAGCTCAGGGCTCTGTGGCTAATTTGTAGCATAACTCTTCAGTACCTCTGTGATACTTTCATCACTGAAAAATGCTCTTAAGCAAATAAAGTTTTTGTCCACTTAAAAAAATAAGCGTACAGTCAGATATATAACAAATGGCAGGATTTTATATTAAATTTTGAAAATTCTTACCTTTGGATAACAGTGCATCTTACAGAGAGCTGTATGGTTTCAAAAAACATCCTCTATGACATCTCTTTTAAGATTGTATAATTTTAATGTAACCCACCTTTGTGAGAGGTCTTTTCTCCCAAATGGCTTCCAGAAGGATGGAAATAAACTATTACATACCTCGCTGAAAACTGACCTAGATAATTTCTCAGTTATTGTCATATTGGTTATGCTGGACTAAGAGTTTTTTGGGGGGATTTATTTGTATTACTCTCATCTCACATTGTCATTTAAAAACTTAGTGTTTACTGAGATACTTGCAATATTAATAATCCCAAGGTAGCAATGTTAGTGAAAATCTGGTAAATATGCTGTTGTGAACCACTGCATAATCCAATTTCATGTTACAGTTTTCCAGCTGTTGACATGAGTGAAGTGCAGATACTTACTTGGAGATTAGCCAATGTCATAACATAGTTAATTACACAGGTAATTAATTTCAGGTGTCTATGGTCTTCTGTATCTGGAAAAAACAGCATCGCCATTTTTAGCATAACTGCTGTCACCTCTTCAACTACTAAATAAAAATTATTTTGTTGTCATTGTGCAATGATTTCCTGAGAGAAAGATTATTATGAAAATGAAGCTTTACAATGAATGCTTTACTACTTTTTTTTTGTTTTAATGTGTGAAAAATGTATGCTGCTTATTGAGAAAACATTTGACTGTGGGAAGGGAAGCCAGCCGTTAATTCCTTTCAGTGGTACTTTGTATCAATTTAACATTTCATGTTACAGTTTACATTAACATCATGGAAGCTGAACTGTTTGTATGTCTTGAAGGCTGATTGTCACTGTCTTAGCTATCTAGTTTTACAAATTAGAAGAACTTTTTACTATAAGTTTTGTAAGATCCAAATGATATTCTATCAAAGGAGAGCAAGAAACTGGATTAGGACGTGGTACACAACAATGCAGGTCAGGAAAGTTTTCTGTTTCTGCTGAATTAACACTTAAGCTAGCTTTAAACTTATTTTCACAAGGAAAAACAGGAAGTAGTTCGTTAGTTACCAGGTGCTATTTTGCTCCTGTAATATGTCAGATTCAGAAATTGAGAGAGTTTAAAATAAGATGGACAGCAGCTGATGGGACTTTTAAATTAAAAAGAGTCCTTTTATTGCTGATATATTGGAGGTGGCATAGAATGAAATAATTTTCAAGTCACCATTGATCTTTGTAAGTGGTATGATAAGAGCAGCTCTGTGTGATACAGTGATACAATTGAAATACAATCCATATTTCATCAGATAGATTTATGCTTTTATTAGACCACAGAGAATGAACATAATAGTATACAGCATATGTATATATATATATATTTAAAAATAAAACATTGTGTAAAAATTATGAGGCAAGAGTGTATGAATCATTCAACTGCTCATTTATTGCCTTCTAACTGAATAGGTTTTATAAAATTGTGTGACATGAAAATCAGATATGGTTTCTAGCAGTTGAATTACCCTCAGTATTTTTGTACTGTACCAATTCTGTTTGGTGCCATAACAACAACAAAAAAAAGGCCATCTCTGGGAAAATGTTTTATATGCAAGTTTTAAAGTAGTAAGTGGTTCATTCATTCTTTATCATATAACAGAATTGTTACTATGCTTGAATGTTAACTTTATTTTTACAGCAATTTATAGAAGCAGGTGAATATGATGTTTGGAAACTATTGTCATTGCTGGCCAGTTTTGGGTACAGTGATAGTCTCAGGTTATTCTCAAATATGAAGCTTTATTTGTCAGGATGGCCTTTTGTCTTCATTCTTTCCTTTCGCGGTTTGCTTTGACTTCTACTGTTTATCAAAACCAAGTACTTGCATTATTTTTCCTAATTGGTGGTTTAAGAATTACTGACATTTAATTTGTGAGCAATCCACAGAACTAAACTTTCAGCTGATATTTAATACTTCTAAGCAGGAAATACAGTACAGAGCTTGAAACCAAGCTTATAGTTCATAATATGAAGTGATTGCTAAGCACGTGATCTCTTCAGCAGTTGATTTTTTTTTTGTGTGTATTCAGTTTTTTCTTCAGTGATTGGTTGGCTGCCTTAAAGTTGTGATAAAGCAACAAGATTTTATGAGGCTCTAGGACAACATAAGGTATTCTAGGTCTTCACCAACAGAACAATGGCTTAGAATTCAACACAATTATTTACTAGTAATTGTATCTCTACAACACCCTGGAGAATATAACTTTGTGAGGCTTTTCACAAATGCTTAATTTGACTTCAATCTGATTAACTTCAGCCTGACCCTAATTAACAGCAGTTTAGTCATCAAGGATTTTGAAGGTCTTTTTTAAAGGGCTGCAATGAGGTCAGTGCTAGTAAGTGCCTATAGTATTGCATCTTTTCCCATCACTGTTTGATATAAATTATAATAATTATTTGAGAACTAACAAGACCTTTACCTTGTGAATCACAGACTAACTGGGAAATGCCTTGGTAAGGATGTTAGTGTGACATGGTCCAACTGTTGATCATAACTTTGCTAATTTGCCAAGAAATGCTTCCCAATATCAAAACTTTACAATAAATGGATGGAGGAGTTTTAAACAGGATATGAAGTCAAGCTATCTCATTCCATTTTCCTGTATCAGAACTGAAGTAGCAAGGGCGTATGTGTTTTTAAACTGAGATTGCTGCAGGAGTTATCTTTCTGTTTTATTTTGAAGAAAATCTTGGCTTGTTCTGCTCTGGAATTTCCAGGAAGTAGCTGTGCCTCGCATTCCTGTTAATCAAGAGATTTATCAAAATCTTGGTACCTCCAACCAAAATCCCAAGAGTGGCTGAGTATTTGAGAGAATTTCAAACTAGAGCTAATTGTAGAGGAAATGAAAGTATGATTTTGTCAGTTTTACTCGGACCTAATACTTACAGCTTTCAAAAAGAATTTGACTCTTTTGGGTGAATGTAACCTGCTTGTTGTACAAATGTATTACTTTAGTGCTCACCTGAGAATTTGGTGCCTATAAAGATATTAAAGCAATGTTATTAAAGTCTTTGTCAGCATAGTAGTTCTGACAAAGCCTAATCACTTTAATGGACCATTTGCTAGGAATAAGTAAATAAATTGAGACAGTAGTGTTAATTTTTTTCATGTGCAGACCATGTTGCCTTTGTGCATAATCACTGAGTTTGGATTAGTTGTTCCTTATCAACTTGCTAGCTGGACAGCGCAGTTACTCTGAAATTGGCTATTTAATTGATACACAATTTCTTTCCCCAAATATTCAGTGATTATGACTGTGCCAGTATCTTAGATGGTTAATTAGCTGTCATCTACATCTACAGAAGCTATAATCAGATTTTTGACTGCCCTGCAAAGTATCCCATTTCATTTCATACAAGCATATGTGAGATGATGGGTTTTGAACCATTATTTGTCACTGTCATGTTTTGGTTGATGGAGTTGAAAAACTCGTTTTACTACCAATCTTCTGAAATAACTTATCAAAACAAAGCTTACATCTTGTGACTGAAATATCTCAAGCCTTTAAAACAAGATTGGAAATTAAAGGTGGGCAGTGGTTTGGTTAGAACTGTTCTTTATATTGTTAAACTGTTAAGTAAGCTTCTCTTGCTGAAGTGTAGCAAAGTCATCACCATTCTATTTCTTGTGGTTTCAGTGATACAGTTACTTTACAGTTCAAGTGGATGTGTTTTGTAAGTAGCTAAATTAGAGATATGCAATAGTTTTCAAAGTCTTTTTACCAGGTCCTGTATCTTTGATTTACATCTAGGGCTCGAGATCATGAGAAAGTTTAACAATGAAAATGTCTGTGTGAATTATACTGCTAACAGTCTTTCTCCAAATTTTTTTTGCTACTCACAGCAGGTTCTCTGATACACAGGTTTCCAAATGATATGACTCATATTCATACAAAATGTCCTATACCTTTAGCAGTCAAGCTTTTTAATAACAAAGTAGTATTATGATGGTGCTTATATCTTCAACAGCAGTGAAAAAAATGATCTCATTTACTTTAAAAGTCTGTTCTGAATAAAAGACATGTAAACTGATTCTAAAGCTGTGTTTCCATGAATATGAGGATCTTAAGAATAAGGAACATGAGGTTAAAAGATAATTTCACTTTATAGCTTAGCAGTTTAATTTAACCAATGTCATTGTAATTTTATGGCTGCTCCATATGCTAGATGAAATAAATTGAAATGTGCTTGTTAGAAATTTAAGGGAGTTAGCGGATCATACGTCAGCTTACTCGTAGTAATCTTAGGCAATGGAAAATGATGTATGGAGAGGGCAACCCTCATTTTGATGCTGTACTTTTCAAAATCATATTGTATGACTGTATGATAGTATGATAGGGCTTGCACTATCAGTTCCATTACAGTACTTGGTTTGTAACTGTTTGTCCGTTGATGAAGCCACTTAAAAAGCCATCTCTCCACATGATAATTGTTAAAGTTATTTGTAAAAACTATAATTAACTTAGTAAGTAAGAGCACCTAATGGCCCTTACATTGAGATTGTCTCTCTGCAGTGCAAATACTTATCAAAAGCTTCTCCAGAAAAGCACTCCAGTGTGAAGACAGATAATATAAGACAACTTTGCTTTGGTTTGTAAAAGAACTGCAAACACTCTGTCCTGTAAAAGGGGGAAGGTATTTCAGTCAAATCTTTTTCACTTGTATAATGGTGTGCTAGTAGAACTAGCCACAAAAATTATGTGCCCACAAAGGCTCAAGGCACTACTTAGCTGGGACTAAAGATTTCTTTCTAGAAATATCAGTCAATTAAAAAAAAAGCCATGCGAGCATGGCTATCAGATTTCTTTGCTACAGAGAAAGGTTATTTTTTTTCCTTTGAGCTTTTATATTCCACTCTGCTTAGTAATTTGGTGACTGGTTTTTTCTGTTTGTGTCTGAATAGTTCCACAGGTTCAAAAAAAACAAAAGTGGATTCATCTGTGGATGAATAATTAATTGAGGGCTGTTAAATTTTCACTTCCGTAGTACGTATATAATGTCAGTTGACATAATCTAAATTAATGCCTCAGTATGTTCAAAAAAGGAGATAATTTATGCTCCAAATTTAAAAAAAATACATTTGCTCTTAATGTATTTTTGGGGAAAATGGAATTAAGCATTTTGTGTTGCATTTTCTTAAATTGTGTTTTTAAGAATAAAATTAATTAAATACTTTATGCATTTTTTTCACATCAAATTTACATTGTTGTTCACAGTTTCTGAAACTTCAGCAAGTTTCTTTTCTAAACCTGGAAATCAAAATCTCATTCTCCCTACACTGCTATGAAATTACAAAGTTTTTAATACCAGCCTAGGTAGTGAGAATAATTTTAATCATCTTTAGCAGAAGTCTTTAAAAATGCCTGCTTTCTAAACTCAGATAATACACCTTCTTTTTCTTTTTTTTTTGAGAGGTAACCAAATACCTAAATATTTAGTTTATGTAATTAATCTAAAGGAGTAAGTAACTGTAATTAACCATATTCTTATATTACTGAGTGTTGACAAAAATCTTAATAAGATGTAGCAGTGGTTTTTAGACCTTGTTTACCTGCAGGATTCTGTATGCTGTAAATAAACAGGGTTAAAATATGTTTATTCAATCAAAACTGGCTTTAGTTCTTATTAAATATTTATTTTGGAGAGATAAAGGGATTAAATAAAATGAAAAGAGTTATCATGATTTATAGGTGGGGAGGTAAGGGGCAGGGGAGTGGCTCTGAAATCTATCTATTTAGTCCCCTTATCAATATTGGGACCAATTACCAAAATGTCTGGTCTTGAGAAGGCTGTAGCTTATTCATGGCTTGTAGTTTATTAGCTTGCACACAGATTCATATGTCAAAGATTCGTGTAAAAATTCACTCATAATTGTAGCAGATTGGCACAGATTTAACAACAGTAGTGTCTTTTATGTTGCACAATGCTGTAATCTATTTGGGTATGTTTGAAACATATCAGACACCATAATAAAAGCCTTTGACAGTGTCCCAGGAACCAAGGTATATGAAGAAGGTATTTAGTTTCATAGTCCTGAGAACAGGTTTCACAATCTAAGAAGATACTTGCCAGTGTTTTGTCAAGTTTAGAATTGGAATTCATGGCTGGGTAATTAAACCTAGTTCTGCCTAGACCTAAAAACTGTTTTCCTAAGTGAAACTGTATAAAATACTAAGCATTGCTTTTGAAAAAAAAAATGTAGTCATGAAATACTGAAAAGGTGTTTTTTAAGGAGAATAGGTAGATTGTTTGGGATTTTTTTGTTTTGTTTTGTTTTCACCTAAGTGTCCACACAAATAGAAATAAAGTAATTCTGGATATTTAGTTTTTGTGATCTTTGCAACTGAAATCACTGTAATAACCTAACAGACACATCTGGTTTCATAAAAAGGGTTATGATTCTAGATGAATGTTAAGGAGTGGATCAGCTCCTTGAAAACAAACTCTGTTCTCTTTCAAATATTCTAATGACAAAACAAGAAAGGAAAGATCTGCTTTCTCAGCACAACTGGCTCTAAAATACTTTCCAACATTTTCTGTGGTGTCAATGGGCCTTTAAGTAGTCATTAATATATCTTATGTTTTATAAAACAACTTCTGATTGCTAAAGGAGCAAAATGACACATTCACCTTTGAATACAGTAGTTGATTCAGTTTATAGTCTCTGCATTAGCTAATTAAGCACCAAGGGCCAGATTTTAGGTTGGATAATGTCTTATTCATTAACTACTTTATTAAAAAGAGGAGATTGTTTGAAAGTGAAGCTGTACATTCTCTTGCTGAGGATGATACAGTCCGGCCTGAAGGAAATTTTTTTTAGCTCTAGCTCAACTGTATTTAAATGTTAAGTGTTAATTCTGCAAATTCAGGTCTTAATTTATGAAGGTAGCTTAATCTATGAATAAGAAGGACTAGTGTTGCCTTAATTTTAAGTAGTTTTTTAAAATATGGAATATATAAAATGCTTTTGTCTCCAAATATTGAAGAAAAATCCTGTGATTTTTCTTTTTTCTTTTTTTTTTTAATAGCATAGAAAAATGTCTTAAAGACCTGCAATCAGATGTAAATGAAATATGTACTGATGAAGTACTACAAAGCACAACTGACTGCATTCAGTGGCTAAATAACTGCAATTTTAGTTCTCTCAGACCTTCTGCTACAGACCATGAAGAGCTGCTGGAGTTCCTGAAGACCCTGGTAAAAATTGTTTATTAAAGACTTTAATGTTGGCTAGTTGGTTATATGATTGGAGGTGGGATGGTGTGTGGGTGAGTTCAATTAGTTTTCTCATTTCAGTCTTTGCTGTTGTCAGGATAGTTAAGAAATTCATGTCTGCAGCAGGGTGTTGTGTTTCCTTTTGATCATGCCTTAAATAGACAAACTGGGGACAAAATATTTTCACAGATGCTACCATATGTTCAGCACTGCTAGGATTGTTTTGTAAAACGCATGTTGGTAAAAAAAACATTTGAAGTTACTGTCTACACTGAGCCTATTAGTGTTACTCCATATTCTCCACTTGTATCAGTATGAATTTAATTCATCTAATATATGTTATTGTTCTTTATGCATTATTTAAGCATAAACTTCCTACCTGCTGTGTGTCCAGAGGGGTACGCGGTAGACACCCCATCCCTGGAAATGTTCAAGGCCAAGTTGCGCTAGGCTCTGAGCAGCTGTCTACTTGAGGATGTTCCTGCTCATTGTAGAAGGATTATACTAAACGACCTTTAAAAAGTCCCTTCCACTCCAAATGCTTCTGTGATTCTACCCTTCCCAATTAGAAATGTGCTAGCTGTATCCTTTGTCCTACCAAGCTGTACAACTCAATGCAACTAGAAATCAAATTTCACTTAAATGGAAAGTACCATCATTTTAGACAGTATTTTTATCCAAAATTTTTGTCAAAAGTTTACATTTGTATATATATATATATGTGGAAATGGAAGCCTGAAAAATTGAATTGGCAATATAAGTGGAGGTAAATACCTCAGTAAATGATGGTCTTCAAGTTTATATCAGAACTATTTATGTATGCATTTGACATGATACATACATATGAGGTCAAACAAATAAACAGTATTCAGTGATTATTCTTTGTCACTTTCATGGCATTTGATATGATACATACGTATGAGGTCAAACAAATAAACAGTATTCAGTGATTATTCTTTGTCACTTTCATGGCATTTGATATGATACATACGTATGAGGTCAAACAAATAAACAGTATTCAGTGATTATTCTTTGTCACTTTCATGGCATTTGATATGATACATACGTATGAGGTCAAACAAATAAACAGTATTCAGTGATTATTCTCTGTCACTTTCATGTCATGGTTTAGTTATGCACCATGAACAACTTTAGGCTAAGATTAGCTGTGATGGAAGAGGAAAACTGTAGAGAAGTGGAATGTTTTCTCTGGCTAGAGCACAAGCTTGATAAAATCACCTTTTTTTTTTTTTTTCTTTTTAACTCTTCGAACTGGTTGTTGCTCTTTCAGTCACCCTTGCATCCACTGGATATTGAGCTGTGTCCAATGATGAAGTAAATTTTAGAGACACCACGTCTTTAATGTTCATGTGGTGAGGCGTGATTCTGTTCTCTTTTGACAGAAATGATCAGTAGGAATATTGCTGCTAATAATAATCCCACTAAAGGGTGTCAGAGACTGCTACATGTTACGCTCGATCTAGATGAAATTAGAGAATCCCAGGTAAAGCTGACTATGAAGTTCTTGACTTCAGAAGTCTTTTGTTATTCCTCTTACTCCACTTAGATCCTTACTGAATTCCCTCAGGAGGTGGCATGACGACGAAGACTTGTTTGTGTCCATTCCCTGCTTACTTCTCCAAGGTCTATTCAAGCCATATGCCTGAACACCAGATGGCGGCATTTGTTTGGAAAACACAAAAATGTCCCCAGCTCTGGAATATCTTGCACAAAATGTGCTTTCTAGCTCTCCAGCTTCCCAGGAGCTTACTAACTGCATGACAGTCTTGCTGTGAGCTGTAGTATCCAGTTAAGCCTTGAGAATGGCTCTGTGGCAGGCTGCTAAACAGACAGCAAAGTGTGAGAAGCGTGGAAGTCTCAATTCTGCTCAGTTCATCATGAAAACATTTTTGGAGCTCAAACTTGGACATCGCTATTTCCAGGCTCATGGATTCTTACATAATCCAACCTGTTGTGTAGATGAGATTACAGATGTATCTGTAGTACTGACTGTACAACAGTCTGTCTGTAAGAAGTTATATTCACACTAGATAATCTTCAGTTCCATAAATAGGTCTGCAGTAAACAATTTTCAATAATATTCAGCATTAATGAGATCATTATGATCTGACCTTTCTTAAATGTATATCTCCACCTATTGAACTAATTAATTAATTTCTTCTTGCATGCTTTTAATTAAGTATATATAA
Source organism: Entomyzon cyanotis (assembly GCA_024500445.1). Taxonomy (NCBI): domain Eukaryota; kingdom Metazoa; phylum Chordata; class Aves; order Passeriformes; family Meliphagidae; genus Entomyzon; species Entomyzon cyanotis. Next base: position 757,307 of record JAKEPQ010000768.1, read on the forward strand.
TACAAATTCAGTAACACAAACCTTCTTTCTACTTCAGGACAATATCCCTATTCATTGTTATCCTTTATTATGTGTGTTTATTTTGTTAGGAATTTTGCTTATCTTTTAAGCTGCTAGGACAGTTAAAAAACAGTGCAAAGTTCTTTTGGGGCTTTGGCTGGGGTGCTGTATTTAGGTTTGTTGTTATTGTCATGCATTTGTAAACTCTCACGAAAATACTGAGAGTTTCTTCATGAAGCCTAAAAATGTTAATTATGTGAAATTTTTTCATTCTGTGTACTGTCTTTTAACTAAATACTTAAAAGCTGAATATGTGCCCTAACACATTGTCATTAAATTCTGTTCCTGCTAAAATAAAGGCAAATTCCTTTTTTAACAAAGCCTTCGTCTTACTGTACTTGTTTATTAATATGGTAGGTAGTAATCTGTACTGGGCAGTAGTTCAGCTGCTAAACTGCAACTGGTTTTCTGTATGTTATTGTTGTCACTAACTTTCTGTGCTCGTAAGGGAACTTTTAATTCTTCTCTAAAACCTTTGGCTACTAATTTAGATATTTTCTCTTGAATAGTGTTAGTATCATCTTTTGAAATATTTTTTAAAATATTTTTTACTATAGGCTAATTTTTATATTAAAAAGCCTATACCAATATAGGCAATGTTTGAAGACACTTGACACTTTTTAGACCTTCAAAGTTCGCTTCAGGTACTCTCTTTCTGAGTAACACTTAGTCTAAAATGGCATCTGCAAGCTCACATTTTAAATGTGTTAAATTGTATAGGGCTTGTAACAATCCTTAGATATATGAAATATTTCAGTTTTGCTTTAAAAAGCAGCAGTAGGGATTTACTTGGGAGACCATTTGGGTTCACCATTGAAGGCATCAGGTACATGCACTGTTTTCACAGCTTCTCTTGCTTTGTACATTTCAGAATGTAGTATTTGAGCATGATTCATAAAAAAAAAGTGACATTTAAAATCCAGAAATCTACTTGTGAAGAGTCAACTTTTCAACACAGTGGTTAGTGATCAGGGTTTCAGTTTACACTCTGAGACACATTTTTCTTTAGGGACATGAAACTTTACAGAATACTTCAGTAGATAACAGAGGAAAATCAGATCAGTATTATATATATTCATATTGATATGTATGATTTTAGATTTTAATTAGTTGCACATATTTCTGTTGCATGCACATGCTTTTATGGGATGACATTCAACTGATAATTTCCTTTACTATTTTGTCTTCCATATGTCTTTCCTGTTTGTAACTAGAAAGAATTAGTAAGAATTGTTTTGAAATAAAGATATAAAATGGAGGGAAAATAGGTAATGTATTATTTTTAAGACTTTCTTTATAAGAGGCAGTCATGCTCCCAGTCTGTTATTCAGAGTTAGGTACTGTAGTGAAAGTGTTATATTTTTAAAATTTTTGTCAATAAACACTCCAGAGTAGAAGGCAACATAAAGGTTAAACTCTCTAAGGTGTGTAACAGGTTTGAAACATCCAGAACAAAGAATAGCAGTTCTGATTTTAAAAACTGTTATGACTCTAAAGCATAATTATCTATTGACAAACAGTTGCTACACTGGAAAAATAGAAGATTTTGTACTCAGAAATAGTTGTATTCATGCAATACCATACACAAACTTGAGTAATTTACCTGTCCTTCAAGATGGGAACAGGAATAAAACTAATAATTTATTCAAATACTGTCAGTTAAATAAAACAGTAATTCTGAAGGTGGAAGGTAGCAATGTTTTCTTTACCAGCCTTGCTTTATAGGGTGTAGTATAACTTGGAGACTGTGCTGGTTTCAAGTGGCTAGTGCAGGGCGATGATTTGCATTTGTGCTGAACACAGCGTTGATAGTGTGATGGTTTTTTTATTGCTGAGCAGGGTTTACACAGAGGCAAGGCCTTTTCTGCTCTTTGTACTGCCATGCTGGTGAGGAAATTGGGGGTGCATGGGAGGCTGGGAGGAGATACAGCTGGGTGTATACATACAGCTGAATATCCCTCTGGCACAATCTGACCAGAGGGATATTCCAGGCTGTATGACATCATGGTCAGTGTTTAAGTAGGGAGAAGAAAGAAGGAGGGGACATTTGGAGTGACAGTGTTTGTCTTCCCAAGTAAGAGGAAGCCCTTACGTGATGGAGCCCTCCTCCCCTGGAGATGGCTGAACACCTGGCTCCCATGGGAAGCAGTGAATTAATTTCTGGTTTTGCTTTGCTTATGTGCGTGGCTTTTGCTTTCCCTGTTAAACCATCTGTCTCTCAACCCATGAGTTTTCTGGCTTTTACATTGCCAGTTGTCTTCCCAGTCCTGCTGATGGGGGAGTGAGTGAGTGGCTTGATTGATGACTGGGGTGAAACCATGAGAGAGACCCAGATAAAGCACATGATTGGAAAGAACTCCCTAAGTGGCTTGCCACAATGCTTTTCTCGGTTGGAGAGAAGCAATGGGAGGTGAAGGAGCAAGTGAGGGTCCTTCTAGATCCGTATTTACTTAAGACTTGCCTGCTGAAACTCAGAAAATCAAGAATTCCGCCAATTTCACACAGTGTTCTTGTTGCTGTGATAATAGTATTGAGCTGTGACAAGAGGAACTGCCATTTGCTGTGTGACCTCTTGAAGCTGAAGTTGCTCTAAGGTCAGAGATCCTAGCCCTGGACTAAGCGAGAGCTCATCCGACTTGAATGAAGAAGGAACAGCATCCATGTGGTTTCACTTGCTTTATTAACTAACTGCCTTCTCCAACCCATTTAGCTTAGATTTATGTGGAGGTCGCTATATTGTTAATATATCAGTCTGTATCTTGGTTTGATGGGATGCACAGCTTCTAATTCTTCTGTCCTATGTGATCTAAGCCTCTTTAATTCTTAACAAGTTTTAAATTTTAGTTCATTTAGGGAATCCTGGGAAGACTGTTTTATCCTTAGAATGGCCTTTTTGGTGGTTGCCTGCTGAGTAATAGAAAATGACCATTTTGTAAATTCCTGGCTTGGTTTTATGAGAAAAACCAAGTCATTATCTGTGTAAATCTTAAGTAATTTTTCATACAGTTTTCTTTCAAAGATGTGTGTCTGTGACCACAACAAAAAGGCTGCCAAGGGTTTCCTTTGAATTGAATTGAGAAAAAAGGTTGGGGACATAAGAAAGATGATAAGAGGAATGTGAGTTATTGGCAGAGGTAGACAAGAAAATTAATTTGCATATAAATCCTGTTTTCCACATGTTTAATCATTTCTGTTGCTTACATATCTTATTTGCTGTTAAGATAATTAATATTGGAAACACAGTTTTTACTCTAGTATGAAGCTGTTTGTTCAATGATCAGAATTTACAAAAATTTATAAAATATTGTCTGATTTACCTTTATTAGCAAAGCTTGCTGAAGAATGAGAAAAATCGAGAAGAAATGGTACTTCACTTCCTTCTGGACCTCTCTAGTCAGTGTGGTGTCTCATTTCCCTGTGCTGCAAGTGGGACATCTTTTGAATTAACGTCTTCTCTTCATACAATTCAGGATGATTCAGCTGTGGATGTGAAATCTCTTTGGGATGATGTCAGATTGCATCTTCGACAATTTTTAGTAAATAGGCTGCAAAGTCAAGAAGAAATCAGCACTAATGCTTTGCAACAACAAATGGAGTTTAAAACTCAGTGTGTACAGCAGCTTTTGTTTCTTTATCCGAAATCAGAAGTCTTAACGAAGTATCAAAATATGCAGAATAAACTTGTCAGTGATCTTCTACAGAACTGTATTTTGTCAAGTTGTGGTGAAACAAATTTTGATAAGGTTGTTCATGGTTACCAAAGTTCCATACCCAGATTGTGCACAATGATAAAAGAGGATTTGTATATACTAAGTGGAACTATTGGTCCGTCTTCATCATTAAAGTTTATTAATGAAACGTACCTGGATACCATAACTGAAGAAATGACAGTTCTTCTTGACAGACTTTGTGAGCTGCAGTTCAAAGAAAATGCTCTACATATAGTTAAAGCAAACAAGATTTCAAAGAAGCATAGAGGAACAGTTCATGCTGTGGGTTAGTAGTCTTATTTTATATTCTTTGTAGTTAGATATTATTTTAATTATGCTACCTTTTTCCAATATACTTGATTATTTTTGATGAAGAGACAGACCTGAAATTATTAATTACAGCTTTAACCATATTACTGCAGTTGAGTTCTAGACTGTGTCAGAATTGTGACGAAGAAGTAAGAGAGTAACTTATGTAACTTACTGAAACCCCATTGTAATTCACTGGATAACATTGTCATAGCACAGTAATTTTGTTTGCCTGATTTACTCCAGCTGCTGAAATATGTAGTAGAATAAGAACTATTTAATCCAGATTTAAATAAACACAAAGTCTTTGGTCTTTTACCCCTACTTTTAATTTCAAATTATCAGACATTTAAAGGAGATTATAGGAAAGACTGTACAGTAATGTGTCCATGAAACAGATACTGATTCACACATCAGAGCTGGCCCTGAAGATTACTATGAGATTCTAATTCTCAAACTAAGAAACAAACAAAAAAACCATTTACACTTTTAGTCTTGTGAAAGTACAGTAGGTTAGAGTTAATACCACCTGGTCATTTCGCCTTGTTTCAAGAAATGTCAAGCAGGAAAGGATTCTGTTATTGATATAGTATTTTCTGTATTTTCCTTTCGCAGTTTTTAAGTCTGACATGCTAATTTTCAAAGGGAAAAATCAGTGCTTTGGAAAACCACACAGAATAGAAACTTTCCTAACATAATTGCACGATTGTATGTAATTGCTTTTTCAGTGCAGTGTTTAGAGGCATCCTCTGTGCAGGAGGCATTTGTATAAAGCATAGCTTTCCATAAAGGTGAAGTGATTTTCAGGTAGAAAATATTAAAAGTTTAGAGTCATACAAAAAATACAGAAGCACAAGATCTTTGGGTTGGGCAACGTAGAGAAAAGATGAGGCAGGTGATGATTTGTCAGGTTTATACAGAAGAAAATTACACACTTGTGAGTTTTAAAGTCAGCATACATGTTAGTGTAAGTCAACTAAAAATTCCAGGGGAAGAAATGCAAAGATAATTTTTCAACAGGAACTGAAATATGGAGGAATATTGGAGCATATAAAAGACAAAGGGAAAAAGCACGAAGACAAATAAGTTGAAAGGATGAGAGGTTCAGTGCACATACTGGTGGAATGGAGTGTTGGTGGGAAAGAATGAGAAGTAGTGTCAGAATACTGTTGAGATATGAAGTAAGAAGAAATCTGTCTTTGAATTACACAGTGAGATGGGAGTCAGTGAAAGGATTCACTGACAAAAAAAATTACATATAGCGAACAGAAGTTTGTAACTTCATTTTTCTTTCAGTCTGAAAGCAAAGATGGGGAAGTTCAGTTATCTCCATTTTACATCTAAAACATGGAGTTTAAAATGGTCGCAAATGTGTCTCTTTGAATAACTGTACTTTAACTCTGTATTACAAGAAGGAAGAGAAGAGTCATTCAATCCATTAATACAATACTTCCTCTGCTTAAATTTTTTTGCCACAGGATTTGACTTTGCATGTTTTTGTGCCAGCACTTCTATCAGTACAGATTTCCAGTGCGCGTTTCTTTTGTATATTTGAAAAAACAGAGGATGGTGAAAATAAACAAATCTTGCTTGCAACTTTAAAACAATTCATGCAATTAATTTAAATTGAAAATAATTTCTCTATTCCATAAATATTAGAGCAGATTTTAATTTTTATTGAAAATTTTTTAAATGTCAGATTTGCAGGTGCAGCAGCTCTCTCCTTAGCACCCATAAAATGTGTTTAGAGTTGCTGTTTGTTAATATAATTTAATTCTCAAAATTACTTTCTTCATGGGGCTCTCATGCTCGTGTCTTCATGTTCTTTTACTTCCAGAAGTTACTGTGGGAAGTAGGTATTGATTTGCCTACTAGTTTTCTACTACACTTACTGGTTTTCTGCAGAAGCAGACTGCTGTAGATGCTCTGCTCTTAAGGACTTCAGGCAGCCAAACCGTAAGGCACCAAAAGTGAAATGAGCAGGCTAGAGCAAAATACAAGGTCAGAGTTGTGAAATTTTGAGTGTGATTTGGGTTTTTTCATTTTGTGAACATGTCATAGTGTATTATTTGGTGTTATTCATCAACTCAAGCAAAAATTATCCTTGTGTCATTGCTAAAGTGGTTATTACTGAGTGGCTTATTTGTAGATGAGCTCGTGTGTGAAGTCTTTTCTGGAAAGTGATTTCTCTCCTGTAAGTGTATCCATATACTGCATGTGTACCACACTAAACTAGAAAAAGGCATTTTTTCCTTAAGAATTAAAATGTTCACAAGGCAGTTAACAGTGAAATAACTATTTGGGAAATATTGTAAGAGGTTTGTAGTGGTGGACAAGTTCTTAATGTCAAGTGACTTTACCTACTTGGAGCTCTTAAATTATGATACCTTTGTTGCCCTCCTACAAATTAGAGTGGGAATCTATTTTTACATGAGTTAGGTTAAAAGACAGCTTTAATAGATTACCTTGACAGTCATACCCAGTTTGCCACGTATCAAAAAAATCCTGTGCGTAAATATGGAAGGAAGTACAGAAAGAGAAGGGTTTTTTCTTAGTTGAAAGACAGATGTGTTTCTTATTTCTTATGCATGTTGCCTCTGCCCTCTGGGAGCCCTCAAACCAGCATATTTCAGAACATCAAAATAATTTAATCTAGGGCATTCAATTGGGACTGTTATCCCAGCGGTGATAGAAAGGTTTGTGTTTTCTTAGTCCATCCTCAGGGTAATATGGTTTTGGTTGATGTTTGTTGTGGGTTTTTTTCAAAGAACTGCTGTAATTGATCCTACTATACAACGTAGGAAAAAAATAATAGAAAATAATGAAGCAGTGCCAGAACCCCAGAAAACATTCTATAGAGAACCTTTTTCTTTTGGGAAAATAGAGGCAGTCTACAAAAAGCTTTAACAGAGTTGTCTTTAAAATATTTAATATATAATCTATTTGTGAAGTAAGGAGTTAACATTTTGCTTTTCATATTGTATTAGAACAGTTATTTGTGAAGTACTATAAAGAGATTGTATCCATTTATCAGTACCTAGGAAGCACATGGCTGGACAGAGAAGCTGTCAAAATGGCATGAGAAAAGAGGCTAATTTTTGGAACTCAGTTATCTTCAGTTGCCAACTATAGTGGAGGCAGGTGGTTTTATGTTATCACTTGATCCTCCTACCTGTTAAATCTGTGACTCTTATTACCTTTACCAGTGCAGGATTCAGCCAATAGTATCTGGGCTGTTACTGCAGGAGGTTTTTATATAACATCAATTATAATTTCTCTGTGTACTTTCAGAACATAATCAGCATTTCCAACCTGCTAGATTAATATGCAAGGAAAGTTTCCTCAAGTTTTTTTGTTTTCTAATGGGATGTTGTTGTTTCAGACTTTCTATCATATTAATCGTTTGTGTCTTTCAAAAGTTTATATATGTTGTGGTATTTAAAAATATACTGAAAATATCTGTTGACAGTACTAAGCATGGACAGAATCACAGCTGGTTTTAAGGTTATCTCTTATGATTTTTTGCTTCTACTTCCAATGTGTTATTTCTCATAAATTATTTGCAGTAAGTCTACTAAATGTGTATTGTAGTTCTACCTTTTAAACCTTTTCTGTGTTCCTTTGTTTACAAAAATGTTAAGCTAGTGTAATCAGGCATTACTAACCTATATTAATTTGTCATCTGTTAGATGAAGAAACAGCTACTCTTGCAAGTGATAAGACATCTGCCAAAGAAACTTAAAACCCGTAGAATTACGAACAGTTTATGTGTTAGTGGAAGGTTTTCTTTGGTTTTATTTATATAGTTTTTGTATGTAAACAGGGTACAAATACTTATGTAGACTAGTTAGCTGGGTTTTAAAATTTTCTGTGGTTAAAACTAAATGTAGATCATAGCTTTGAGTTTTGTCTTTTCTGACGTATTCAAATTGATTGGCTTAATATTTTAAAATAGTCACAAATTTTCCAGATACCCTTAAACATTTAAAATCACAAATGAACTTTGTTTTTAAAATCTGAGGCAATAGATACTGTTTTCTTAAGTATCAATAGTTCATTATTTTTAAGAAAATATTATTTCAAAGTGGAGGTAGACTAAAGTGATGCAGACTTGACTAAGCACATTTTTAGCTACAAAATAATTAAATTACCTTTAGAGATATATTTTAATATTAATGTATTACACTTTTACCCCACTTTTATATATCCATTTAGCTAGATGTCCAGCAGGCTTCCTTCTCTTTTCTTTCTCCAGAATATAACCAGCTTCCTTTCTGTTATAAAGATATATTCAAATGCTAACTGTGATTTAAATTATGATATTTTTAATTTATTGTCTTTAAATATTCATAAGTTTCTACAGAATATATTGTGTTTGTGGAACACCTTATGTGAATATGGCATATATCTAAACTTGAATAGAAGGACTCAGTACCATTTATAGGAGATGCATTTTTGCAGTGGAGTTGAGAGCAAGAAGAGAAACAAGCTCTGGAGTAACTTGTTGAAATGAAGACAACTTTGAGATGTTAAATTAAAGTACTTGGTAAGGAAAATCTATTTTGAGTTCACTTATATATTCCCAGCAATTTGCTGAAGAGCTAACTTGAAATATGAGGTTTGTGTTTTGCACATTTAACTAAAATTTGATTTCTCTACTACATTTATGTCCAATTGGTTTTATTCCCCCTAGTTTATAATTGCCCCTTTTTGGAATTAGGAACTTCAGTTTCAGACTTGCTTTTATCCTTCCATATAATTTCCATTTACTTGGTTTGTGATCTCATAAGCTACCATTGTGGCTTACAACCAATCTTCTATGATTGTCTTTTCTATCAAAAGTATGCCTAAAATAATATTAATATCTGCTGATTTAGTGACTGCATGATTAAAAAAACGCCAGCTATTCACATCTGGGAATAATTAGGACTCAATAACTTTAGTGTAATTTATCCTCCCATTTATATTTGGAAAATAAAAGTCTCCAAACATGGATTAATGTAATTAATATTTCTATTTTTGCAACTTTTTGGATATTTCTATACAGATAACAATTCATAGCAGATAATTTACAATATTTGTGCTGTAGTTACACTTGGTTTTTCATCATGTTTTCTTATCCATCATCTACTATCTGTTTTTTAGAAGGATGAGGATGAAGGAGGAAAGTGTTTCAGTCACTTGACTTGCGACTGTCCAGGCCTGAAAGTCCTGTTGCATCTTTCTGAAGTGCTGGGAAGGCATATAATACAAAGCAGTCCATATGGATTACAGATTATAATATCCAGTATGATATCCTGCTTCTGCAGATCAAATTCATTCTATTGTCCAAATCCTTGGACTAGTGCAAGCAAGCTTTAAGTTAAATGTGTGATGTGTTGCTAAGGGCAAAATGTTTAGAGTGACAGAGTTTTAGAATTTAATTAGAAAGTTATTTGAAGTCAGTTTTTTCATAAATTTAAGGTTTAGACTATTTGGAGACCCACATAACTACTGTAGTGACTTTTAGGCATTATAAAGGCAAAAAGTTATAATAGAAACTGGAACTTCATCCTCCTTGCATGTCCCTCTTCTCTTTTTTCTTACTCCAGGAGACCCGCAATAGTCTGCTCATCCCCTCTTCTGGACGTGTTGGTTTGGTTTTTGTTTGTGCATGACCAGCAGTACCTCTATGTGCTTCCATTATATTTGTTGCCTGCTTGACATCTCCTTCTGTCTTCTATTTCTGCTCTCTTTGTCACATTGCAGAGTGCCTGGTAGCATAACCTGTATAGGAAGAGGGGGCCTGTGTAAAACAAGACATGGGAAGAATGGTACCTGTATGCAAGTGAACATGGCAACTACCCTTGAGCTGCTCTGCACGTATATTCAGTGAATTGTTAGTGCTGATAGGGATCTGAAAGATCATCTACTTCCAGCCCCCCTGCCATGGGCAGGAACTTCTTCCACTAGACCAAAGTCCCATGCAGTCTGGCATTGAACAGTTCCAGGGATGGGGTATCCACAGCTTCTCTGGGCAACCTGTTTCAATGCTTCATTATCCTCCCCATCAAGAATTTAATCCTAACATCTAATCTGAAACTACTCAGTTTGAAGCTATTTCCCCTTGAACTGTCACTCCCTGCCCTGGTCTCCAGCTCACCTGTAGCCCCTTTAGGTACTGGAGAGGATTCAGCGATCTCCCTGGAGCCTTTTCCTGTCCGTTTTGAAAAACCTCAGCACTCTCAGCCTGTCCTCATATATGGTGATCTATGGCACAATCTTCCCCACATCTTCTGCAGGTGGAGTGAAAAACTGTATGGTTTCCATCCATGAAAGATGAGGAAGAAACAGGTATCAAGTAAAATGATAGCACTTCTCTCTTATGCACACATAGCTTTCACAGAATACATGAGGACAACAGCAAAAATCCCGTGGTTACTACATGGGGATTGAGTAAAAATGGAGATACAATCTTCAGATGTTTTGCTCTCTGTATACCAGAGATTGCTAGTTTTTTATTAAGAACTAATGAACATTGAGATATTCAGTAAGTTTGTCACCCATTTAAAATAATGGAACAAGTAGTGTTGGCGGGAATTTAAAATAGGAAGTTGAAATTGAAAACCAGTGGGCATACAGATATGATACAGATTTCTGCAGTTGTCTCTCTTCTTTGGGAAGTCTATAAAATTTTGACAGGCATAACAAGATCCCATTACTCTGGGGAAGCAAAATAAATATCCTTAAATTTAATATAGGAAATAATGTGGTTTATAGCTTCTTTGTCACATATTACTTATTTCTTATCCTTGCAAGTACTGTATTTGATTTCTTCTGCACAATTATATTAAATGGAAATATGAGTAGTACTGAGGAGGAAATAAAACCATCTGTTTGAGCATGCAGAGTTGAAGTTTTAATAAAATGGAGGTACACTTTTAAAGGCCATATGAACATAATATCCCTAGGACCACAAAGGTGTTTCTAGTGGGAGAGTGACATTTTTGTAAGGATTACAAAAGCGTTAAACTTGTTACTTTTTAGGATTATAGTAGGGTGAAAGGTAACAGTATCTAAGTTACTGAAATGTCAGTTGAACTGATGTAATTGCTAAGCTGATAGTGTGCCTGAAGAACTTCCATCTTTTTAGACCATCTCTTTAGACCATCTTTTTAGACCATTTAGATAGTGTGCCTGAAGAACTTCCATCTTTTTAGTTGCTTGAAAATACTTGTTAAACCCATAATATGAAATCTCCTTACTGACTCTGTCATATTGAAAATGTGCCTATTCCAGAATTTTATTATCTTGCTGTTTACTTTTTAAGTAAGTAAACACTAACTTTGCTTTTCAAATTATTTAATTATTTTTAAGCATGAAGTTCTTGATGATCTTTTGGTTTATATTTTTTAGACTGTTGTGTCCTAATGAAGTTTTTCTACTTCATCTTTTTCAACAGGAATTCAAATCTGTATTCAAAATTCTGAAGAGATTGAAAGGGACATAGTTTCATTCTTGGTATTTTTTTTCATAATGTCCACAATTAGCAAACACCAGCTAATTACCTTCCTTTGTGCTTTCACAGCATACCTGCATTTTCTCCTCAGCACGAAGAGAGCATTTAAGTCACTATGCTCTCTAATAATTGCATCTTCCTCCCAAGTGTAAAAGATGAGAACTGATTTACTCTATAGTCTGATATTTTGTGAGTGTTCAGAGGTTAATTTGACATTTATATACTGTAGTTTTCTGTTTAGTAATAAAAAAATTACAAAATCTGAGGTACAATTATGATGAAAGTCTCTCGTTTACTTTGGAATATGGGCCGAATGGGGCTGCATAACGAAGAGTGTGTAGGTCTATGGCAGATAAGAGAATACTTTAAAAATGTGTTTAAAATATGCTCCTGCAGTATTGATTTAAAGAAAGTTGTTACAGGAGTCTTTTCAATATGTGCATCTACCGTGATTTAATCACAAGTTAACTAGATGGTCTTGACTGATTTTTGTCAAGACAGAGAGCCTCTTCTGTCATAAAAACGGTACAGAAAAAAAGTAAAAATTAGTCATAATAATATGTTTTGAAAAAATATAGAGATGGTTAAATTAGCAGGGAGTGTCACATGAAGAAGATGGTTGTAATATGCTAAATTAGAATATGAATGTCCTTTTCACTGAGGCTTAGGCTTAGAATTTTTTAAAACCCTCTTTCTTCAATCAAGGGGCCACTGTATCTACTGAGTTTTTGACAAACAAAGCTTTCAGTCATTTTATAGAACATTTCACTACATTTACTGAATAGAGCAAAGCAATAGATATATTCTCATATGTCTGACGTAGAGAGAATGAGCGTGGTCAAAACCCAGTCCAACTTTTGAATTAGAAGTATAGCACTTAGTGCCCATAAATATTGTGGACTGTCTGAAATTAGATCAGTTACTGGTCTCAGATTTTCAATTAGAGTTTACTTTTCCTCAGTAGATTTACACACTGATCATACTCTGGCTAAGAACCAGATCTTGGTATTTCAGCACAAGGGACAGTATACTGATTTTCTGTCCATGTGCTAGGAAATGCTAGCAATTTCTGTAACACAAAAATTATGTGTTCCATTATGCACTATACTTTTAGCTCATCTTTAAAGAAGTGTTTTAATTGTGTAATCTCAGCTCAGTGAGTGGGAACTTATATCTGGGCTGACAGATGTGATTAATCCTTTTTTTGTATATTCGTCTTTGTGCAAAATACTTGTTAAAAGATTATGACTTTTGAAACATTCTTCTAGACGTTTTTAAATGGCAGTGTCTGCCCTTTTTTCTGTCTGCCCAGATTTATTTTTCATGTTTACGTTCCTTGTAAAAGTAATCATGAGAACTTTGTGGTGACTTTGCCGATTTTTTTTTAAATACAAAGACATAGAAAGCAGAATTAAGAGTACTGACTCCAGCTTTATTTTTTTATCTTCTTTGAACAAATTAGGACTGGCTCTATTATATCTTGGAAATTCCAAGGAATGAGAGAAGCAGAAGGGACACAGGGACTTAAATCTATTATTTAAGGAAATATGTAATAGCTAATATCATGCCTGGACTACAGAAAGGAATGATCAACACTTGACTGAAACTACTGAAAATCAGAAACTACTGATTGGTTGAAGGTTCCTAACAATCTGATTTTAGTGGAGTTGTTCTGATGTAATGAACCAATCTGTGAGAGACCCAACCATTCCTCTGTGAATATAGATGCAGAAGGATTGAAATTCAGCTAACAGACATTTTTACATGTGCAGGCATTAAAGAAACGTGTGCCAGATTTTTTTTGAAAAGTGTTAATTACTGTGTTTTCAAATACACATTAGAATTGTCTTTTATCAGCCATGTGTTATAAAATGGTTTACAGGGAAACACATGCATGTGCTATCAAAGTTAGAATTCATGAGAAGGTCTGGCAGACCTGGCAGTGCTCAATTTCTCTCTCAGCAAAGACTGAGGAAGATCAACTTTTAGAGTTCTTCAAGGATTCCTGTTTCAATGTATGTGCTATTTTCAGTTTGCTGCAGGCTTTCTTAGTTTTTATGCTCTCTTAAAACACTCTACTTTGGTGTTCACTGTGTGTGAGTGTGAAGACTTCAGAGAATGTGATAACTCCCTCAGCCCACAGTGTAGGCAAGAAAAATCAAAAAATGTCTGTGGAACCAGTTTAGGTCATTGGCAAGGCCAGAATATTGTTTCAGATCTTTGAGAAATATTACTAAGGGCATCATTTTGTCATAGGACAGTTTTTGCAGTTTTCTAAAAGGACTTTTTGATGATAGTTGCTACTTCAGAAGAAATTATTAATTATAGAATAACACCCAAAAACCCACTCTTAACTGCTACAAACAACTGCAACTATTGTCTGTCTACAAGTTTTAAAGTAATTTTAGTTGAAGGGATGTTTAAAGAATGACAGCTATTTCAGTATTCTGATAATTATCAGAAAATTATTGGATATCAGCTACTAATTTCCTTAAATGGGCCAGTCAATTAATTAGTACTAATTCAGAAACTGAGTAATTAGTTTACATTTGAATTGTTTAAAATGTCACTGTCTGCTAGGAATTGCAGTGTGTCATTGTAATGTCTTGTAATTTATTAGAGGCTATGCATGCTTTGAGAATGAAGGAGGAGGTTGAGTTTCTGGTTTCAGAGCAAATAGGTATCTGTGAGATAGGTATCTGTGTAAAAAGTAATGTTACTGAACATGATTACAAGGCACTTCATCCTCAGAGTGCTTTGGGAAGTCTCTGTAGTTTGTTTCTCAGGGTTGTAAAGGGGCTGTATGCTCTCAAGGAGTCAGATTGGTGAGATCAGTTGCTCAAGATTACAACATAAATTTGATGTCAGAGTGTGATTCTATGTTCTTGTTTCCCATCCTGTGTTTCTAGCACTGGTCTATCCTTTCCTTCATCTGTTGGTTAGCGAACATGATTAAAGATTTCATTTTGTAGACATACACATGCAATGTTAACAAAGGACTTTAGGACTTGGTAGCAAACATCTAACAACCTGATATGAACAACCTTCACTCTGAGGTCAAAACTTACCTCATTTTACTGGGAAGATATTGTGGAGCAGATTTGATTAAAATTTCATGTATAGTGAATCTCTTTCAAAAGATTTGTGTAGTTTTCACTGAGGTTGTTTAATAAATGGTAGTGACATATCTCTGTGACAGACTCAATTAAATATATGCAAATTTGTACATTCTTAACATGTTTATCCATAAGTTGAGATGCCTTACTTTACTGCATTTTTTTGCCACATGCACAGTATATAATATAATATAATATAATATAATATAATATAATATAATATAATATAATATAATATAATATATATAATATTATATATAATATATATAATAATATAATATTATATATAATGTAATATTATTAAATATATATATTATAATATATAAATATTATAATAATATTATTATAATAATAATATTATATATTATATGTATTATAATATTATATATATTATAATATTATAATATTAAATATTATAATAATAATATTATAATATATAAATATATATAAATATATATAAATATATATAAATATATAAACATATATAATATGATATATTAAATATATAATATAATATTATTAAATAATATAATATTATATATAATATAAGCACTTAAGAAAGTCATGAGGTAATGGTGATGACTAATAAGAAAATGTTTACCATTTTTAGATCTGTGACTTTTTTTTTAAGGTACAAAAAATGCCAATGTGTAGTTTCTTTGTGAAGGCTGCTTTATCAGATTATCCTGGAAGTCCTGGGTTTCACTGCAGCTAACAGGGAGCTGCAAAGCAAGACAGGTGTTTAAAAAACCTTAACTACTCAGATAACAGTTTACATCACTAATAGTTCTTTCTAGGTCTGTCAGTTTCAATCAGCAGAGAGCACATGTGATCACTATATCTCATAAACTTGTCAATGCCTTTTTAAAGCAGGATTCCCCAATCTATTCCATTCAACTCTACTCTCTCCTTTCCTGTTTCACCATTTCAAGTAGAATCTTGATAAGACAGAGTTACAAGCAGCTGTGTATAGCTAGCTCAGGCTACAACTAATTTGTGCAGAAAAAAATTAAATCAGGAGGTAAATTATTCCATGATTGCTCATTCCCAAAAGAGTTGGGCATCATTCTGAAGAAAATATCAAATAATTGGTTTCAGACCATGTCAGACACATGCAATTCCCTTCTCTAATGGCTGTGTGAGGTAGGACTAGGCCTCAAGGGTCAACAAAGAACTGAAAATAGCTTAGTGCCAGGCGCAGCAATAGAGAGACAGAGCACATAGGAAATGAAGTGGCAATAAATGCAATCTATAGGGGAAATGTGCTTCACTTCGAATTTAATGTATTGGCTTAGAATCTGGCAGTAAGCCATGCACAAATTGTTTACATTTCTGTCAGTATCTGCATCTGTTCTGCTTTGTAAATGACATTTATCTTTGAGTGAGTAAATGGTGGAATCAATAACAACTGTTAAGGGATTTTCTTTTTTTTTCTTATTCCATAAAAAATTCATGCTACAAACAATGTAGCCCTAGATTAACAAGAAACAGACATTAACAGGGTCAAAGGGATTTGTTTAGGAACATTTTATAGCTTCTTGGGTTTGCAGTAATTGTATCCATGTGACTTGAATCTATCTTGTAACATATCCAAATTAAACTGTTAAAAAAATGCTAGCTTGCAGTAATGAAGATGATTTTTTATAATTATCCTAAGTACTGTGTATAGAAAACTGCTGGCACTGTTTGTAATAATTTAGTTCTGTGTAATACCATGTATTACATCTGCTATGCAGAAATACTAAGTTGCTTTTTACAGTATGAGCAAATTAGTGATTATATCCAGCAATACCAATTATTTAAACCTAGCAGTTGCATTAAAAATTGTATACCAACACATAGTTTGAGAAAACTGTGAGCAGATGTCCATAAAAAGGGAATATATCTTTACTAAATGCAAATGAAAGAATAATACAACTTAAGCTCTGTTTAGGAGATAGTGTACAGACAAATGCTCTCATAAATGCAAGATTGTTATGGTAGTTACAGTGTCACTTAAAAGTTAATATCATTGAGACCTGAGGAACACATTATTGTTAGTAGAATGTATGTATGTAGCTCCCTATGCACTGCTTTGAAAATTTACCTCTTGAAATACCCATATACACAGTGACTATCAGCAGCTGAGTTTGTGTTGCTTGATTAGGCTATTTCTTTTTGGATTTTAACAAAATGGTAGTTCCATTTATTATGTATGCAGGTTGCAGTTAGATTTTAAGATAATTATTGCACTTTTAATTTTTTTATTTTCTTCCTCATATAGCTTTAGTGGATGAAATCCCTGACATTGCCTTCTTGTGTCCCTAGCAGAACAATATTATAGATCTATCTTATATTAAATCAAGCCTTAGAAATGGGGACAGGGGAATGATATTTAATGTATTGGGAAGGTATTTTATAGTATAATTGTTTAAGAGGGTTTTAGACCCTCTTCCTGCTGAGGGAGAAATCCCCACTGTAATCACTGAAGAAAACAGTCATCAGGTTGCTTTCCAAGGATTCTAACATGTGTCTCAGAAGCAGTTTAGCCATGTGGCTCTGTAGAGTGAGTAGTAAAGGCTAATTGATCTGAGAGCAACACTGTCATAATGTAGCTATTCTTGAACATTTACAGACAGGTCACCTCTGATGCAGGGATTTCTGCACCACCCTTTACTGTGTCACATGCCTGGATGAGTTTAAATTATCAGAATTAGCCACTCAGTTTTTGAGATGTTGTGAATTCAAAGTTGTGTAAAACATTTGAGGCGCCATGCTTATTGGAAAAAAAAATAGAGAAAATAATAAGAAAAGTTGCATTTAACTTACAGGTCTTATTCATACATGTTTTCTTATGCTTTTTGAGATTTTAAATGCCTCCAGGCTATAACCAAGGAAGTTGGAACATTTTTTAAAATGGTTTCAAGCGTACAGCTTTGAAGAAAATATCACTTTTGAAACTTGCTATAAAATCACAAGTTAGCAGATTTATACAGGTCATCTACTAGCTCAGCCTTATTTCTCATGCTTCTTCCTTTTTAGAGATGAGGGAAAATCTTTAAAGGGCTAAGATAAAGGCATATACCTTGCTACTGAATTTAAGTACTTAGGAGAAGGTCAGGTACAATAATCAAGTGCTTTATAGAATGTCTTTCACTCTATGTTGCTTGAAAAATGCTTTAATTAACTTATTAGCTGTCTTAGAATTCATATGGGCACCTCTCAGCTTCATCACTGGTGAAGTGAAATTCTATGATACCATCTGTCCAGCTACATCCAGCCAAATGGTCTCTGGTAAAATGGACAGCTTTATTCTTCGACAAGGGTGGCATGTCCTTCAGATCTTAGGAAAATTTCTTCAGCATCAATACATTCTGCTAAAATGAAAGGCCAAACTTGAAAATAGTACCCCTAGTTTCTCCAGTGCTGTATAACTACATCAGCTGCCTTGGCACCAGCACATAAAACCTTGCACAAATTGATAGACATTCAGGATTAGTTTTACTTGAGCCTTCTTTTTCTATAAGAAAAGCTCTCTAAGCATAACCTTGTTTGGGTTGACAGACTTCTGCTGCCTGGTTTTTGATAGTTGGGATGGTAAATCAGCATGCCTAAAGAAATTAAATACCCTTTAGGTCCCCTCTGCCTCTTTGTGATAGGAAGTCAAGAGTACAGATTATCTAAATGTAGAGATGTTTATTGCATGAAAGTTCTGGGTTTATTCCTTTGCTTTGTTACAGTTTTGTGTAATGAACCATCAAGATTTATTTACTTGCTACAAATAAATGCAGTGCAATAATTTTTTTGTCTTCTTTCTCCCTCCTATCCCCCAGAAAGGACTACCCTGTAGATAGTAGAAACCTCAAGTACTTACCGTTCTTTCTTCTTGGCAAAAACAGTTGTGCTGTCCTCCGTGAAGCAGAAAGAGAGTTTCCCAGTTTTTCTGAGGTTTTTGTCTGAAAACTCAAGTTCCTTAAGAGCTATGCAACAAAGCCTTGGGTGCCCTAGTGGCCCTTAAGGCCCTGACCAGCCTTTTCAGGGACCTAGACTGGAGCCTGCCCAAGAGATCTATTTCAGCTGCACCTGGGTCCTCAATCCCTGCCTGAGATACATCACAGGTGTCCTGATGTTCATCTCCACCAGAGTTGTGGACCCATTGATTGAATTTTCATGTCTTGAGCTTGAACCTGCCTTATCACCATGGTTCCACTGAATGGTCACAGAACTGTGTCTGACTCCTGGTTACCTTCACCAGATCAGATCCTGACCCAAAATGGTGAATTAACTTCCTGACTCGATCTCAGGTTTGTGTCATCACCATGAACTTGGCTGATGATCTGGATTCATGGTTGAAACCTATCATCTCAGGGTCTGCCTTGCGTAGGATCTGCAGGATGGAGCCCTGGCTGGCAAGGAGCCTGCTGGCTGTATGATCATGCTTTACTCCCTTTTCCTCAAGTAGCAGCCAGACTTCAGTGGTCCCTGACACTGTGCTTGGTTTGAATCTTCTTTGCTGTAGCTAAAAATAACTCATTGTACTGAGTTAGGATAATTCTGCTGGCAGATTCGGTCTCCAGAGCAGTTTAAAAATCATCAGCATAGGCATTTGTTTTGTACAGCAGTATTTGTGTGATTCTTGTTCTGCAGAGATGGAAGCCTGAGGCTTAGGAGCCTCAGGAGCTCAGAACCTTTTCTTAGTCTTTTGTGTTTGTTTAGGGCCTGATCTCACCACTTTTTAGAGCAATATTTGCAAAATCAGCTCATTAGCACATTGAAAAAGGCTGTATGATGCACTTTACCTCTCTGTAGCCTCTTTACCAGCCTTTCTGTGCCTTTTCAGAAATTCTTTTCTCTAGGTATTGCTTTAGCAGGAAGTCAACATGTCCCATTGTTACGAGATGCTGTGGAGGTCCCATTGATGTTTTTCTGGATCCAAAGATCCTGCTGCAGCTATTTCCTTGTACAGGGACTACATGAGTTGAAGTCAGACATGCAGAAAAAATCAAATTTAGAGTGATAGTTGCAAATTGCAGGTGGTTCAGGAAGGAAGTTGGTTTGTATCATGTAACTTTCTCTGTGTTCCTTCATATCCTGCAGTTAAACTGGAATGCTGTTGCTTAACTGAATCGTGGTTGGCTGAGATCAGCTTCATGTGCTTTCAGCCACCCTGTGTGTGGTCCTCTGTGAATTGGATAGGATGCTAACAACAATTTCAGATCATTTTCATCATGGAGGGGTGCTTCTCTTGCTATAGAGGGTCACCTGGGTAAATGAGTTATGTTAGTTTTCTGATCTAACACTGTAAGTCAAGATCCATTCAGTAACATTTTCGGGTAACCGTTCTTCACTCTGTGAATATGGCCAATTTTCCTCCAAACAAGTTGATGTCACAAAGGTTTGGTTGAGCATATATCACAGTTAGACCTCATGTCTACTTAACATCTGTCCACATGGAGACATGTTCTCTTCATGACAATCTTCTACAAGATTCATAAACCTGTTTTGAGATTTTCTCTATGTCATCACATTGGCTGCTTAGCTCTTGGCTGTTACACAGTTCTTAAAGGTTTCTGTCCTGTGGTTGTCCAGTCAGAACCATGTCAGAAAAGAAGTGCCTTTTAATTCTTGTCTGCTAAAAAATAAACTGTGATGTGCTTGTTCAAGCAGCCTGGTCTGTGGTCTTTGAAATTAAATGCTGCCATCAGTATTTTAAACATAGTAGTCTGGATGTATATAAGACGTTTCAGTCAAGCTTTGTATACTCAGGTGTGTGCACACTACTTGAACATCAAGCACTAAATAAATGAGTTGTCATTTCTGAGAAACAATAAAACTGAAATATATTTTGAATAATCATTGAAAGTAAAAGTTTTTACTTTTTCTGAGTTTGGTAATGTATACTGAAAACAGCATTACTGTGGTATACCTTTGTCTTCTAGGTCCACTTCCTGTCAGTCTAATAAGGGCAATATCATTTGAGGCAATCAAATAAGTGGAAGGTTTCCTTGTTCCTCAAGAGACAGGGCAGAAGTATCACAAGGTTTTCAAATTATAGGAGATAGAACTAGTGTTCTATTTTTTATGATATGTTTTGTGGTTCTTACAGTGGAGACTCAGGCAGTCATTTCATGTCAGTTAAACTCAGATTATATTCTCTAGTTTTCAGGTAAGGAGTAAAATCCTCTGAATAGCAGAATGTGATTTTTTGTAGGTTTAAGACTTCAGATTAGAAATCCAGTGATAGATCTGTTATTTACTCATTATTCAGAGAGGAAAGACACTAACGGAGGCAATTATGCGTAACTCTTTTGATATTCTTAGAAATGCAAGGAACTAACATGAATACATCTGTTTGGAACTTCGAGGAAATTCAGATGTGGATGCAAAACTTGCAGTCCAATCTCTAAGGCTGCAAAACTGGAATATCACATTAGGGAATTAGTATTCAGAGTTCAGCTCTGCTACTTAGATCTATGTGTGTTTAAAAGTGATTTGTAAACGCCTAAAAATATTTAGAAACTTTGAGGGAAAAGGAAGGTAGAAAGTACTTAAAATTTGCAAAGGTAAGAAAGATTTGACACATAAAAGTACATTTCAATCAATTTCTTTTTGTTTTCGTCTTTCAGAGCTTCCCTTTCAAACTATTCTGGCTCTCCCTCTGACACATTCTAGATAAACTGTTCTGCTGATGTTACATCTGCAACAGAACTGCATAAGAACATGGTATCAGCTCACCACAATTTGCATAGAAGTGCAAATTTGTTACATTTAAAGACATTATAAAATTAAAATACTTAAACCCATGTGGTTTGGTAATACTGAATTGGAAACGTCTCACAGTCGTTGATCATCTGACTATGCTCAAATCAGAGTTCCCTGGTTGATGTGACATGATTATATGTTATGAGTGCATGTGTTAACCTTTCAAAATAAAATGTTCAGTTTCTTCTTTTAAATACCAAATGCTTATAGCTATAATACTTGCTGATATTTGCTCACTGACAGTCTCACTTGTTTTCAAACCCCACATATTTAAAGTTGTGGAGTGTTAGATTGATGTTTCTTTCACTCAAATGTCATATTCATCAACTGTATTGTGCTAGCAGATTGTTAAACAGACAAGGTGACTTGCAGAGTGACAAGTGATGTGATGTCCCAAACCATTAAAATACAGTAATGATGTGGTTTTTTCCCTTTCGGCTTTTGCAACACAGTGAGTTTTCTGTAAAACACAGGTGAGAATGTTTCTGAGTAGATCCATTGCTTGGAAAAAAATTCTAGTTAATGAATAACAAAACCTGGAATTCAATTGGAGCTTTGCAGATAATTGAGAAATGCTGAAGATTTAGGAAGAAATAATGTAACAGTATTTTATGATGAGAAAAAGATACATTATGCTATAAGAAAAACGAAATTACTTGATATGTTATACTGTCTTATATAATCAGTTTTGCAGGATAATTTTTTCCAGCTATAATAAAAGCTATTTTATATTTTTACTTGAATAGCCTCCCAGGAACATCATAGGAAAGGACGAAACTTCTGCTTAACCTTGTATCAACTCAAATGTCTTTCTCAACTTATCAAACTCTTTTTATTAATGGAGGAAAAAATTGAAGAGCTCTCTACAGAAATTCTGCTGCTGCCTTCATTTACGGAGAGGAATAAGAATGTTCAAGGTAATGAGTGATTGTCCTGATTTATTAGTTTACTTTGTGCAAAAGGATAATTTTCTATGGTTTTTCAACATTATTTACCTACATCATTATGTCATCATATTTTGCAAATAAATATGTTACAGTATCCTCTGACAAAGGTTTCGAAATATGCAAATTTACATTTGAGCACAATGACTTGTAGAAAATAACTGATAGTTGTGTATAAAGATGTGATGTACTGGCTGTAGATATTGATGGAGAGCCATCATGAAAAACTATCAAACACTGTAACAAGATATGTCCTACTGGAGTATTTATGAAATCCACATATGTGCTTCACATGGGACACTACAATACGTGGAGTCTGAATTCTTTGTAACTGACTTTTTCTGAACTTGTCCTTGAAAGCTGTCTTTTTCAAAAGAGAAAAGCGCTGACTTGAATATCAGTTTAGTTTATCTTAGTGTACATGAAACTAAGTTCTTAAGGGTATAGTCCTTGTTTAACCTATATTTCTCAAACTTACTCATATGTACTATGCTTATAAGCATGCTTATCCCACTGTGTTCAGTGGGTGCTTTATGGAAAGAGGGTCTACATCAGTAAAATGGTGAAGCTTCAGGTTTGCATTTGCTGTAGGTTCCAAGCTCACTCTTTTCGTGTAGTTGTATTCAGGAGAACCTGATATAATGAAAATTCAAGTGAATAACACCTTCCAGGTCACAATATGCTCATAAATGTTCTTCTACTCTGCTGCTTCTGCCAGTAGAGACTCTCCAAGTCACCAGAGAGAAGTGGTTTCAAGAGCTTTGATTCTGTTGCAGGAAAAGATCAGACCAGAAATGAGGCCAGGCTGCTCAGGGAGACAGGATAGGTGAAGTCAAATATTCACTATCTCTGTAGTCAAGCTGCAGGCTGAGGAGAAAGGTGTTTTGCGGATATAGTCTCAGAGTACTAAATTGATAAAAATAAAAGTATTAAATAAGAAGAGTTCCAAGGCACACATTTTGTTGATTTTGTTGTTTGTGTAATACTTGCACTGCAAAATAAATACGGGTTAGCCTATGTATTTTTAGAGTATACATCAAAACTCTAATAAAATTTACATTAAAGTTCCATTTTTGCTACTAGCTTCAATATATTTCTGCCTCCTTTAGTCACTCAGTTTTACTAATACTCAAGAAATGTTGAGTTATTATACATTATGATTTATATTTTATGGCGTTGATCCTACAAAGAGGTGTTAGAGTAAACTTCTTGTATTGTGCAGTTTTCCTCATGTGTGGGAGAGGGTATACATTTAGTAAGGGTAATTGTAAATATTCTTTTTATTACTTGATTCTGTGAGAAAGTGTAAAAAAATTGAAAAACTCCTGAATGAGGAATTTATTTGGTGTTTTAGTAACTAAATTCTAAGACGTGTTCTCCAGTAATTGAGAGAACTTAAAGATTTCAACATTAGCAAGAAATATTTTATTTTCCAGTAAGTAAAACTTATCCTGCAGGTATTTTTCCAGGCTTAATTACATTCAGAACTGTTTCTCTAAACAGTGTTAAGCTACCTTCTTTGACAAATATTCTTTTAGAGTAATCACATCTATAGCAAGTTGGTTCTTAATTCTCTACTTAACCAAGTCTGAATGGGAAATAGCATTAGACCTTGTAGGAGGCAGTCTTGTGGGTGGAACGTACATTCCAAAGAAAACACAGAATTACTTTTACTCTGAAAAACAAGCGAAGGTAAGTATTTTTCAGGGTCTTTTAGTGAAGTTTTCAGACATACTTTTGTTTTTAGAGTTACTGTTCTAATCAGGTGGTTCTATTCACAAAACTTTGCTCAGTAATAAGTTTACAGATAGTATGTGAAAAGAAATGTCCAGAGAAATTTTTAATAAGAGGTCTGACTAGAAGGGTTTATTGGTGTTATTTTCATTTCATATTGTCAGAAATCTCAGGTGGAGTGAAGTATGTGTGAAAGTGTAGTGAAAGATGATTTGATGTGGGAGAATGAAAGCTGTGTTCCCAGTAGTTCCAGGTTCTGTTAAGTCCCTTTAGATTTTCTCTGTTAATGTCTTGTATTGGGTTGATAGTCTTATTTCTGTCACTGATGAAGGCTGAGTTTTTTATAAGAAGGATTGATTAGAATCCTTGTTTTATTTTCATCAGAACACATTACAGTATGTGACTAGACAATATAATGGCCATCTTCTGTACTTATTTACAAGCCTTATTACTAGAAATCTTGTTTAATTTCACGAAGTCTAGAGTGTAGATATGTCCAAAGCACCTTTAAATTAACTTGGGTACCAATATCAGGTTTATAGTGCGGCACAGCCTGCAGAAGCAGCCTAAGAAGCAGGCCAAGTAGCCCAGACTGCAGTGTGTGCTGATGGTGCTAGACAGTTACCAGACTCTTAAGTGGGTTAAAGCTAGGTTGGGTATATCCAGCCTACCCCTCAGTCTCTGCAGTGAGGGATACCTGAAGTATCAGTGCTCTGCAAGTAGTATTGCTGGCAAATTAGTGAAACATGGCTGATTCATAAAAGGTAGGCTAATGTCCAAGTGACCTAAAGTTTCCCTAGGCATCACATAGAAGCCTTGTACTTGTTTCCTTTTCTTTTTGGTTGCTTTCAGTATTCATGGGAGACTTTTAATTTATGTAACTCACACAGAGATGCAACAAAAATAATGTTTTTTTCGTATGCTTGTGTCAAGTGGTGTGTTTATGTGTATAGCTGTTTCAATGTCAATTGATTTTTTGTTTTTTATCCCATAGTACTTCGATCTTGATATTTAGAACATGTGTAAAGTTCCATCAGAAACAAAGTAGTTCTTTGGATGGTTCCTCTTTTTAAATTTTTTTTTGTCCCAAAGATGGCATCTGAGTTTTATCTAAACCAGACGGTTTCTTGGCCCTCATTTTTCCCTAAACCCGGCAATGACAAAGAGCAACGGCTGCATAAATTGGATGTAAGAAGAACACTTAGGGTTTATCACAGAAGAATCAAAGATTTCATATCTTCTGACAGATTGTTTGTACT
The DNA here is from genome assembly GCA_024500445.1 of Entomyzon cyanotis. Classification (NCBI taxonomy): domain Eukaryota; kingdom Metazoa; phylum Chordata; class Aves; order Passeriformes; family Meliphagidae; genus Entomyzon; species Entomyzon cyanotis. The sequence continues at coordinate 782,678 of JAKEPQ010000768.1, forward strand.
CTTAGGGGGTCTTAAGAGGGGTCAAATGGCTTCTAAGAGTTTCTTAGCTAGATGGTTAAGGGATTGTATTAGAGAGGCGTATGTAGTTAAGGGTAAAGAGGCTCCCAGGGTTTGTAAAGCTCATTACACTAGGACTATAGCTGCTTCTTGGGCGGAGAGGTCGAAGGCTTCCACATTGGAAATTTGCAAGGTGGCCACCTGGGCTTCTCTTCATACTTTTTCATTGCATTATTGCTTGGATGTAGTCTCTTCTGCAGATTCTGCTTTTGGTAGGAGGTTGCTTGTGAACCAAAAAAAGAACAGTGAAGAAAAGAAAGACATGTAGTTCAGAGTTCTAGCTGGCAACAAGACAAGTTTCTTTGCAGTGTGCACAATGGAATCCTATGAAGACCAATTTAGGCCGTTGAAAATAGATGTTAGAGGGAAGTACTGCCTACCAGTGTTCTCTGATGGTAACCCCATGGCAGACAATAGCACCAAAGGAAACAGTGAACCAGAGTGAACTCTGTAGGGAGATGGATGTTGAGAGTTTTTTAGGTGATACGGATAGGTCTCTGAGTTCAGTTTGAGAGTTCTTTATCTGGCATCTTCTGGAATATATTCGGAATCCTCATCTTCACAAATTGCTTTGCATAGATTGGAAAAAAAAATTCTCTGAATTGCATTTTCCACTCTAACTTCTTTTCACTGTTCTTCATCCAATTCTTCCTGAATTTATTTTTTGATTTTACCAGCGGTAACTTAGTGTTCCTTGATGAGCAATATGTACACGCCAAGTTTTGAGCGTGATTTAAAATTCTATTTGTGTTACCTAAGCACAATTTTTTTTAAAAGTTAGTATAAATATACACTATGTTCTCCAAGTTATCTTTCAAATCAAATGAGAGGAGAAAATCATGCAAAATTCTTGGACAAACAAATGATAATGTGGTTTTGTTCCACCCTTGAAAGTTAGTGTGGCATCTGGACAAGACTTCTACCCTGCCTTTCAGAGAAAAGGTATCTGTATTTTTCTATCATTTACATAACAATTATTCATAATGGTGCATAACCTTGCTTTGTTCTGCTACAGGCATTAGATTTCGTAAAATTAGCGGAGTAACCACCTCCAGTTTTTTCTTGGCTATTTAACCCTTTCATCTCCAGGTATCTTGTCTTGCTTTCTGTGATGAGATAGTCTACTTCATTATTTACATTCAGTTGAAAATAGTGAGATGTTCTGACATACCTAGTACTTGCAGCATCACAGGGTTTTTCTTTGAAGCAATCTGGAGCATGTGGAGCTACAATCAAGGGTCAAGCAGGAGATTTTGGCTTAGAACTCTACCAAGTCGCATTCTCTTTCCATCTTAAAGTTAGATTTCTCTTTCCTCTTGGGTTTTCAGAAGCCTCTTGTTAAGACTTTTAAAAAATCAAAAATATCTAATGTGCTTTCATCTGTCTCACTTTTTCCCCTGATTCCAGTGAGAAGAGTGAACTTTGGACAGATCAGATAATGAATACCAAGAAAGGCTTTTTTCCAATGGAGTGCTTGAAAACACTGTGGTTAAGTGTCACAGTGTCTTAAGTTGTCAAGTTCTTAGGTTTACAAGCTCTGTCTCATGGGACTGGGAAGATTTTCAAAGGTCTTTCCTTCACGCCTTAAGGAGAAATCGTTAATTCTATATCCATTTCTGGAAAGTGTAATAAAAGGAGCTTAGAATGAAATTTTTGAAGTCTATCCACCTAACAGACTTCTATTGCAAAGTTGCAATACTGCAAAAGATGCAATTGAAAATTAAAAAAAGTTGTGACTTTTGCTTTGGTCCCAACGTAAGACAATCAAGTATCTTCCTTAACAAATACAGACCTTCAATGGATCAATCCAAGGTGAGGATCAGTTTACCCTAGGAGGGGAGTATGATTTCAGATGTACATTTTCTGCATCTGTGTTAGTACAGTTTGCTCAGTCTAGTAAAGTAAGAGATCCATTAATGAAGATAGAAAGCAGGGGTTTTTGACCCATAGTTAGTCAGGGGTTTTTTAATTATTGTTTATATTTCTGGAGGAATAGTTCTTCCCACTTCTGCAAGCTGTGTTATTACCAGTATGGTTTCAATAAAAGTTCTGGCTGAGCTGGCTGAATGCAGTTTCTACTACTTTGATGGCACTGATACTTAGCTTATACATAGATAGTGAGTGGTCATACAAAAGCTTTCCGTGATGCTTTGCTATTCTATGCTGCATGCAACATGCTGTCACAATGACTGTTCTTATGGCCCCAAATGCTATAAAAATAGGAAAGCTGTGGAATTCTATAGTAAAAAATAATTAGTAGAACTTCTTATAAGAAATAAAAATAATTATATTTATAATGCAAGGAATGTTACTGTCACTCTTTGGTCTTTGTAACCATCATTACAAAAACCAGTAAAATACTGAATTGGAAAAAGAATTAAATAAATTGTAGACAAAGGGGACTTAGGCAAACAGAATTGTTTTGAAGAGAAGAATAATCCCAGACAAATTCTAATACACACAAGGAAAGTTGGCTGAAGAGTTTTGATTTGAAGTATAGCATTGGATATAATCTTGTTCTGATTATTTACAATAAAAATTATTAATGCTGCCGGGCTGGTAAACCAAGGGAAGTACACAAATTATGAGCAGTCTATCAAGTTTGTATAACATAAGTGTCAAGAAAGATATAGCAAGGATTTGTGGTTAATCCAGTCTTTCCTAATAATCAAGAATGGTGAAGGTGTAGAATATGCTCTGGAAAGGGAGCAAGTATGAGAAAATGACATGTTTTCCTTCAGCCCCATCTTCTTTCGCAACATTCAATTTATTCTGCTCTCTTTCTGCAAATTCTCTTCTCTAAACAACCATGTAAGAAGGATTCTCTATTTAAAGAGAGGAGTCAGAGAAATTGTCTAGAAAACTGGTAATCTAGATAGGTATGCTTCCTCTGTCCCACAGCCTTCCTGTCTGCAGTGCAAACTAATTTGGGCTGAGTAGCAGCTATACCTTGAATAAAGCTGCACTTCTGTTTCCCAGGAGAGTTTGCTGATTAGGGCAAGACAGTCAGAAGACAAGTTTTAAGGCCCTAAAACTCTCACTTGATGAGACACTTAAAAGGGCTTGTGGTCTTTCATATATTCTGAGTTAGATGCATGGGACAAATACCAACAAGATATTCTCAAGAGGTCAAATCATCAGAAAGAACTTTACTGGCAACTTCAGGAAATCAAAGAACTTTGGCCAAAGGTTTAGGGCAGCATTCAGTCAACAGAAAATACTTCTCAAAGCATGAACTTAGCCCATTCAACGTAGCAAACTCTAAGCCCATTTAATTTTAAGTTACTCAAAAATTCCAAGAAAAGGGAATTAGAAGAAGAAAAAAGAAAAAGAGAGAAAGATAGAAAAGAACAAGTATAAGTACTACTCCTGGTTTCAGTAGCGTTCAGCTGATACAAGTTCCAAGAGGATGTAGGGTTGAAACATGCTCACCTCATGTGTTTCAGGTTAAATACCCTTTGGCTTTCCTGGGCCCTTCCCCAGGTGGGAGTTCATCATCTGGCCACTCTGGGTCTGACGGCTCTGGGGTCTGGGTCTGGAGCTCCAGGAGCAGGGTGTGGAGCATTGCCTGAAATGTGCCGGGGATTGGTGGCTCCTGTGGGGCTGGGATACAGGCCCGGAGAGGGCAGAATGTATGGAGCAATACACGGCCTTACCTCCCTCTTTCCCTCACACACTCACCCAAAATGTTTTGAGCCAGCAATCCTTCCAGCCTCTCACACAAGCGAAGAAGTTACAGGACAGGGAGGGTATAATTTGTTACCTGTCTCTGTGGAAATAGTGTTTGAGAGGAGGATCACAGTAGCATCTGAAGAGTGGAGGCTTATGGGGGCTGTGGCTAGGTATGCAATGTTCAACACAAAGTGTTGAACCCTTGCTAGCTGGAGGGTAAACTGATGACGTTTAGGGCCAACCTTACCCCAGTGAGATTTGGGGAAAGCAAAAATTTGAGAAGCCAAAGGAACTCAGCAAAATATGGGACACTTGAACTTGGGACTTACTTGAGAAGACCAGTGAAGTTTTTAATATGTATGAGCCTACATGCAGATAGATGGATGGATGGATGGATGGATGGATGGATAGATAGATAGATAGATAGATAGATAGATAGATAGATAAATAGATCATGTGTGTATAAAGCAGGAGTGCCTAGACTGTTAATTGAAAAAGGAGGTGGGGTAATCTAGTAGAACATGTTAATTTAATTATGAAGGAGCCTGTAAAATTACTGATGTGAGTGTAAGCATCATTTGGCTCTTTGCCTCTGATGCTGGAGTCAGAAATCTACCATCAGCTAAGAAAGTTATAAATAGCAGATCTAAGTAGAAACAATAATATGAGAATGTGAATATATAGATGCTTACTTGTGCTTATAGTTAGAATATGATGTTACATCTTTAAAAAAAAGAGAATTGCAAGGAAAAAAACCCTAAATTTAAGGTAGATAGCACAGAATAGAAAAGAGGGAAAATATCCAGTCAGTTGGAGTTGTTTGTCTTTTTTTAATTCTAGACTAATTTCTAAAGAAAATTGTTGGAAACATCACCATAAAATACATTAAAACATACTGAAAAAGCCCACTAAGTTCATGGTGCTGTCTGTAATGTGTTGAATGATCAGGGTGTTGGATGGTCTGGTTAATATGTTTTGGTTTTATGTTGTACCATTTTACTTTTCATTTTTCCCAGCTCAAATCTGTCAATGTCTTTTGAAAATGCAAACAAAAACAGTATTTGGGGAAACAAAAAACTACAAAAAAAAAGAAACCAAACAAAAAAACCCACCAAAACTTTAAAGCTCTACAGTGTTGTATAGGTGTATGAAAAACAGTGTTCATTTTCAGAATGCAAATTGATTAGGGGAAAGGTAAAATCTACTTCAGATAAATTAAATCCTATATATGTTTAAATGCTGGAAATTTCATAGAAAGAAAAAGGCTCTTTAAACCTTGGCCATGTAGTACTAATAGCTTCAGATCACTGAAGACCTCTAAGTTTATGCCTAGAAGATAATCTTCAACAATGCTTTGGCAGCACCTAGTCATTTAAAACCTCTTTTAATTTCATTATGTATGTTACATAATGTGAAATACATACATATTATGTACATGTTAGTACATTATGTTAGGAATTTCTGCACCAGTGTTGTTTATTGGCTTTATACTACAAGACAGATTTTTAAACTACCATATAGTTAGCTGTAATTCTTGTATTTCTTTGTGACTCACAGCATCACAAAATGGTTGAGGTTAGAAAGGACCTTTAGAGTTCATGCTGTCCAACAATCCCTGCTCAAGCAAGACCTTTACAGCCAATTGCCCACAATTATGTCCAGATAGTTTTTGAGTATCTCCAAGGATGGAGATTCCATAACGTTTCTGCGCAACCTTACAGTGTTTGGTCACCTTCAAAGTTAAAAAAAAGGGTTTCCTTATGTTCAGAGGAAACCTCCTGTCTTTGTGTCTGTCTGAGCCTTTGGCCACTGGCCCTGTCACTGGGCAAGTCTGATTCTGGCCTATTTGGACCCTCCTTTCAGGTATTTGTATACATTATCAATACATCCTGCCGCTAGCCTTCTCTTCTGTTGGCTGACAGTCCCGGTGCTCTCAGCCTGTCCTCATGGAAGAGATGATCCATTCCCTTTTTCATCTTTCATGGCCCTTTGTTAGACACTCTCCATTATGCTCATGTCTGTCTTGTAGTGAGTAACCCAGAACTGCACACACCGCTCCATGTGTGCCTCACCTGTGTTGAGCAGACAGGAAGAATCATTTCCTTTGACCTGCTGACAATTCGTTGCCTTATGCAAACCAGATACCATAAGCCTTCTTTGCTGGCTTATGTTCACCTTTGTGTTGTCCTGGACCCCCAGGTCCTTTTATGCAAAGCTTCTCTCCAGCTGGGAGACCTGCAACCTAGACTGATGCCTGGGTTAGTTCCTCCCCAGATGCATGACTTTGCTCATATCCTTCTTGAACTTTATGATGTTTTAGTGTGCCCATTTCTTCAGCCTGCTGAGGTCCTTCTGGATGGCACCATGACCATCTGCCATCCAGTTTGATGTCAGCTGCAAACTTGCTGAGGGTACACTCTACCCTATCATCCAGATCATTAATGAAGATGTCAAACAGGATGGGACCCAGTATTGCCCCTGAGATAGATTGCTAATTACTGGCCTTAAACCAGAGTTTTTGCCACAGGTCGCTGCATTTGGAGCCTGGCTATTTAGCCAGTTTTCAGCTCACCTTACTGACTGCTTATCTAGCTCACACATCAATATCTTGTTTACAGCTTGTCCTATAATGAGATTTTATGGGAGACAATACCATGGGCTTTACTGAAGTCCAGGTAAACAATATCCAGTGTTGCCCCCTCATCTACTAGGCCACTCATTTTTTCATAGAAGTTTATCAAGTTGGTCAAGCATGACTTCCCCTTCTTGAAGCCATGCTGAATACTCTTGATGAATTCTTTGTCAGCAATGTGCCTGGAAATACCTCTGTCACCTTCCTTGGGGCTGAAGTGAGATTGACAAGACTCTGATTCCCTGAGACCTCCTCCTTGCCCTATTTGAAGATAGGAGTAACATTTGCTTTCTTCCTGCCTTTGGACTCTTCTCCCAATTGCCATGATTGATCAAAGATTATTGAGAGTGGCCTTGCAATGACATCTGCCAGCTCCCTCCACCCTTGCAGGTGCATCTTATGAGGGCCCAAGGATTTCCTCATATTGAGTTTGCTTAGTCATTCTCAGACCTGATCTGCTTCCACCAAGAGTATGTCTTCCTTGCTCCAGCCTTACCTCTTGGTCTTGGGCCTGAGTTTCCTGAAGGCTGGTTTTGCTATTAAATACTGAGTTGAAGAAAACATTCAGTGTCTCTCAGTTTTCCGTATCTGTGTTACGAGGTCCCTCATCTTGTTGAGCAATAGGCTTATGTTTTCCTAGTCTTCCATTTATCATCTCTGTACTTATAGAAGCCCATCTTTTTGTCTTTGACATCCCTGGCCAAATTAGTTGCTTTTGGGCTTTAGCTTCCTTAACTTTATGCTTAGAAATTGTTTATGCCTCCCTCCTGGGTTACACATCCTTACTTCCATGCTCTGTATGCTTCGTTTTGTGTTTGAGTTTGGCTAGGATCTTCTTGTTCATGCATGCAGGCCTTCTGATATTTTTGTTTTTTCAACTCTCTTGAGCTTGGCAGAGGTGATCCTTGAATATTAATCAAATTTCTTGTGTCCCATTACCTAGAGCCTTATCCCATGAGACTCTTTAAGCAAATATTGGAAGAGGCCAAAGTCTGCTCTTCTGAAGCCTGGGGCTGTGATCTTGCTTTTCACCCTCCTCCCTGCTCTCAGGATTTGGAACTCCACTACGTCATGGTCACTGCAGCTAAGGCTGCCTTTGACTTTCACATCCCCAGCAAGCACCTCCATTTGTGCTTGTATCACTTGAAAGAGGAACCATCAATGCACTTCAGGAACCTGGATTTCTTGAAACACTGATAAAAGTGATACCAACCCCAGATACTGGTTTGTCCTTGACAAAACTGGGGCAATATTCCCATTACTCTAAGATTTATGAGCGAGCTTTTTACGAGCCCTTCTTAAGGAGCTTCCCTTGTTCTTTAGTTTTTTATAAGGCATAATTTTTCTTATAATAACTGTACTAACTGACTGTCTTTTTATTCTTATATTGGTGTTTCCAAATAAGTAAAAACTGTAAAAATATATTAGCGTTCAATTGATATAATTTATTGAAAAAGAGTAGAAATCAATTTCTATACAGATGATCTAATGTTATCTGTTCTAAGAAGATGTGACTTCACAATCAGCATTAAAATGAATTAATGACAAAAGAAACCATATTTTACATATTATATGTGCATTCGTATAAAATATGATTGCAACAGGATGTGGATTTTATCATGTTATATAAAAGGAACTGTGTATAACTTGAATTTGACTTTATCATAGTATTAGTATTCCCCTACATCTTCTGGAGGGGTTTTTTTGTGCTTCATATTGATATATCAGAAGATGTTGTAGGCTGCTGACTTTTCTACAGAATTAATCTTAACTTTGATCTCTTTTATCATACTGTGCAGGAGTTCTGAAGAGAGCTAGTGGGGAGCTTTTAATAGGAGAAACTAGAGCAAATGAAACCAGCATGCTTCCTGAACAGTTACTTCAGGTAGAGGAGGTGAGTATGAAAAGAGTCTTACACTTTGTATGGGGTTTTCTTTTGTGTGTGTCTCCAGTGTAGACTTTCGCTATGTTCATTATAAACATCTATTGCTGTAGTTTTATTACTTTAGCTACTGTGATTACTTTTATGTGCAAAGTTTCAGTTGAGATGGAATAAAATCTTGTGGCATTGAAAGCAGTGATTGGTTTTTAGTATTTAATAACAGAAAGAATGTAAGTATAAAATACCTCATAACAAAACAGAAAAAAGTGCTGAAATATGACAGCTTTCTTAGTATTATACATATAATCTTAAAGAAAGTCTATGAAGTTCCTAGAATTTGATCATAATGATTCTTCCTAGAGGTACAGGTACTCACTCAATGTCTAGTTTCTTTGATGCCAACAAACTACTGTGTAATAAGCACTATGCCTTGTAAAATGTATGTACAAGATTAAGTTTTTATCTGGCTACCATTTACTACTAAACACATTTTAATTGTTGATTTTATGAGACCTAGATGCTCCAACAAGTCTGATACTTTATGGTAGTGGAATTTAATTATTTAATGGCTCAAGTTTAATGCTGATTTTTTAAAAAATTGGATTATTGTGTGAGACTAATGTTTTTATGTACTACAAGAAAAATATTTTGGGTAGATTGGGCTGTACTTGATCCCCACTGAAAGAAAGAGTGCAAAAATGTGTGTCAATGGGGGCTGTCTCTGTGCTTACAGGAGCTGGATGTTGTGAGTGGTGAGAGGGAGAGGAAGGATACAACTTTTAAATTGAAGTAAATTGGAAGGGCTTCACTTTGTAGCCCTTCATTCTCTTCCAATTTAATATTATAGCTGCAGGAATAGTTAGGAATCCTCTTATTTTCTCCTCCTATGCCCTCATGGTGGTGATCTTTACTGAACATCATCTTATGTCATTAAAATATGTCTCTTACAATGGTGCAGTTCTCAACTGGCCACTTTTGGACAGGTTTAGTCTGATGTAAGTCATAAGAACAATGCAAAGTCAGATAAGTTGAAAAGTGGTGATGTCCTACTGTGTCTACTTCTGGCAACTATTATATTTCAGATAACTTCAGAAATCTCTGTTTAAAGAAGGCAGGGAACTGATGTAAACCACAGCAAAAGCCAGCATTGACTGAAAAGTACAAATCCCTGTCTAAACATTTTAACCTTTGCTAAATCCATCTCTAGAAAAGTGAAATACAGTGTGGCTGTGTTAAAACCAGCTTCTCTTAAGCATTTCCCATTCAGATTCATGGTTAGTAACTTCCAATTGTTACCTTGCAGTGAAAATCATTACACGGTATACGTTACCAGATTACTACTTATACTATTGAAAATGTCTATAAGTTCTTTTGACTTTGTTAAGTAGATTCTGTTAAAGATTGCAAATCAAATAAAGATGAAGCATGATTTTAAAAGCTGTTGTGTTTAAACAGGAGTTGTTTTTTCTCAAAAATGTGATGACAAGTTTAATGTTGTTAAGCATGTTCATTTCTGTTGAGTGGAAATACTGCTTTTAATATGATTTCAGTGCTAGTGGACTATTTTGTTAAATTCTTTAAATTATTTTCAAAATATGATGCTGCCCTGTAATTTAATTACCAATGTGCATTTAATTTTCAGACAATATTAACATTCAATAATGACTTTGGATTGATTTAATTTGTGTTTCAGCCTATTTTACTGAATTTTTGCTGGAGAAATGCATTTAAAGACCTGTCTTCTTCTGTGGCTCACTGTATAACAATAGCAATTGAGGATTTTTCATCTAAAATTCTTCAACATGAGCAGAAAGAAGAGTTTTCAGCTGCAGGCTGTGAAATGAGTCTTGTAAACAACCAGCAAATGAGGGAGTCCTGCAGAGCAGTCCAACAGGAGGAGCAACCAAAACGAATTGCTAAGGCAGGTATCAAAAGATCTGAAGTTTGAAGGGAGACAGAAAGCCAAGGCTGTTTGCCATCTACACTTTGAAGTACTTACAGTACTATTAATATTCTATATCTTATATAAATGGAATTAAGAAGAAAGGGAGCGGCATAACAATGTGAAGCTGAACAGAGCTTTATACAATAGCCCACAGTTTGTACTTGAAAGAATTAACTTTTAAACTTCGCTGGCATTATTTTTTTTCAACCAAAAAGTTCTAAAGCATTCTGATTAGTATCTGCTCTGTTACCAAGTGGTTCGATGGGAAAATGTTGAAAGCTTTGAAATATGGCTATAAAGGGATTTCCTGTATTCATATCATTAGACATGCCATTCAACTAATTGGCATAACCAGTAATAATGCCAATTTAGTTATTTGATTTGGATGAAAGGCCTTTTATTAATTAAATTCTTTTTGCAAGGAAAGGTATGTTTGAAAGACTTTTAGTAAGCTTTGCAACTATTCTAGTAGATTTGGAATGCTGTTAATGAATGTTTGCTTGAAATAACACGTGAGCTTTGGGGAGATAATTTTTGGGAGATCAATTTATTAAGAGATGAGAAGTTTGTTTCCAAATTCAGTGTTAATAAATATGTTCCTGTATTTTTCAAAATTAATTAGTTTAGAAAATAATCTTTATTTCCAAGGAGTTAACCTTGTGCTTTGAATGTACATTTAGTGACATCAAAACCAAATGAAGGCGTTACTAGCATAAAATGGTTTTAATTCTTCCCCTAATATAGAATATGCAGCTTTACAGCAAGAAGTAATGAAAGAATATTTCATTTAAAGAAATGTTACTCCTCTGTTCAAGAGATTAAAATGTTTGTAAGGCTAATTCAACATATTTATGTTTCTTGCCAATTTCATTATTCAAGAAACTGGCCCTAGTGTGTATAAATTAAGCAATGCTGTCAGAATACAAATAACTTGGTGCCACATTTATTTCTCTCAGTTTTGTTCTGACATCATGGAAGAACTCGACACATTGCTTCCATTGGCTCTGGCCTGCAGAGATGATTCTCTTCAGGAAATTAGAGGAAACTTTGTAGAGGCCTGCAGCAAAGTGGCAACAGCTGTCCTGGCAAGACTAGAGGAGAAAAGCAAAGACGTTCCCTTGAAGGCTCCCCTGCAAGACCTGTATGCTGCCCTTTCCACAGCGATATATGTGTTTCAGCATTTTACAATGTATAGCAATTTAATGAGAGAAACAAGCAAAAAGTATGTCCTTTTTACTTAAAATGTTTTATTCAAACATAAATAATATGAGACTTCATTCCATTTTGGTGATACAGTATGGTAGTAGTTTTTCAAATTGCATCATCATTTTTAACACATGAAGTATGTGTACTGTTCATGGAACTACCTGAATCAACCTGATAGTCTAAAGCAGCCATTACAAAACAGATTATTTGTGTGTAATATCTGCATTTGATTTGCAGATCAGTATTTTTTAATTATTAGATTTGAGAAAATAGGATTGTCCAGGGAACTGGATGTACCCTGCTGTCACAAAAATAAAGAGCCTAATTTCCTTTTCTGACCTTTGCAATAGCTTAATTTTCATACAATCTGATTTAGCACATAGCAGTCTTAGAGAACAATATAAAAATACATTTCTGTGCTTTTTCCTTACACCATCTTGGTGTATTCAGGCATGTAAAGAAATACATCCATTGTAGTTTTAGAATTTAATTTATTATTACATGCAGAATAAAAAGTAAAGAAGATATTAAGTAGGAGTGTAAAGTCAAAGAGTGTTTGACCTGGGGGGCAATATAACTGCACTTGCTCTTAGGAGATTTTGACTTCAGGTACTAGGAGTCTCTTTATCAGTTCACATGTTCCTAGCCATGTGCAATTTAAAAGTAGGAATGGTGCTTTTGGGGAGGGACCCTGAACTAGCACAATTTCTAAGGAATGTGTGATTTCCAAGTGGTTATATCCACTGTTGAGTTCCTTTCCCTCTGATATTTTATTCTCTCCTGCATGAAGTGGATCTCTGTGAGTGGAAAGTCTGAGCCAAAATACTGCTCAATAATTCCACTTAGGTGTATCATCAAAGAGTTTTAGTACATATCTGCCAAAAGCAATCTGTACTCTGTGCATGTGTTTTATCAAACTCAGTGCTGATGTAATTATTGCTGATGCAAGTATGCTGCAATGCAGAAACTCCAAATAAGTGAATGACAAATGTACTTGTCTCAGAAAATAGGATGAAGTAATTTATTTCTCAGTGACTTGGTTAAATGAGAATTTCCAGACAAGGAGACATATTTTAAGAACTTTTGAAACAAAAAGTTGCCAAACTGAATCCTAGGTTCAGACTACAGGACCAAGAGGAAACGAATGATTGATACCTACTAATCAAAACTATTTGCAGTATGAGGGATTGTTACCTCCTAATGCACAGCCTTTCAATCATTGTCTCTTTAATAATTCTCTCTGAACAGACCTCTGTTCCTTGTGCCTGTCCAACAATACCAGGAATTCATCAACATTCTCCAGTTTCAAATTACAAACTACTGCGTCAGAGTTTGTGCTACAAGCATTTTACAGGATGCTGACAGCCACTGCTGGGATGACTACAAAGCTTTTTACGAGGTATGAGGTTAAGTTTACAATGTCTCCCTTTTACAAAATGTGTTTTAGTAGTAGCCAGCTCTCTGACTAATCAAAGCATGAGATTAGCATTGTTTTTACATAAGGGTTACTGGAATCTACTTTTTTGAAATATCTATTATTGCAGGCAAGCATCTCTCTAGAAATGATGTAGGAAAACATAGTCATTTAAAGATGAGATAGATGATTACCATGAAGTGTTTGTGTCTCTTGCTTCATAAAATATTTATTGTGCGTCAAGACATTTATATAGAACTCAGTAAACAGGACACTATCATCTTATTCTCCAAGAACTTTACACTTTTAGAAAGAGTAACATATGAAAATCTTTTTCTGGGAATTTTTTTGTCTGATTATTTGATTTTTGTTTTCAATTGGCTCCCCCTTTTACTTTTTGTGGGTAAGGGGTGTAACAAAGAAAGATGGTCAATATAGTTATCTTAAGCATTCAACAATATATTTCTGAAATACCCAGTGCCATTTCACCTGCATTGTGAAGTCATGGGTCTGATCTATAGCTATAATCCTAATGATTCTATGAAAAAAACATAATCAAGAGAAATTATCATTTATTGGATATTTTTCTTCATCCCAGTTAAATACAATCATAGGTTGGCATACACTATTTGAAATTAATTTCACTTAATTTCAGGGTAAAGTGTTATATGGGGTTTTTATCAACAGTAACTGAGATCTCCTAGAGACAAAGTCTTGTCCTTCCTTGTATTATTTTATGTGTGAGACAATTAGTGTGTCTTGTTAAGCATTTTCTAGAATTCTTACATGTGAGAAAATTCTGTCTGATACATGTAATCCAAAGATGTACTATAAGATGCCTCTGTGTCAGTAATAAAATTTGTACTGGCCAGGGCATGCAGACCATAGAATAATCTATCAAAATGTCCCTCCCTCAAAGACAAGTAAATAATCATTTCTGTTTTGTTTAAATGGAAGCCCAGATGGTAAAGTAAGATATGCTTTTGGCAACTGATTAATCGTGAGATAATCTTCATTCTCTGTGGCCCCTATGGTGCTGTGTTCTGTTTATTAGTGACCCAGTAACTTTATCATGCAGAGGTAGTCTGAAAGAGTGTGGGGAGTCGCTAAACAGTTTTATCATTACTGAACAGAGCTGATATGTGTAGGAAGGAATGAGGAAAACTGGTGTCTCAGCGCTCTATGTTTGCAGGATCTGAGGTGAAAGTTCATAATTTTACATCATTACTATTCTCCTTTTACTGGGCCGTGGGTTATGGCCCAAGGGTAGACCATGATCTGCTCTGAGTTCCTTCAGGAGGCATGCTGCTGAGCAGATGTTATTTCAATTGACCTCTTGTAGGCATCCTAAATAGAAGAGATTGGATTAAGATCTATTGCTTGTTACAGAGATGACTCCCTGCCCAAACTTCCAGCAGTGAGAGGTGGCTTCTTCCGACGTCTAAGCTCAGCAGGAGGAATGTGCCACTGGGCCAGCTCTCCAGATTATGTTTTTGAATGAAGCTCTTAGTGTAGCAGACATCTGCTGTAGCTGTGGGAACTTATGTTTTGTAATAGTCAAAGAATAAAGAATTGTCTGTTCAGAGATAATACTGAGTGGCTTATGTAATAAAACACAGCTGCTTGTTTCCTGATGTATAAGCTACATAAAAGCTCACATCTGTTTGTATTATATGAAGCCTGCAAAAATAGCAGATGTTTATCAGTGAAATTGTCTAGAAATGACAACAAATAGAAACACAGGTCAGAAAAGGGGAGTGAATCTAATTTAAATCTTCAGTGGTATCGTTGCTTCTGCAGTGGAGGTACAATACTAAAATAAGAAGGAAAGAACTGTTACTTAACTAAACCAAAGCACAGCAAGTGAAACAATTTGTGCTCATAGTTACAAAGTTAGAAAGTAAAAGTTGTCAACTTTCAGTTCTGTAAAAAAAAGAAACAACGTATGTCAAAAACTCAATTCAGAATTATATTTTTGGTTGTTAAATCTGCATGGGTTTTGAAAAATTTTAATTTTATTTTTCAAATGAAGATAGGGCTAAAATAAAGTGGCTTCCATTAGGCATTCAAACTAATTACTTTTTATCTGGTAAGTTAATTCTGTAACAGTTGAAATGTTTTTGCAAAGAAAGGGAAATCTCAATAAAATATAAGGTAAAATTAGGGTCTTATTTATGGATAGCTTCTAATTGAATGTACCCAGGCCTCTAGAAACATACTAACATTCAACTTATGCAATATTATGAAGCCCTTACTTGTACTATGAATTAAACTTTCATTTTCATAATGTATTAAATAATATATATATATTCATTTTCATATTATATTTCCATATACCGTGCAATAATATTGTAATTTTATTGGATATAAGAAAAGTAAGAAAGTATTTTAATAACCACATTATTTCATTATATAAATTTTTGGTCAATGTGAGACAATCCCATTTTGTCAATATGGAAACACTTGTGAAATACTTGATTATTCAAAATACCAGAGTGATTATTTTTGTTTGTTTGCCTATTGAAATATGATGTTTGTGGTTACATGTGCAAAGAATAGTCATATGATTTTCTTTTGAAAGTCAGCTGTATTACATTTTTCTCTTCTGCATTAGTGAAACTTGAAAAAAATTTATGTTCTAATTATTTGGGTTTTTTCATTTTTTTTTAAATGAAATATCAGAGATGCATTTACCACTCACAAATTTAAGTAAAAGAGCAGTGGTCACAGGCTTGATTCTTTTGTTCTTTGTCGTAATTTGCCACTTTTTCGTATAAAATGCACTTCAAATATTATGTCAGAGAAAAACCAAATAGTGACAACTTCCAATAATCTGCTAATGCTAATGTGAATGTATTTAAAAAGAAGCCAGATTATTTTGGATTTTTATTGTTAAAGAGTGCCTATCAAACTCTAAAAGCATTTTTAAAATTGTGGGGTTATTCTATATTTCTGAAAATGCTAAAATATCAACAAATTCTTAAAATATTTCTCAGTTCTTTTGGAATGTGGGAACTGAAGATTGAAGTCTCTGTTCTCAAAAAACTAATGTTATTTTCTTAATAGGTATTAGTTGAAATACTTAAATGTGAGCTTTCCTGTGTACTTTTTAGAGATATTAAGGATTAACTGCTGTGACTTTGACTCCTCTGTATTTATTTCTGTGTCTTAGTGGGATAGGTCTGCTTAGACAATGAAATATTAATGCTAATGCTGATTCCTTCCCAAAAAATGTTTGGTTTCAATGAATTAAAATTACAAGATGAAAAAATATCATACTAAAAAATTCTGGACTTTTCTTGCTATCATTTTAATAGTTCAGTTGTTCTTCTTTCTTGTCTTCTTGCATAGCTATCATATATAACCAACTTTTATACTATGGTTATGTATAGCATTTATGAATCTGGTAAATACACATGCTTAAGTAATTTAAATAATTATTTTCTGTGCGGACAAAGAAACTGTTACATTAGGTTTGTCTGACTATTCTAGTGGGTAGAGAATACTGCCTATGTTTTTAAACTAAACTTACAACACACTATGGGTTTTGAGAATAGGGTAATTGAGGATATAAGAGTTCAAATGCTGTGGTTTGGTTTTGAGGCAGAACTGTAATTTTGTGACTGAAATGGAACATGCATTTCCTTGCAAATAAAGATGTATCATGTCTTTTCAAGGACCATTTTTTTGTCATCATATTCCAGAAACTCTTCAGATATTTCTTCTCAAATGTAATTAATTAGCCCTATGGGACTTAAATTGACATTTTGGAAGCCATGTTTTTGTTACAAAATGTGTGGTGGTTTTGATAGGGGGAAAGATGCTCATTCTCTGTCCAGATGTGGCATTACTTCTGCTGTGCTCTTCATCATGATCTATGGACTATTCTACCTCCAAAGACAGCCCAGGAGATTCTTACAGATGTACTAGAGCAATCTCTGGATATTCTGTCCTCCAGATATTGTCAGGTGTGTCCCAGTTACAAAAGAACACCACAAATCAGGTAATGGTTGTATATTTAATGAACCGTTTTAATGATAAAATAAATAACTCTTCATTTTCTGTTATTCACTGCTTTGATTCAAACTTAAATGTTAATGAGCACAGCAGAGTGGATCAACCAAATTTATGCATTTTGATGTTCGTTGTAATAACATATATTTTGTATATTTAAATATACTTAGTAGCTATAT
Source organism: Entomyzon cyanotis (assembly GCA_024500445.1). Lineage (NCBI taxonomy): Eukaryota > Metazoa > Chordata > Aves > Passeriformes > Meliphagidae > Entomyzon > Entomyzon cyanotis. Next base: position 799,679 of record JAKEPQ010000768.1, read on the forward strand.
CTCAAACTGGGCAGAATCAAAGGCCTCTTTCAGCTCTCTGTGAAATTGTTTCATAAACTTTTTGATTGGTTTGAAAGCCTCACAATGAAAGTTCATCAAGGAGTGGTGATGCAACCAAAAATGTGGACAGAATTGGCAACATGAGGATTAGAAATCAAGCCTCTGGTTCATTAAGAAAAACTTTATGGGTTCCAGTAAAATTTGTGTTTTTATAGGGCTTTTCAAGTGCTACAAGGTCACATAAAAAGATTGGCCAGAATGATGCCAGTGGTGTAGGAGGAGAGATGAGGAAGAGGCTGTTACTTTTTCTGTCATTTTAGGATATAAGAAATCAAAGTTCTTCCTGTTACAATTCTTATATTTTACCAGAGAGGAGGGCCTTTTTTGAGAAATACTAAAGCAGTATTTCTCCAAGGTATCTCCAAGTGGAAGTTTACCCTACCTTTGTCCTTTCTATCCAGTGTCTTGTTTTACTGAACAAATTGGTGTATTTCTCATAATAGAATTATGCAGAATCACAGAATGGGTGAGGTTGGAAAGGACCACAGTGGGTCATCTGGTCCAACCTCCCTGTTCAAGAAGGGTCATCTCAGAATACAGGGCACGAGACTGAGTCCAGACAGCTCTTAGATGTCTCCAGTGAGGGAGACTCCACAGCCTCTCTGGGCAATCTGTTCCAGGGCTTGGTCACTATCACAGTAAGGAAGTTCCTCCTCATATTGAGGTGGAACTTCCTGGGCAGCAGTTTTTACCCATTGCCTCTTGTCATCTTGCTTAATACCACTGGAAAGACTTTAGGAGTTTGTAATTATAGAGCATTAGAGACACTAAGCAGATACATATTCTGTGTGAGCTAAGAGTTGCATACAATCATCTCAAGTTTTATGAATAGGAATATTGTCAGGAAAGCTCAAGTAACTTGCACAAAATTACATTCTTGGAATGGATAGGAAAAAAACGGAGTTTTATTCTACATGCCTGTTTGTGTGTTCTATTCCTGTACTAACTTAATGTGGTACAGGTCTTCTGTATCTTGTACAGTTCCTAAAAATTTTCCTGGAAATTTTTTTGGGGAAAAAATGCCCTGAAATATTAAAAATACAGTATCACTTAAATGTTGTATTAGTCAACTGTATATAAATTTGCTTTAAAATACTGAACAAGAAAGAACTTTTTACATTATAATTTTGTAGAAAAGTTGTATATTCAATAAGGTGATTCTTGAATTTTTCATTAAGTAAATTGAACTATCAAGTTGTGAATAAATGAAAAAAAATTACTGAATATAATTCAATTTATTTTTCTCACAGAGGCTTTACATATTTGTTTAATAATGTAGTTTGTGAGGGTCTCTTTTCTCCCATGGTTCTTGAAAAGGTACAGAACTGATGTGTAATATGGAAAAATGCCTGTTTATGTGTTTAGATTTTTCAAAGAGAAGATGATCCTTAAAAATGCACATGATCATGTGCCTCAATGGCTTTTAGGTATTTAAATCCTTTTTTAAGTCCAGCCTCATACCTCCCAATATGTCAAATTGGGAGGTATATACCTCCAAATATGTCAAAAAATAAGACATATTTTTTGTCTTATTCACATTTCCTATATATTTTATGTCACCGTAGTCTTGTGAGATCATGCTGTTGTAGTTTGGGTTCTTGCTGTTGTTCAGATCAATGACCCATGAGGCTCTGCCAGCCAGTATCAATAGGCAGCAGATTACTGACTCAGAAATGTTCCACATTGTAATATGTTGCATGGATTTAGTTTTACAAACTGAAGATTAAATTCCTTTGTTCCTATTTTTTTGCTCCACCAGGATTTGGAAATAGTATGTCCATTTTTATTATAAGAAAACAAAATCCAAATTTATTTACTAGTAGTTTAGTAAATAAACAGTTCTTGGCTAGTGATGTTATCCTTTAAAAAAGGACATTTACAAATTTTTTAAGTCTCCTTTTTACTAGTTTCATTAACAACTTCCCTGTGGAAGAGTTGATTTTTTACAAAGTAGTGAATGCAGACTCTCTACATGATTGAAGAGAAAATTTAAAGTCTGTGGTATGATTTTGGTATTTTGTCTTGTCAGGTGAAACATCTGTTTAATTGAAATTTACTACTATCCAGATGTCCTGAGTAATGTTATTCTTGGGGGTTTTTTTGCCAACAGAATTGATATTGCAGCAATTTTGATGTCCATTGAAGATATGCTCTGGTCAATTTGTGGTTCTGTGCAGCAGTTTCTGAATCCACACAAAGACAGAGATCTCAAGATCTATAAAATACATAGCCACTGCAATAGTCTGATCTCTGTGCTGGCTATTTTAACCTCACCACTGAAGAATTTGTATGAGTGAGTATGAAATAAACATTCCAATTGAGATAAAATTGATTTTTGAGCTTACATGGATAGATGTACAGGGTGAATTTTTGTGTTGAAATCAAATGCAGTGCATAGTATTGACACATTTTAATAGTCTTAGGCTATTTCTCAATTTGATCCTGGACTTATTTTTATGATCTTACATTAAACCCAGTTATATCTGCTGGGATTTTATTAGCTGTGGATCAAACTCCTGTGTTGTACATTTTTTGTCTGTTAATACCATAGACCATAGTGAATGTCTGGATTGATTTCCTCTGTGACAAAAACTGTAGAATTTCATTAATAATTATTGTCCCAAATTTGCAATTTATTTTTCAATTAGGACATATTTATTTTGAAATATAGTCTTACTGATCTAAAAATACTTACTACTGTGGTACCAAAGACTTTGGCAAGGTTTTCAAGGACTTAGTCATTCGTCAATTGAAAAAAAAAATCATTTTACTAGTTCAGATTCATCTACTTTAAGTTTTTGGCTAAATCAGAATGTTCTGTTGTCATCTGATAATATTTCTAGAAGTACTGGAATGTAAAGCTAATTTCCTGGAATGATCATCTGGTTACATGACCAGTATGCATCAACAAATATAGTTTAAAGAGGAAGAATGTAGGAGACCCATATTTATAAAATCATGTCTTCACCAGTCACAACTGTTAAAAAAAGGACATACAACTTGCACTGAAATTGGGTCGCAGTCCTTTGTTGATAAAATTCTGCTGTGAATTTGGTTTACAGCAATTGGTAAAGTTTTGGTGATCTCTCCAAGTGAGATCACAAATTAAAAAAGAATAAAACCCCAAATTAATGAAGCCGCATCCTGTTCAACTGGCTTTAACTTCATTGTTCTAAATAAGAAAATTCTAGGGTGGAGACCTCCTGCATATAAGCTTCTTTAACTAAATTTTTTTAGTTATGTGTGTTCTCATTTTAATATATGTGAGCTCTAAAGAACATACGAAAGTGGATTGTAACTGGATGTTTGATCTTATATAATCCTGGCTTATGAATAAATAGCAATTTAGAAGGTGACTTTGGAACAGGTTTGTTAGTCCTGCTGTGTCAGTAGTAATGGAGGCAGGAAAGGACATTGCAGTAGCTATAACTTCTTCTACTGTCAGTTTTGACATTTCACATTTCTTTTATGAAAGCCCTCAGAATGATGGACCAAAATAAATAGGCAGTATAATTTGTTCCTTTTAGCAATTCTAGTCTCCTCCACTGATCAGTGCTGTTTACATATTTATCTATACATAGCATGACAAAATATATGTGCTAACTTGAGAATCCACAGAGTTTCAGAACAAAGTGCCACTGAAGAAGAGGCAGTTTATCTTGTATTTTATATAAAATGCTACAGTTAAACAACTTGGTCATATAGCTTTCATAGTTAGGGATATGAATTTCAGTACCCAGATTTGCATTTCTGGAGATCAAAAACACGACATGTTCAGGATGTAACAGCTCATTTAATCTACTACAAAGTACTGTGCAAATGACTAAAATGTGGTGGCTTTGTTTAAAAAGTATACCAAAAATTGTCATATTTTGTTATATATTGACAAAAATAATATTAACTCTGAAGACCATTTCTATATAGATAACATCTGGTTTAGAATAAGTAAAATAGGATTTTTTAAATTAATTGTATTCAGAACTTGTGTTTTCAAAATCTGTGAGGCCCCATTATTAAAAAAAAAGTTTAATATTGTATATTTAATTACAGTGAATATTTGTCAAGTAACCTAACCCAGTGTCCAGAATACAAAGAAAAAAGTAGTTTTGCCAATTAGCTTCTTAAACGACTGTCCAATTTGGAACACTTTGATATAGTGAATTTTATGTATAATACCTAGGTCCAATGTTTACTGGGATGTGAATAGTTCATTGCATTAAGAGTCTTATCAATAACAGATTTAAGAGTTATGCCTGATTTTAAAGGAATACTAATCTTTCATCAATTCTCTCTGCAATTATATTGTATAATCACAATTTCCATCTGTTATCTTGGCTCTTTATCTTTCAAACCTTTGTTAAAATTAACTGGAAGTGAAATAAAGATTTTTCTTTTAAATCTATCATGGTCTCTTTTGGTACTAGAAGTTTTCCCTTCAGTGACTAGATGTCAATTAATTTTTAGACTTCTCAGGAAGATTGTGCGTAATCATAAAAGTGGTAATGATGGAATACTGTTTTTCAGGAGTTGTGTAATAACATAACTGGCTCATTTCCGACTTACTGGAGAGGCTGTATTCACTCTTGCTTAAGGGAACTAAAATTCAAATTTCTTAGTATTTTGTGGAAATTGAACAACATGGTAAGACATTGAAAAATTAAGAATATCCTTAACTTCAACTAACGTGATTTTAGCATATGTTTTCTCATTCCTAATTTTGTGATCAAACATGCATTCAGCTATCACTTAGAGATTCTTTTCTGTATGACAAGGTTACTTAAATCTGGTCCAAAATTCACCTATGACTCTTGGGTCATCAGGTTTTATTACTTGTTTTTCTGTGCTTCATTTTTCTCTACCCTTCTGTGGCCTTCCTGAAGTAACTTTAGCATGATGGAAATGTTTGTTGGAAAGGACTGCTGGAGGCTGTCTAATCTAGCCTCCTCCTCAAAGCAGAACAATCACCAAGAGCAGTCAAACATGACTGTGTTTGACTGACACAGCTGACACACATCAAGTTCCATCAACTGAAGTTTTTACAACTTTTTACAACTCCTCAGTTGCAATGCTTTAGTGCGAAGTATTGCCTAATATCTACTGTGAACCTTCAAAGGTTGTGGCTATGACTTGCTGTATCACATCAATCCCCACTGAGATAAGTTGGTCAGTGTTGTTTTTGTGATTACTCTTTGGGTAGTTGTAGACTGCCATTAGATGAATTCACCCTTTAGCCACCTCTTCACCAGAGGAAAGGAGTCTAGGGTCCTCAAACATGTTTTATAGATGATTCAGTTTAGCCTTCTCCAATTTCTTCATATTCTCCTTGAACTGTGGGCCCAACAGCTGGACAGATATTCTATGTACAGATAACTGTTGCCAAGTAGATGAAGTAAATCACTATCTTTATTTTAGTTGCTGTGCTTCTTCTAATGCAGTGTATGGTTTGCATTTTTTCTAGTGACAATATACCATTGCCTTGTCTTCAACACCCTGCTGCCCATAAACCCCAGGTTTCTCGTTGGGTAGGGTTTGCACTCAAACAAGTCAGTTCCCAGCTTAGGTTGTTATAATTCTATTACTGGAGTACACAGTTGTTCTTTACCTCAGTCAACTTTGTGAAATCCATTGGCCCAGTCATCCATGAGTAGGCATTCTGTTACTTGTTGTGTTAATGCTCTGTCCACTTCCTCCAGTTTAGTGTCACCTGAAAACGTCGTAACCATCTGTTCTCTGTCCACTTTTGTCCACGTTGTTGAGGACCTGTTAAACAATAGAAGTCTCCAGAATTTGCTCCTCAAATCTACCAAGTGTTGCTATTTTTTTTGCTGCTTACTCAAACCTCTGAAATAAGAGGATTTTCATACTTCTGAACTTCCAGTCACCATTGTCTTATTCACTGACAAGATTGTTGTCAGTTACTTAGTTCTAGTAGTTGGGGTTAGTGATTGAGCAGTTTCAGTACTGCCTGTGAATTACATAGGAGAATTCAATGCCACTCTTCACTCACTAGTTTGTAGAGAAGTAAATTATCCAGGCCTCAAAGTAGAGACTGTCTTCTGCCTCAAGTTTGAGGGTTGCTCAATTTGGAGCAGATCTTCTTCTTCTGCTTTTTCCGATACTCTTTAGTCTTTCATACTGAGTATGCAATGAGTCTGTAAAGGAAAAGCATAAAGAGTAAGGTAGATGCATCTTTTTGTGATTCCTTACTATGAATTGTTATATCTTACTTTCTCAACAAGAAGTCAGGTAAATTATTTTAATGTTGAGAGAAGAATTTAGAGAGTCTATTGGCAACATTTCTCTCTATTGGGTAAATTCAATGTCATTCAATATTAGAGACTGAAAATATTTCTCTTTAATATATGAGTTATAACTCATGTAGTTGCTTTTTTAGTAATGCGTATTCCTTATACAGAGAGAAATCATATGAAGACTAAAGGAAATACCATTACGGTGCATCATGTTGGCATCTCATTTCTTCACACTTGCACTGAGGTTTACAGGACCAGTTCTCACCTTGTCATACTCTGCTGAAGAATTAAACTACTGTAACTTGAAATCTTGCTTTGGTATTAAATCAACTGTCCACTGCTTTGAGATGATAGGCTGCTTTAACGTAACTTGAAGCAAAAACAAATGTCCTAATGGCTATTATTTTATTTCTGTCAGAAGAGAATTGAGTTTAAGCAGTCTGGCACAGAGTTGGGTTTTCTTGTCAAGAATCACCTAGCCAGCAGTGGACATTAAGAAATGCTGTCATGACAATTACTGTATTATCATTAGACACTTGATTTTTAGTAGTATTTGAAGTTACTCTAATATTTAAACAGTCTTTGAAACCCACAGATTATCTCCATTCACTTAAAAAATTTCTATAGGGATTTTTTTATAAGCAAATAAGTCAGAATCCAAGTGTCTGCCCTGGGCTTCTCCTTAGGATACAGCTAAGAAGACATACTTAATAAGCTGCTTTAGTCCAGAAATCTCTGAAACATTTCCTACACAATCAGTAGACAAGATGTGGTCCTTTTTTTTAATTAGATTGCTAGCCAAAATGTATTTATTATGCTTTCTAGTAGGATGTTTGCTCTATGCTTTGCTATATTGAGAAAAAAATATTTCAGTGGATCAGGGACAATAAGATTTCTCTTTTAGTTTCATGATACTGAAATTACTGTCCTTAAAACAGTTCTTTTCAAGTTTCAGCTCTCCCTTTATCTATATTAGAATCTCAGCATTATTTTTAACCTGCAGGTTTTCATGAATCTGCGAAGAGCACAAATTCACTGTGCTAATCCTTCTGCTCAGATTTTGCTTACTTAAGATCATTTAGGTACCTGTAGTAAATTCTTTCTACTGCTTTTTTTCTTTTTTAATAAGATTGATATCCAAATAAAACAGCCTATCTTTTGGAGAAGTTCAGGAACTCTACACCTACTTTTCTTGTTGAAAAGACATAATTCTCTCTCTTCTTTCATCTGGGCAGTGACCTAATAGACATGTAGCTACAGTTCTGAATTAATTTAGATGAAAGATAAAAAATTCACAGCCAAGTAAGATTGAAAGTAAGATACTTGTTAAGTGATAACTGTTTTTAGTTAATGGAGGATGGATGTAAAAGGCTGGAATTCCTCTCTGCTGGAATTTTATGCAGTGTACCTGAGAGTAAAAAGGGAAGAGGCCAAGGGGCATCCATTGCTATCACATATTATTGAATCCTAGTAGTTGCTAGAAAATTGTACAAATACTAATAACTTACTACTAAACAATAATTAAAGGCAAATATTATAGAATTCTGTTCTTACGTGTATTTATAATCCTATCATATAATTAATAAAATATTTAATTTTTAGTATTAATAGAATTTTGCCTCTCACATCATTTTAGCAAGTGAAGTATTGCAAAATTGACATCTAGTCACAATCTTGTTCTTCTCCAGTTCCTACAACCAGTATTCAGTTTCTCTCAAGCCAGTGAAGGTCCAAAGATTCTGGTTCAAGTTTTTGTCCAGTTTAATCCAAAGTCTATATGTACTTGCATGTCAGTCATTATAATTTCAAAAGATACGTCACATGTCATTATTATAAAATATTGAAAATACGATGCATTTGTTATGCAGGAAGAAAAGAGTCTTAAAAATTAATGTCTGAAGAGAAACTTGCTTATTGAATGCATTTTCAAACATAGTTTGAAAATGTGTTATAAAGGAGTAAAAACATGAAGAAACTTGTATAACAGTTATTAGGTACTGAGTTTCAAAGAGTGAAGGTAAATAAAATATAGAATTATATTTTTAACAGTACATAAACAGATTTTCAATCTTGTGTCTGCATACATATACTAGTAATATTTATCATAAGGTCTTTTCTGTCTTCTGTTCATTTTTATATATATATATGTATGTATGTATGTATGTATACATATGTATATACGTATTAGTAGTTGTAGCAATCCAAGGAGATTTTCAGTCTCCCATGTAATTCAGAAGTATTTGGTTTCTTCCAGGACATTTGTGGATAATTCTGATGAACATCTTCCTCAAGATTTTTCAGAAGTCTTTTATTATCCATTACACTGGTTATTTTGTATACCATCATCCTGTTTTTTCTTACTGAAGTGAGTATCAAAAGTTGCTTGTAAAAGGATCACTAGATAGTCAGTATTAGCTAAATACTGTTACAACGTTTTTGAGTATATTTGAATAAATGTCTAATTAATATTCTGATTTTAAGAAGGCATAGAAGCATTTTTTAATTCATTACCAATTTCTCTAATCTTTGAGAGTCTGTAAGAAAAGTTGCACAGAAAGCACTGTTTTGCTAGTCTATTAATTATGTTTGATATTTGAATTATCTGTAAGGTTTTCTGGCTTTAATTAAAGAGTATATAGTTCTTGACAATAAAGTAGCAAAGTAGTTCAGCACAGTTGCTGTTCTGAAGGACTTAAAGGGGACATAAAGAATGTATGCCTTTCTATTTAGGACTGCTTGTTTATTAAAAAAAATCGGTACATAAATAACTCATTGAAAAATATTCTGCTTGATCGTACTTGAGTTTTTTGGAGATTACTGAATGATTGGCAAAAGCTTAATTTCTTTTTCTGTGTCACTTCCTATAATGACAAGTTACGTAGAAGATACATGCTACCAGCTGTGCTGTCATTTGCTTTCTAATTTTGAACCTCAAGCACTCCCACACCAGTGTAGATCTTCTCCTAACCCCATCATCTCCTCCTCCTCCTCCTCTTCAGAGGCATTTCATGAGACATTTTCGCTCTCCATTTTCATGAAAGCTGCTTTTGTGAGATCTTACTTTGTTTTCTGAGAAAGTATTTTTATATTTTGGAGGAGTGCATACCTCCTCCAAAAGGTATGGTGTGACCTGTTGCTGACCCATGTGCTTTGGATTTATTACCTCTTCCCTTATACACACTATATCATACCTTGTATATAAAAATACCTTCCCTATAATTTTGCCCATATTACACAAAACATGCTGATTTCTCTCCATAGGCTTCACTCCTAACTCTATATATCATCAATCCTGTTATCTCCTTCCCTGGTGCCTCTGATATCTGCTAAACCAGAGACAATATATGTTGTGACTGCATCAAAATCATGTGGATCACTAACTACATGCCAAATAGAGCTGAGTAACTGGTGAATCTAATGTGTCCTGCTTGAAGTAGTAATTTAAGTTCTTACAAAGCTTGAAAGATCATGTGTGTTTATCAAGCTTCAAAGAAATTTGTTAGTGGCTTTTTAAGTTATGCATGGCTGGAGAAAAAGGAAAAGTGAAGGAAGGATACAGGAGAGGGAATGACTGCATTAGAAAGAAATCTAGTTGTCCATTTCTGGCAAATTTATGCTTCATTAAGTTTTCATTTGTAGAAAAGACAATAAGCTTTTTGATGCCCTCATCCAAGGTCAGATTTCAAAATTTAAATTTTACTGTGAAGTATGAGTTTTGGAAGATGATTTTGCAAGTGAGCACCCTATGCTGTGTAATAGTATGTAAAGGAAATGCTGGTACCATTTTTGTCTGACATAATTATCTTTTCTGAGGTGGAATTAGTATTGATTTGAATAAATAGCAGAAAACTATTCCAGAGATGTGTCATGTGCACTAATTTTCCCTGGATGAAAGGTAATAAAATACACAATTTCTTGAGCACCAAATAGGGAAATAGGAAGTACAAAAGAAAGTACATCTCTAAGACAATACAGTCAGTGTGCCTGTGTGAGAACAGTCCATATACAGAGAAAGAGCCTTGTGTACTGTCCTGGTGCTAATGAGTCAATTACACTGATAAAATACTGAATGGTCCCTTTTCACAACACACCTTTCAGCTGCTCAGAAAAGGAAAGTGAAGGACTCTAATGAGTAATTTTGAGGTTTTTCTAGTTTTTTCATTGGTTTTATACTCTATGTCAATGAAACTTTCTTTTCCTTCAGGTACTGCATTTAAAGCATTAACAAGACACAATATGTTTAAATTGCAGCAAACTGTATTTCAGAGCAATCTAATTATTCATGGATTGTTTTCTGTTTTTACATCTTACATCTAATTAAAGTTTATGTTCACTGTCCGTAACAAAATTGGAAGCATAGGCCATTGTGTGCTTTTCAATTGTGGCCACCTAAATTTTAACTGGAGGCTCTAACCTGTCATACGAGTAGCTATTAAGTATTAAGTATTCCTAAGCTTGGTATTTAAAAAGAAAGTTTTGCTAGTTCCTGAAATTAATTTGCTTACTCTAAAACCTGATTTCCTACATTATTTTTTATTGCTGAAAATGGCCACAAGTCTGTTTTATTTTATCAATTTGGATCCAACATCAGTGTCAAGGTTGTTAGAATGAATTAGCATATTTACTTGCCTTATAAAATCTTGAACTTACCACTTGAAGTTTTCTTTCTTTCTGTCCTGAATACAAACCAAAATAATATAGTTGGTTATAAAATTAAATAATTACTGATAATTTATATTGTGATTCCTTTAGTGGTAATTGTGATTCATTCTTTGCCTCATTTGGGGTTTCTAATCATACAATTTGCAAATCAAAGTTGGGGGATTTTACTTCTACTGTACAAAACAGGACATTTATATGTGTGATATTTATATGTACTTCACCTTTTGTCACTTTTTGTGAGGCTAGTCTTATTTTCACTAGTACTGAGCTATGAGGATCAGAGAACATATGTCTCTCCATATGCACGTTACAAAACTTCTCAGTGCATTTATTGGTGCTAGCTTCATGGCTGTAGGGAATGTCTGCTCTATTTTATTTTTCCTCCAAGTGAGTCACACCATTGTACATTTCAATTTGCAAAATGCTTAAAGAGCCAAGAACTGGTGTATATTACAACATGATAACTTCCCATCTGGTCAATGACAGACAAGGGATTTTTTTTTTCAATTTGGATATTCTAAAGGTGTAATTTATTTCTATAGGAATTTAAAATACTGTTCTTCATAAATCTAACTGACCCAACTTGTCATTTATCTTTTAGTTTGAAGGCAATGAGTGACTTTATTAGATAACATGACATTAAAGAAAGAGAAAAAAATTAAACTGGCCCAAATATTTTAACTGAATTAGTGAAGTGTTGAATTTGCTGTTAGCTACAGCATTCATTCTACTGTGAATATAGTAATTGTTTTAATTTTAACTTTAATTACTAGCTACTGATTAGATTATATTTAGATTATATATGCATTAGATTATATATATATATATAAAACTAATCTTGAACATATAGAAATTAAGATAATTATCTTAAGAATACAAAATCATAATGTTTGAATATATTTTAAATATGGAGAATTTACTTTGACTGCAAGGTCTATCATGAGTTAAATGTATATGTGTGTATATTTTTTATAAGTATTACCAGAATCCTGCATGTGCTAATATGGAAATATAATTGTAGAGTCAGTGTTACACTGTCAGTGATTATATATAAAGTACCACATGAAAATCACAAAAGTTGTAAATAAGGCTTCCTGGCATAGACATTGCTTATGAAGTTAAAGGTATTTGCTTTAGTGTTGAAATTGCAAAGGCTGAGGTGTCTAAAATCTTCCTTTACAAAAATGACTATTGTAGTGGAGTTTTGTCATAATAGTGTGAGGTAAGGGCCCTGCTGGAAGATGGTGCTATGGTTTCCTTAGGTGAATTCAAGGCTACCCTGCAAGTTACGTGGCATACTGCCTTTTCTGGTAATGGAAACACAGACACATGAGGGACTAAACCAGAGGAGTGTATCAGCTGACATTGTCTTTTCCAGGACTTTTCCTACTCCAGTAGGTTTGAATTAAGTGTATTGTATAATTAGCAGCCTTGACTCAATAGCGAAATATTTGTGCAGTCATCTATTGTTTTTCATGCATGCATTCAAGCATAGTTGGGTGGTGGCACACTTGGCTAAGAGGTTGTAAAAGTATGCAAGATAATGGAGATGTTTCCTTCTGTTAGAGCAACAGGAGCCCATTTTAGTTCTGTCCCAAAAGTTATGTGTAAATGGCACATAAAGCGTTTGAACAGAGGCAAATAAATCCTTTCTGACAGGAAAATGTTAGACTGAAAACCTCCTGATGAAGAAGGTTTTACCTGACGCTGAAGATGTTTTTTGCATGCTGGAGTATAATATTTATACCTACACTGTCAATGCATCAGTCTGTCTGAAGTCTTTACAATTGTGCATGTAAAATTTATGTGCATAACAGTTTACATATGAGGTGCATAAAGTTTCAATGTTAGCAACAACTGTTGTATAAACTTGTGGCCAGAAAGATAAAGACAGTGGCTAAACATCAGTTGAAATTTAATTTCGAAATCTTCAAATTAGTAAAAACTTAAAGTTTAAAGAAAAGAAAATTATCCACAGTCCAATTTTGAAAACTTGTTTTTAAAAATGTTTCAAGAAGAAAATACTGAATACAATAGATGATAAGCATTTGGCAGGGCAGATTTGTTTGTTTGTTTTTGTTTAATGTAATGTAAGTTAGGTGGTTGGTGTTGGGTCACTGGATGTGTTCAGAAGAAGCACTGGAATATTATTCGGAAACCTTAATTTTTGCAGAACATGGAAACCCCAAACAGAAAATAAACTGCAATCTCTTTTAAAGCTAATGAATTTGTACTACACTTTCTTACTTCTTCCTGCTGGTGAAACAGTAACTAAACCAGTCTAATATTTCATGTAGATTTTTCAGTACATGTAAGAATTGAACCTAAAGGGAAATTTTACTACCCTTTTGAGCATTTTCACTGTTTTTTACTTAAGAGCTTCATATACTTCATCAGGACCGACGCTTCAGATCACTTGCTCAACAATTACTGCTATAATAAACTAAAAAATAATACCCTTACATTTATTCAACTGCAGGGGAAAAAACCCTCCATTTTTCCTGGTAGAACAAGACAAATACAGTTCTGTGTAAGAGATAAGTAAAGCTGCTTTGTATCAGGTATAACTGTGGCAGACTAACAAATGCCAATTTGCTTTTCACTAGTTGAAATTAAATGTAGTTCTATCTCTGAGCTGCCTTAAAGTAAGGAAACATGAAAGCATTTTTAGAGTAATCTGGGAGGAATTGTTACTTAAGGGAGTCTGTGTTACATCTGCTATTTAAGGATACTAATTTCATAGATAAATTAACAATGTTATTCTTTCTGTCTTTACCTTACATTGTGAAAGGACTCCATCAGCCAGAGAAATGGCAACCCAAGGTCATCTGAAGCTGCTCTTATCCCAGCCATACTGTAATTTGAACTTGCTTTTGGAAACATTGCTTCACCATGATTGTCTCTTAGTGAAAATTTTGCTGAGAAGCTCAAGTAAGTATTGATACTGTCAATCCATATAAGGATGTCAGTGAGAAACACAAATTCATTTTTAACTACTTAAATGCTGGAGTAAGGCTGTCAACCGATTTTGGGGGAGTTTAGGTCATTTACTTATCAGGATAACACTTAAGGAATGGGTAAAAAGATAGAAAAAGTCATCATCTTTTAGTAATAATTTGCACTCAATCAGTGTATTAATAATTTTAAAGCAGACTGCAACCTGATGAAATAGACTGCTATCATAAATGCAAAAGAGTCAAAATGAATTTGAGCTTAATGGAGCTTTTATACCACAACTACTGTGATTTTTAGAAGTGTGGATTAGTAGTCCAAAAGACCACTTTCAAAATTGTCTTTCAAAAGTGGAAAACTTCTTAGATGTTTTGCTGAAGTTACTATATGTTTTTCACTGTAGGCATTCTAGAATTGTATATATATGCTTTTGCTTGTTAATTAATTAATGCGATTTTGAAAGTACAATAAATAAAATTATGTTTCAACAAGCTTTTCTTTGCATTCTGATAATATTGTGTTTGAAGCAGCAAGCTCTATCACATCTTCCCTAAATAGTTTGTAGATCAAATGATCATATTGTTGAAAAGCTAATGTTATAATCACCTCTTCAACTTAATTTTGCAGGAATATGAGAGTCTTGGTTTCTTTGGCAAAAGAATTCTTCCTACTTATAAAAAAACCCTATTAAGTCCACATAATATTATAAATATATATTATATATATTATATAATGCATATATATAATATATTTATAACACATAATTTAGTTCTGTAATTTGAAAATAGTCTAATATTTGTCAGGAATTCAACAGCTTCCACTCCTGTCGTGCATCTTACTGAGAGCTGTGGTGCAAACATTTGCCTACTCAAACAGATTTCATCATTTACAAAGTCTGACAAATGTTTGATCAGGGTCGTATCCTTGCCTTAGCGTTATCCAGTGTTGAATTTTACTATCTGTTTAAATTATTACAGGTAATAAGTGACAGAATATATTAATCTGTTGACTGACCAGCTTCTTAAGATTTAGAGAAATACATGTTACGTTGAATTACAAAATGTGTCATTTACGCAAGCTTTATTCATGTGACTATCATATATATTCTAAATTATCATATCTTCTAAATTAATTTCAATAGGGCTAATTGTCTAGTGACAAAACGTTTGTAGTCTTTATTCCTTCTCCTATATGGCTAAGTACACCATAGTTTCTAAGTTATTTGCCCTAGTGATAACAAAACTCCCTGGTATTTAAGTACATAAGAATTTTTTTATTAGGAACAGCTTTCACACATTTTTTACATTCTGTCTCTCCTTTTCCTTTTAAAAAACAGGCCAGAAGGCAAAAAATCTTAGGTATTGATGCATTTTTTCTGTATTGTTTCAGCACTTTGGGATACTCAAAGTAGACATCATTCATTGTAGACATTACAATGGGATAGTCATTATTTTGGGATATTCTAAGTAGACATTAAATTTCATTGTAGTCCCATTGTTCTCATGGTTGTACCATGGGGAGGTTCAGAAGGAGCCTACTACTCCCATCATAATAAGGAGTACTGTTGGCATTGGCAAAGTTTTTTCAGTAGGAAGAGTATTTGTGTTTTTGGAAAAGCTATGTATGCATGATTCATGTTACTAAATATTATAAGTAGACCAGATTTTTTGAAGCAATTGAAACTCCATGTATATAACTATACACTGTCTGGATAGGAAGGTGATAAAATATGCACTTTATTTTTTTTTTTGTGCAATATTGTATCTGAAATGTACATAAAAATTAAAATATGGAAACATGAAGTGACTGTATCAAAAAATACTAAAATTATTAAATCAGGTTACCCAGAACTGAACTCATTTTGTCTCCAGTGAGTATGGTCACTGCATTAAGGCAACTTTAAAAAAATGGTTGAAAAATTGATTTGCGTATTTGACCTCTGTAACAAGCTCCAAGTCTTAATAATCTAGATGTGTCACATTACAGCACCACATAATCCTAGCGATTTTTTTCTTTAGGTTCAACATTCAGCAGATTTCTTCTAAGACATGTTCTTGAGTTAGTAAAGGGCCTAAGGTCTCTGCTGTGGCTCTACACAGAGAAATTGTGAAGGTAGCTCGTGTGGTGTTAATTTTCTGACAAAACAAACTGTTTTGCAATTTACTTGGCAGATTTTTTTTACTGTGATTGCTGTATCATTCATGGATGTGAAACAGAAATGGATTATTTTGACAAGCAACAAATAATAGAGGAAAAAAGGAAGTGGTGCTTGTATAAAATGAGTAACTGAATCCAGCAGATGCTGATATCAAAATGTGAAGGATGAAAGTGAATGCTGAGAATTTCTGCTAGATTTGCTGTAAATACACAACATGCCAGTGGAACAGTCTGTGACTTCTAGTTTGAGAGTCATTATTTCCAAGAGTCAGGAGTTATTGTTTACATAATAAAGCAGACAGGAATAGCTTTATTGAATTGCACTGGCCCAACACAGGATTAATACCAAAGGGGTTGCCTTCAGTCATTAGACACCTGGATACTTATGAATAGCAGATAAGACAGTGGTCACTGAAAAACTGTCAAGAAGGCACATTCCAGGCCTTCAGGCAGTCCTTGGGTCACATATGTACTTCTGTTTAAGAGACAGTAGTATCAAGTTAATGATGAACGATACCAGAATGCAATGTATTCCTTTATAGGCTTACAAAGAATCTTTTTCATTGCCATGAACACATGAGACTCCAGTTGTCACAGAAATTTAATTTCTCTTTCTGCACGCAGCCTTAAGTTAATACTGTCATGTGGAGATAAACTGCAAGAAAACTGCTTTCACAGCAGTACCATGCCATTGGCAGTTTCACCTAATGTTTTTGGCTTGCACAATACATATGTGAGAGACTAATAGAGGAGAGTATTGTGTAGTCTGTACATTTAGATTTAGATAATATTCTGGGCCCCACTAAAATTTTGAAATAAGAATTGATAGCACAATTTGCAAATAATGTATAATAAGTTTAAAGCTGCAATCTGAAATTGGACCCAAACAAATGTGATTTGCTTCAAATATAGGTCAATTACCTTGCACACATAAGCAGGTTGGGGATGGGAGGATTTCCACTAAGAAAATACAGTTGTGTGGTGCACTATTAGCCTACTTTCTAGATGCTAATAGATATGAAGAGTTTTCCAAAACTATGCTTTTATTAATCATTTTTGGGAAAGAAAACTTGGAAATATACTTGTAGAACTGGGAGATTTTTTCCCCACTCCAATTATTTGCCCTCTTTGAAACAGTTCTCTAACTGCCACGATGTGTAATGTGCCATTTTAAAGGTAAATTTAAACTACTTTAATTTTAAAGGTAAATTTAAACTACTAATTAAAATGTAATCAAACTTAATTAATTACATTTTAGACATGTAAGAGTAAATAGCACTGGTTTTTTGTGAGTTACCCTAAAAGAACAATGAGAGGTGATAACTTCACCAATTGACCTCATTTAGGAATTAGACTGAACTATGTATTAGTGGCAGTAGTGAGTTATTGCAGAAGAAAATGTACATGTTTTACAGAAATTACCAACTCCATCCAAATTCTGTCATTGTTTAAATTTGTAACAATTTGACACTTTTGACAACTTGAGAGTCATTAATGACTCTTTGGATTTAATAATCCTGAGTCATAGTCTATCAGACTAGTGAAAAAACTAGCAACTGTGCTAGTTCCATGGTTCAACCACACACCATTTTGGGTGAAAATAGTCTCGCAGATTTTGTTCACAAAGCCTGGATGTTAATCAGCAATGTTGTCCTCATTAGGCGAGCAGAATTAAATCTCTTTGAGTAATTTATATCCTTGCGCAGAGATGGATCTCTGCTGCAGGTATTTGTCAACATCTAATATGAGGCTTGTGGGTACCCCTGAAAGTTTTCTTAGCCTCTTCATGATAGCAGTCTGTGACATGGTAGCCTAACAAAAAATGGTTAGAAGATTGTTTTAAATGTGGTGTCTCCTCAAAAGGTCCATCTGTCCAGTAAGCTTATTGGATTCTGTACCTGCATAACCAGTGAAGGTTTTACTGAAGTGATATACTTCTAGCTGGAAGATCAGTTAAAAAGGGACCTTAATTAGATACCCTGTTCCATTTGGTAATTTTCCAGTGATAAGCTAGAGAAAACTGTAAATAGATTTTATGGAGTTTCTGAAAACTTAAATAGTATTTCCTTGGACTATAGTGGAGTCCCACTGCGAATCACTTACCTTTTCTTGACAAAGTCTGAAGATAGTCTCTGATACATGTGTGATAGACTCTGTGATATGTGATCATATGGATAGCTTTTCAAAGACTTCGTAATTTCTGAAAGGAACTTCTTGTTACAGTAGAGCTCTAGACTGAGTAAGTTTTAAGAAGGTAACCTTTCAGTATTGATCCCAATACATGGAGTAATACAAGGGAGCTTATGTGGCCATAGGACTAAATTCAATATTGCCTCATCAGATTTTGACTGCCAGAATGTCTCAACTTCTACATACTGTCCCATAAAATCAGTACTGGAGATATTCTGACAGTAATGGTTTTTTTCCTATTGGCCATAGGTAAGATGGGTTTTACAGAAGTCACTAACTCAGAAATTCATTAATGGAAGCTTCTTCTCAGATAGTTGAAAATAATTTGTTTAGGGAGAAAAAATTCTAAGTTGAGTTCAATCAGATTAAAATGCTGTGGGACTGGTGACATAAACATATAGCTACAGAAGTAGTTTGCTGATATGTTAATAATTTATGGGCAGATGATGTAGATGTTGTTAAAGCCTTTTTGCCATTTTGAGCTTTTTAGTTGTCATAAATTTAGGATTTATTGGATTCACAGGTAGCAGCTAATACAGGTTTTTTTATTGTTTGGAATGTATTGAATTGAATGGGTAGGTTTAAGATCTGCATTTTGTTCAGGATAGAATTGATATGACCCTGAGATTATCTCAGTTGGTTAGAGCATGGTCCTATTAACAACAAGCTTGTGGGTTCAATCCCCATATGGGCCATTTTCTTAGGAGTTGGATTTGATGATGTGGGATGTGGGTCCTTCCAACTCAGAATATGCTGTGACTCTTCTGTGAATCTACGATGTAAACTTTCTCTTTGGAGTTTAAAATAATATACTTTCTGCCAAACTAAAGCCATGTTCAAAGTTACAATAGATTCTAGTTGTCATTGGAGAGGAGCAACTCTGAAAGAAAAGTAAAATGATCTACCATGTCAGATACAGTAAAAAAACAGAAAGAAAGTCAATGACAGAAGAAGCACTGAGGATGTAGTGTACTGCAGAGTACTTGCTGAAGGATTTGATTCTATAAACAAATACAGCATATCCTTTTTGCATTCTGCATATCCTCATCAGCTGCTGTGATTTAAAGAAACCTTTAAATTCAGTGAAGAAAGCAAAAGTTTCACGCTCTTTGCAAAATAAAGACCTGTATTAGAAATAATTTGCTCCATCTTCAATTCCTCTTCCGAAATGAAACAACGTGTATGAATTTGAGTTCTGGCTACTTTTGGTCAAGACAAGACAGCGTAACCGTTTGAAGCTTGGCTCTTGTGTATGGATTCACCAGGGAGAGTGAAGTCTAGAGTCAGTAACAGAGGATTTTTTGATGATGAATTTAGCAAGATTCATTTTATGGCTAGACGAGTAGCAGATAAGTGCTGGATGAGTGTTAATGTTGGCAAATTACTGGGTGGTATTTCTATCAGTAGGAAAGAAATATGGGTAAATTGCACTTGTAAGTCTGCCTTTCTGAAGTTATATTTTTAAAATATGTGGTAGTATCCCAAGAGGTTTAGTGCATTATTTTGTCATAGGAAGAATGATTCATTGAGATTGGTTAGGGCATAGCTGTTACTCAATAGATGCATAATTTTCTTGTAAAGACTTTTATTAAAAACAACAGTATTTTAATATGTTTTTCTATCTTTTGTGCATACAGAACATTATGCTATATGGAAATAACAAAGAGGTGATTTTTTAAATTTTAGCAGGTATCTAGATAAATATATAGACACATTTATGTATGAAGTTTAAGTCCTGCTAAAATGATGAAGAAGCATCTCCTTTGAGCTACCTTTGGGATCTTTAGCTTCCCTCCACAGATTAGCTTTTGCTATACAAATGCAGTCAGTGAAAGAAAGAGAAATATAGAGAGGGAAGCATCACTGGGCAGTAAGTATAATGCCTATCATACAAGTTCTGTACATAAGTAATAATTAACAAGGAGGCTTCATTGGAGTTCAAACTGAGATGAATATTTAATATTATGACAGGTGAGCTAATAAACATAAAAGAAAAAAATCTGAGGCAAGAGAAATCTACATATCCTTCTGTATTCTCCTAATTCATACTATTTAACTAGCTATACTGGTTAAATATTATATATATATATAATATTTATATATATACTGTTCAGCTAGCTAAACTTTTCAACTGACATCCTTTAAGCCCCCTTCTAACCCAAAGGATTCTGTGATTGTATGACCCATGTCCACTTACCAGTCAGAAAACTCATTTTAACTTGAGCTTTCAGGTTGTTCTTGTAACAAGGGCAACATTTACTTCAGAGTAAAACAAGAAGAAGCTGATGAACACTTACATATCTTTTTATGTTTAGCCACAGAATGATTTACCACTGGATTCATGAAGGTCTTCACTTGTGACAGCACAGATTCTTTCCCACGGGAATTTTTCCCTTCCTCTAATGTATTTTTTAAATATAAGATAAGCTTCATGTTACTGAGAGTAGCTTTTGGAAAACAGGCGCTCAAAACGCCTGGGCCAATCAATCCCAGGGGGTGGATGATTGTTAGCCAATCCGAATAGCCTTCTCGCATGTAAATAAAAATCTGTTGTTTATTAATAAATTCAGTCATTCAGCATTCTCTCACGATTCGTGTGCTCTTCCGCTCCTCTATCGGTTCAACAGCGACATTTACTTTATAGCACAAGACTTGCATTAAATAATAGTTATTACAAGATGTATGTATAGCCCCCTCTACAAAATTCTTTTATGCTCCTGTCTCTTTATCTAAATCTTTTGGTAGTATTAAGTTGATTTGAAAGGTTATTAATAACTTGTGACCCAAACTTTACATGCGGCATGGTCCTAAAACAAATTTAGGCTTAATTTCAAGTCATAAGCAGCTTTAAACAAACTAATTTTCCATCATGTGCTGCAAAGACAGTTTACATAGTACTTGAAATCTTAGCAAACCTCCTCTCTAGAATTCAGTTAATTTTAAGAATAAATATTTACAGTAGTAGAATCAAAGTTCAATTCAAATTTTCATCTCACCATTTGAACTGCTTTTTCTACTTTGATGGTTATTTCTTTGACATACATATCCCTGGTTTGAGCAAACTAGTGGAATCTATTTGATTCTTCACTCAGAAGCATCTGGCATTGAAAACAATATATGTCAGCTCACTCAACTCACAGGAAAGAGAAAGCTGATTAAAAAACCCTCTTATTGCTGATCTGTTTGCTACCTTGGGGGAAAAACCCCCACAGCTTGTTGTTTATGAAATCAGTGATCATGTCTTTCAGCTTCCTACATCCTCTCTTTCTATTAAGGTAGCTTCATACTACCTGGACTGAATGATTTACAGTAATGAATTAGGTTGTAGGAATTCAGAAGAGAGTGAGGTTTTTTTTAGTTCTCAAGTCATCCAAAGATGTGTTGAAAGCAACAATTTTCCATTGCGGTAGATTTTAAAAGCTGTTTGAACTGCTAGAGAGATGCAACCTAGAAATGTAGCTTCTCCCATCTTTCTCCTCCACAGGCTGCTAAAGGCAAAGAAAGCCAAACTGGGAGAAAGCAATGCCATTTTGAAGTATAATTTTATCTATAAATTTTATCTGTAAAAAAAAAAATTTTACAGAAACCATGGGTTTTGCAAACTAGAAATTTAAATTGAGAGTATTTAATTGAGATCATGGCTGGGTCATTTCTTATGGTTTTTATTGGAAGCATATTCCACAGATAGGTGGGAAGCTCAGGTCTTCCATATTAGCACAAGTCAAAGTTGTTGAGTTGCATTGATTGCAAGAGTTTTAAACGCATCCTTATTGTTCAGCTGGGAGATTCCTTTATAGTCATTGTCAGAAACATTTGTAAGTATTTGTAAGAAATTAACACTGAACTCTATGATAATCACTAATTGTCTTTAAAATCTGTATCTTAGCTGGGGTGGGATTTTGTTTTGTGGAACTGTTTTATTCAGAGTTTCATCTTACACTGAAAAACAAAGCCAGCACATTTTGGGGATTATGCAGCTACCACTTTTCTTAATTTTTTTGTATCTAAATGGGATTTTATTATTTCATGACCAAAAATACATAAGAGGAGTTAAGCAGTAATAGTTTTTAAACTATGATTCTGCAGTTTAGTTCTAATTAATATTCAGTAAATAATCAATTTCCAATTACATACTGACTTAATTTTGAATTAAATGGGCATATTCCATAGTTGGAAAACATGCTTGAGTCTTTTTATTGGCTACACATAATTCAGGAGAATAGTCAACTGTCATTATGCAGAGAAAGATCACATTTCAGTATCTGTAAGTGTTACTGTTTGAAATATTATTCAGATACACTTTGCAGTTTGTTTTGATTAATACTTATCTATTACAGAGACCTTGAATTACTTGGAAATTACTGGAACGATGTTTTTGTTTATTTTGAAGGAAATGAAGCACTGAATTGTGAGGCACAGAGTTCTCTCTTGGAACAGGAAAATAACAAAGAGCCTACTCTGATTGAAACAATCTTCACAGTATTGTCTTACTGCACTTTATCGCCCAAATCCCTTGGCATTGCTTTTGAGTCCTACATGGAAAAAGAGCTGTTGTGGAATTGCTTATACAGTATGACAGGTATTTAATTTATTAATAAGCATTTCAAATCTGATGTAAAATCTTGTTGGTTTTCAGACATATAGTGAATATTATTTTTACCTTAATAAATCCAGTGAAATAATGGTAGCTTACTCCAAAATTATACTATTATTGAAGGGTTTGGTGCAATCAGGCCATGGTAGGAATGGTGAAAATTTTGAAAAATGCAGAGGTTCCAGAGCAGTGTCATTGACCAGAAGTCTGATTACCTTTAGTGTCTGTCTTATCAGCAGAATGGCAGCAGAATATTTTTGTAGGTCTCTACCAATAGAGGTTCTTCACCTCTATGCATTTAACAGCTCGAGACCTTTGCCATGATTTAAAAGTAAGGAAACATGGAAGGAAAGTGGCAAAAGAGTAGGAAGTACTTCTCCTGTTGAGGGAAAAATAATCTGATGAGCATATAGACTTTGATGTCAGCAGGTGGACAGCCTCTTTATTTTCCATTGAGAGGGAGAGCTGCCCTCGCAATTAGAGCAACTAACTCTATTCCCAAAGGTAAAAGTAGTCAACCAGAAAAGAGAGGTGAGATTTGGAAGGATGATATTGCAAATTATGGATTAAAAGCGGGAGGGGTCAAAAGAAGAGGAAGAAAATGGGAGGGGAAATAAATGCAAGAGGGGATATAAAATTATGAGTGTCAAAAAATAGAAAACAATGAAGATAAAAGTGCTCAGGTATTTCTCAGAGAAAAATGGGATTGCAAAAAGTAGAAGTTTAAAGTGTAAGAGGAAGAAATACAGAGAAATGGCCCATGGAAGCTTCCAGAAAGGACATCATTAGATCAGCAAAAAGTAGAGGGAAGCAAAAGTATGAGCAAAAGATCTAAGGATCTAACATGTCAAAACATATCTCTGATATGCTCTGCAACACTCTGCCTGACAATTGCAGCTCCATGACAATGGAGAAACTGCAGTTTTCTGTGGTATTAAGAATGTGGAGAAGATTGATACTTGTTGTAATGTCAATAACTGTATTTAGGATGGTGTGTGTTGAACATGCAATCTCTGATGACATGCTGTGTTTCTGCTGATGA
This sequence comes from Entomyzon cyanotis, assembly GCA_024500445.1. Taxonomy (NCBI): domain Eukaryota; kingdom Metazoa; phylum Chordata; class Aves; order Passeriformes; family Meliphagidae; genus Entomyzon; species Entomyzon cyanotis. The sequence goes on from JAKEPQ010000768.1 coordinate 823,587, forward strand.
CTATTATTTTTATGTATTTTTGTTTCCAAAGTACCTTTTTTTTCTTTACTGTCTGTAGTGTAACAGTTTGGGTATCTAATAAATGCAACTTCATTAACACTATCAAGACAAGGAAGTAGGAAAAAAAGGTATATCTGTTTGCCTCATTAATGCCTAACAAGTAATTAAATGTTTTCCATATAAAAAGGAAGACATCAATCAGCTTAAATTGAATTTTTATAAGTATATCAATAGAGAAATGAGGATGAAGGAAATAAATCTATTTTTTTTGTCAGTAGTGCATTAAGATCATACCAAGATGCTGTGTTGTTTTGCGTTATACTCTTTGTTTAATTTGTAACAGACCAATAGGTCTAATTTATCATGAATAATAATGTTACTTTTTTTCATAAGAATTCTGAAAACACGTTCTGAAACAGATTTACACAAATGACTACACTTACTGAATATTTAATAATTCTTCCTTCTGAAGTTTCCAGTTGTGGTGAGTCGGAGCCAGAAGTTATCAGATGCTTGAAGTTGACTTTGATTAATTCAGTCAAGGGTATAGTGAAACAGATAATTTCTTTGATGCATTCATGGGAGGCAACAGAAAACTATGGAACATACCAGCACAAGCAAATAGTTCCTGAAAGTTTACTGAAAACTGTACCAAAGGAATGGAATTACACTCCTCGGGAAATGAAGAGAAAAGAATCTGGAAAATGTAGGTGAAATTTATACATTTTATATATATGTGTGTATGTATATGTATATGTATATGTACACAATATGTACAATGCACCCTATAAGTTTGTCATGAGAACTTTTTACTCCTTTAATGCCTAAACTGGGCAGTTAGATTTTTGTGGGTGTTGTAGTGTGACACCAAACAATTTTTTTCCAAAAATCCTGTGGTGGTTGGGTTTTTTAAGTACTTTGCATTAAAATTCAGTTTTTCTTTCTTGGGGTTTACCCCCATACATATACAAACAAGGTTTTGAAAATAATCAGTATTGTAGTACTGATAATAATAGTTCTGAAGATGTATTTATCATCTGGCAGTAGTCAGGTGAGATTCAAAACAAAGCAATGAATAATGCTTATACTTCAGTCTCAATAGCTGCAACCAGTTTTCGTTTTCATTATCATCTTTTCATTTAGGACTGTCATTCATCCCAACTTTACAACACAGCAATTTATGTTTGAATTAAAAAAGCACTCAGACTGTTGTGGAATATGCTACTGCTTGGTTGTTGAAACAGTTAGTAAAGAAAGAAATAATATACAGAATAGGAGGTGCTTTGAAGGTGATTAGATGTAAAGCTGATTTCTAGTATATTTTTTCATAGCCCACAATGCCTAAAGCATCCATAATTTCAGGTCACAGTTCAGAAGGCCAACTTTTGGAAACATTTCATGATAAATGATTGCCACCAAAATATTACCTAATTGTTTTCAATACTGTAGTATATTCTGGCATGTAGTTTTGAGTATGTAGATTGTGGCCAAGACAGGGCATCAGTCCATTCTGTTTTTTCATACATCTTCACTGCACTCTCATTTTAATCTAGAACTTGTATGGCTATGTTAGGCTAATTGATATATGTGAGCCAATGTGCAAGCTGAGAGGTAAGATTCCAGGCTTCAAGACAATTTAAATTATATGTCTGATATCAAGAACAGATATGGCTTCTTTTTTTAGTAAAAGAAAAGCATTTGGAATGTAGGTGCAATGAGTCAGGGTTTTCTTGAGTTGTTTGGGGGCTGTTTGGGTGCTTTATTAAATCTTGACTTAACTCCACGTTGTGGATCACCTTTTGCTATATTTTTTCATTTTAGATATGTCTTGGGTTTTGAGCAGCACATTTTCTGTAGTTATTTTTATTATCTGGAATCTTTAAAATGCAGTACTATCTAGTGTAGATGCTTATATGGAAGTTGATAAACTGAAGTTTTGTAGTTTTGAACATAAAAAAGGATTGATAAAAAACTAGAGATTATAAATGTATGTAATATTCTGACATAGTTAGTGCAATGCTTCAGTCATGAAGTTGAAAAAATATTACAATTTTGAAAACAACGTTTTGCCATTTGGAATACCTCAGTATTGTCTTTTTCATTAATCCTGCAATGACTGTGCACAGCAGGACTAATTGTTTAGAGTCACAGTCTAAGTTCTAAATTTTCTGCTTTTAATTCATCCAATTGTTTAGATTTTTTGGGATTTATGTGCTGAAAGCATAATAGAAGTGAAACTACAGTGTTGAATACTTAAGCTTTTTACCCATTTTCAGTACAAAAGAAAGTTTAAAATTATCATACAATATTCAGAAACATACTGTGTTAGAACTATAATGTTAATGTTAATCATATCATCTTTCTATTTTTAAGGCTTCACAAGGCTTGCAGCTCAGGCAGTATCTATTGTAATCAGCAAGTTACCTACAGTGATTGCATGTTTGCCTCCCCCAATTAAATACTTCTTTTTTCTGGCTGAGAGAAAAATGTCAAGAAACTTTGCTGAATTGAAGAAAGCTGGTCTGCTTGTCTGGAACTTGATTGTAATTATATGTCGGATATTTGAGGATGGAAATACTGCAGAGTTTTTAACAGGTGCAACACTTGACAGATGGAGCAAAGAAAAACTCAGTTTAGTTCGTGTGTGCTTAGAGAGTATTATGGGAAAACAGAAAAGTGGTCCTAAGCAAGTGACCCAGAAGATTATACAAAGCATTGAACAGCAAAGACCAAACTGGATTGAAAGCCAATTGCTGAAGGCAAGAAAATTGAGCATAGACTGGTAAGAACATAGTATTTTTCAAATGCTGTTGTTTGCTCTTTATTTTAGTGTATTATTGGCAAGTTTATGGCCTCTGCTCAATTTTGAGGAAAAGAGATGAACAGTGATCTTATATGAAACGGATTAGTCTGTAATATTGATGGCTTTGTATCAAGGGTTTATAATTTAAGTTCATTGCTGAAACAGTAAAACATGGTTGTTTCATCAGAACAGTGTATTCATACTACTACAAGATTTCATATTTTCATGATGAGCCAACAATGTGGACAAATCCATTGTTATATCTTTCAGAATGTGAACAGGTACTGAATATATTTATAATTTAATTTTACTGTGTTGATTAAATTAAGAGGAACTGTGAAAAGCTTTCAGTGTTCATCTGTGAATAAAAAGTAAGCATGCTTCATACTAAAACATATCAAACCCTAAGGCAAATAGGATATATCAAAACAGGACAAGAGGAATATCCTGCTGTCCTTTTCTGAGAGAGAAAATGTTTCAAATTTTCCAGTTTTACCAATTCTACCAATTTTTCCTTCAGATTTGACATTAAGACATTTACTGTGGTTTTTCAAGGAGTTGTGTACATGTCAATGTGTTCCTAGTCCAGTCTGTTTTAATGTTGCAGTCATGTATCATTCTGTAAAAATATCATTCATCACCTTTCCAATATTAGATTTATTGGAATAATATGACTTGCTGAATTAAATTGTAAATACTGAAAGTAAGATTGCTGTTTTTTTCAGTGAGTATTCTTAAAGGTTGCAGTCATTGCTATCATGTCAGGATTTGTCCATGTAAACAAAGGATACAGTGACTGTAGGCTGGAATCAGTGATACCAGTGAACAGGCTTTCCTGCAGTGCTTTAAGGAAAAGTGTCGTGTTTCTATGAGTAGTCAGTTAATGTGCATAGCAGTAAGCAGTAATAATGTCACACAAATGCTCGTTGACGTTGACCTTTGTTATCTTTACCTTTTCATTTAATTCTAATTTACAAGATCTAACTCAATGATTAAAAGAGTGAAGCCACAGGCCAGTAACTGAAGGAGTTGTAGGAAAAAAAATATAATTTGTAAATTGCTGCTTAACACAATGGTTGCATAATTAAATTTCTAATGTCACTGAGAGAATAGGTACTTCTTAAAAATACAAATACAGGAAGAAAATATTGTGGATAACCCCTAAAAACTAAAACTTTAGTTAATTTGCCCATCTTCTGAAGCTGAGAATTTTACTTTAATACAGTATGGTATTTTCTTTTGTAAAATACCACAACAGTGCTGTATTGTACATTAGGTAACAGACTGTGGAAAGTAAACAAGGCAAAACATTTTCTGTATGTGTGCAGTGTCAGCCAAAGAGAGAACTAGCTTGTGACTAGGCCTGGTAATTTTAAGCTTAGGATACATTACCTGCTCTCCAGGTGAGGAGTAATTTCATGCAGTTATGAAATTGACTCCCTTGACTTCAGTTGCATTTCTGCAGTAGTAGTCTAATGTCTAATATGAATGTTGTTTCTCCTTTTTTTCAAATATTACAAGTCAGTATCTGGGAAAAAAAAAATCCAGTTTGTAAATAGCTGAGATATGAAATGTAGAGAAAAATATTATAAATGCAAATTACAAAACTAATGTATTAAAACTGAAATTCAAATATTCAGTTAAAGTAAATGTTCAATTACTACTAATTACTACACTAAAAGCAATCTTTAAAGAGGAGATTTATAATGTTCATGTGATTTGTTTGTAACAAACATTGCTATATTGGAAAATCTAAGTTGGTGTTATGTAACTGCTTCATAATTAAAGGACTTTTTGCTGCAGCTGTATGAACATACATATATGTATTCATATTCATAAATGTTTACAGCCTTCTAATAGGTACAGCATGAGAAGGAAAGAAAACCCTGTAAGCTAAAAAAAATTATTTGGGACTCACCTACACAGCTGTAGAAATATCTTTGAAGTGCAATGGGTTTTTATAAGTAGAGTTCTTGCTTGATTTTGTGTTATGTTATTATTGTCAGGACTACTACTTACATAGTGTCAGGAAAATTAATCCAGAGACACTAGAGGTTTATGTCCAAAAAGGAGAGAGAGGAGCCTGTAACTTTATTAATGAATAAAGGGAGAGGTCATGGGCATTTCCCATGGGGTCTCTGAAACTGACAGAGGACACAGACTCTTTTATCCTAATTCCTGGCCCCAAGTTCCCTCTCTCTTTCCCCATTGGCTGAGGTACTCAAGAGGTACAGACTTCCTGGAATGCCTAATGCAGACCCCGTGAAATATACATCCCCCCTAATGCAGACCCCCTTGATACACATCTCCTCTTTCCTCTTTTCCTTATGTCTCTGTTCTTGTAGTTTATTAACACAGCCTTGGGCAAGTCAGTCAGTGGAATTCCTATGGAAATCCTTGCCATTTTTTCTTCTGTCTCTCAGTGGGTCTTATCTTACCAGCAGACTCACAAACTGTGAGTGTAAAGACACTCCCTTATTCCTTTCACATAGGAAGTCTAAATATTATATATTATCTTAATTTTAAAGAATATTTCAAAAATTGTAGAATTCATTGAAAGGATGAGAAAGTGGCAGTCACACTCTTTGCCCATCTTGCGTGCTGCCTGAAAGTATTACTATTCATTAAAATAACCTTCACTTTATGGTAGCAGCAGCGCTGTAAACAGTCACGTTAGATTCTGAAAAACACACGTCCTGAGAAGAAAAGAAATGTCTGTCTTTGCAAAGTAATTTGTCGAATTGAAGATTATTGTTTTTCATCATGGTGACCCTGACCTTGCTGGCTGGGTGCATATGCAGATTAAGATGGATGCAGTTATTCCTTGGCTGAGGTGTGCCTCTCTCAGGGCACATTCTTCCTAATGACATGATTGATAGGCAGTCCCAAATCCAGAAAGGAAGTCATTAATCATAGTGCTGCCTGAATCCAATCGTCTGCTTCACCTGCACAGTAACGGGCAGTAAAGGATACAATTTGGGTGCTGGCACTGATACATTCCTTTGTCAGAGGTCCTCAGCTTTTTCAATGTTAGTCGCTAAGAATTTTTACAAGAAATTCAGGTTGTATCTGTACGTGGCATCAAATATCAGCCTTACGTGTGCTTTCATTTAGAGATCAATTTCTTTGAAGCTTTTCTGTAAAATACTCCATAATAACAGTATCCTTTACTTTCATTCAGCAAAGAACAAAATTATAGTTTGTATTTTGAAACTATTTGCTCTGTAGGACATTCTGAAACTGCATGTGGAAGCAATATCAGCTTTAATGTCCAGCAGCTGTGCAGCTTTTCAGAAAGCCTGCAGGTCAAACACTGACTTCCAGCAGGACTGACTTTGTAACCATGGCACACTTTCAATAGTAAACTGCAACCACAGCGGTTTTGTTTTCAGGTTTTGGAGGGGTTTTGGTGTTTTGGTTTTTGTTTTACTTCTGAAACAATAAAATGTTGATTTTTTTTTAAATTGAGAATGATTCTTTGGTTTATTTTAAATTAATTCAATAGTGTCTGTAGGAAGAACAATATATCCTTGTTAGTCTTTCGAGATCTTGACAAATACGTGTCTAATACCTGCGTTGCAGTTCTAGTATTTGAGGAAAATTTTAGTAGTTTTTCTTTCTTAGGCTTTATCAGTAACAATACTAAGCTAGTAACTTATGTTTGTATGCAGAGAGAGAAGTCTTACAATGATCAGAGATTTGAATGCATAATTGTAGAGGCTTTTGGGAATGTCACCTTCAGATTTTCTTTGGTAGCAGTTTTACACAAATACAAGAAAAACAAGAAACAGTACAGGGCAAAACGTGCAACAAGTGGCAAATAGGTGCCTTTTAAATGGTTAACAACGTACTAGTGGGAAGAAAAATACTTCCATTTAAAACTTCTAACCTATACTTAGAGTAATGGCTACCTTTCTGACATGTTAATTAGGCTTTAATATGTGCTGTGACAGGCAAAGAAAAATGCACAAGAGATCGAATGTAAATGCCATTTCTAGTAGCAAAGATACTTCTCCAAGGGAAACGAAAATATTTGCTACTTCTATATCCTTAGAGTGTTTTATGTGTTCAGCTTTCCAATTAAGGTGATTCAAATTAGTTTAATGTTGTTTAGCATGTGTTATGTGAGAGATCTATGTACAACAACATTTGTGCAAGTGAAATAATTCCAGTTTTTTCTGAACATGCAGTTCTATCTGAGTTTCTATTAATATTTTGCTTTTTAGAAATTTAACTTAAAACTATATTTTCTATATTCTAGTGCCTCAGTCGCAGTTAAAGGTGCAACGTTAGAGGAAGGAGGTGTTGCACTTGGATTGACTGAGCAGAATATAAACGTGATGGTCCTGGATATCTGCCACAAACCAGGTGGTAGTGAGTACCTGAGGCAAATTTATCACATCATCCGGCTCAATGAGGTAGGGAAACGGCCTTTTCACAGAGCAATTAGGTGTGTACTGGCCTGGGGCAGCGTCTGCTGGCAGCTGAGGGTTAGTCAAGGAGGTGATAATAGTTTTTAAAGTCAATATAGAATCCTGTGTTGTATTTTAACAGAATCCATTCAGTTTAGGCTTTTCTGCATTTCTACAGAAACGATTACTTTAAAAGAAACACTGGAAATTTTATTTAGGTACTTAGACAGAAGTATGGCTCATAAACTTCATTCAGTTTCATGTTGTACACCATAGATACATTTTAGGAGTCTGGAAAAAAATAAAAATTAAAAAATCAGTGAAGGCTGTTGAAGCATTGACTGTTACAAAAAGTAATATTCCATGTGGTTAATTAACTGTCCTGATTTAAACAACCAACCAACCAACCCCTATGGCTGTATTGAGAAAGTAAATGCATCCACATGAAATCTTACTTAATTTAGACAATTCTGTTCAGCTAAAGTGCTTTTAAAATTACAATAAACATATTCAGATTTATTTGCTGCACATGGAATTCTGGCAATGTAAAAAGATTTTCACATTATTTCTAAGGCTGTTCTAAATTGCCCCAAGTTACCAAAAGCATTCTGATTTTATTCACTGAAATAAACATGTTTGCTTAAATTGTATGATAACACAGATCTCTACAACTTAATTAAGAAAGTTCTGTTTATTAGCTTTAATTACTAAATTCCTTGAGTGTTTAAGCAGGTGCTGTTAAAATCACTGCAAGTGTACGAAGTATTTAGAATAAAATACAAAATAATGCAAATATAGGCAGAGGCCAGGATTTTTCTTCTAAGAAATAAGATAGCAAAAAGCCTCAACTGGACAGCTATGGTCTGTATGATGGCCATGGAGAACACCTTCGTACTGACGCTGTGCTTTTGAAGATCAGAGCCAGCTGTACATTTCCTAAGTATAGGCTTAAAAGCAACCTTTATGCATCTGCATTTGAAAGCATTTGAAGCAATGTAAGCATATATGTAGAGATGGTAATGTAACATTAGTACAATACAGAATCTTTTCAAGTTCCATCTCAAACAATTAACTGGTTTGGGAGTTGAAGTGAAAATTATTACTGTAATAAACAAAACCTTTCACCTGGAGCACGTTCAGAATTGCTCTTTGGTGTAAAGGAGTGAGAAAAAGACTTCCAAAAATAGCACAGAGTCCAGTAGTTAGGACAGTTACCTAGGGGACAGCATATGTAAGCTCCTATCTTTTTACTTCCTAGTTTAGACCAGGGAATTGAATCTGCTTCTGCCACATCTGAACTAACTCCCCAAACCTCCATGCCATTAGCTATCAGTATGGAAATCCTTCTTTTTTCCCTGTTGGAGTTGTTTTGCCTTGTAGAAATTGCTGTAAAAATGCATTCTGTAACTTTTAGGGTCAAAAATAGAAGCATACTCTAGCTGAAAGAGTAGAACACACATGCTGGGTTTTGGAGACCCTGATCCAAGATCTGATTCCTGTGAGTATTTGGTTATTTATACAAAGTGGAACAGCTCCAATAGGAGGTACGAGGCTGAGAGAATTAGGTGGAAGAGGGACTTCAGCCTGACTTTCCACATCCCAGGTGTCTCTCCTTGAATTTCTGCAGCTAGTAAGACCTTTTTTAAAAATAGAACATTTCTCAGTGGAAAAAACTGTATTGTTTAAAAAGAAAAAAAATGAAGAAAAAAAGAGATCCTGACCAGCTTGACTCACAGAAGAATTTAACTTTACTACTTTCTATTGCCTTTGAAACGATTACAAAACATTTAATACTTAGCATGGTACTATGATAACGCGCTTTTCAATATTATTTTTCAAAACTTAAATTACACTTCATGTGCCTGACTACCAAGAAATAGATTTGATTGTCTATTCAAAGGTCCATCCTTTTGTTTAAAGACTCCTTGAAATGTCAAGGGATCATGTTCTTAAAATTAGTTTAGAGATCTTTATGCTATGCTGCTTAGTAATCTTGTGTAAATAGAGAGCAAAATGATGAAACAGAAAATTGTTGTTCTCAGAAATATTCCTTAGTAAAGCAGGTGAAAAGGGATATTGATTTGTGGAAACTGTATTTGAAAATAGAGATATGATGTTATAAAAGTTTATAATAGATACTGTAGTACTGCAAACAGCTTACAGTCCTTCATACATTTGTCAAAAATAATAGTAATTCTAAAAAGAATTTTTTTGTAATGACAACCAAAGAGATAATTCTTCTGAGTTGTTAGGCTCAATAATATTCTGTATACTTGGTCTGATGCCCAGTCAGTGTAGCAAGGATATAGTTCACATGTTTACAGATGTGATTTCATATCTTCACATTTTTGAGCCAATACCCTTTCAGAGGCTACAAAATTTACTGTACTAAAGGAGATCTTAAAGTAATATATTTACTACTGCTGAATAAGTCTCTTTATCAAAACCAAATCCACAGTATTTTATTAAAGACATAGAAACAGCTGTACTGAGGTCGGCTGTATACCACTTGAATTTTTCGAATCTGAGCACGCAGGTGTTACTGAAATTGGTCAAAAGCTCCTTCTTAACACCACTGTAGCATTAAGAAGCAGGCATTCTTTATCACAGTGCAGGGTGCAGGAGGGGATATCTGCACCAAAATCGCGCATGTTGAGTACAGAAAAGCTCCTGCTTATATACTGTATTTTACATACATATTAATAAATTTTCCCAGAATAAACATACGTTTGTTGGTCATTTCCCCAAATCAGTACCATGTTCCTGAACCCCGCCTTTGCGCATGCGCTCTTCTGCCCCGGGGCTCCCCCTGGTGGTCTCCTGTGGCCCGACACCCCAACGTTGCAGCTGACCACTCCATGAGCTGGGGTTGCTTTCCGATTGGCCCTGAGCTGAGATGGAATACCTGGGCAGCTCCATTATTTTCTCAATGATTAACATGGTCCTACAGAACAAGTACTGAGCTGTTCTGTAGACTACTGGTTTTGCAAAATAACAAATATATTTTCCCACCAGCCAAGCAAATGGTTCTTCATCTGGCAACACATGGACAGCTATTTCCAGTTTTGCTACTGGAAAAGCAGCACGGTCTGCTTCTGTTAGCTCTGTTACATCCAGAGGGCCAGGTAGCTTTAATGCTGTCTACAGATTTTGTAAAAGTGTGCACATGGAAGGCAGTATGTTTATGAAAATTTGGTAGCTTTACAGAAATACCTTTTAAATAACTGCCTTCACCATGGCTCTAATATCTTTATTATGGCATAAAGTAATGAATGAATGGGGAAATAAAAATCCAGGTATTTTTAAAAGCTGAAAAAAATTAAATAAGAGACTTAGGGTGTGTTTTCACAATTGGTTTGTGATCTTGTTTTAAAACAACAACATTCACTTTTTCTTCTTTTTTTTTTTTTTTGTTGGTTGGGTTCTGTTTTTTCTCACACTAAGACAATTCTGTGATTCTCTTGGTCAGACGTGGCATTTGGCTGCAACCAGCAGAGAGATTGTCATTCTCTTTCGTTTGCCCTTGTGCTTCTCCACTCTTAGGCCCCCTGCTTGGTACTAGTACTAGAAATGTACTAGTACTAGAAATGTAGAAATGTGGCTTGTTTATCTGGATGAAACCTTTCTTTTTTCTGGCTGATTTCACAACATATGCTAGTGTCACCACAAGGGAAAAGCAGCTACAGTCTGTGTGAACTGAAAGTGAACTTGTGCCTTTCAGATCAGGCCATAGCTAGGTAAGTTTAAACAGATGATGAAATTATTTTAGAAAGACCTACTGATGGGCACAGGATGCCTTGGCAGGTAGTTTGCATGTTATGTCATCTCAGCAGTACTGCAAATAAAAGGAGCATTTGCATCCACCCATCTTAATGACTCACCTTGAGTACTTGCTCAATGTTATAGACTTCATTTTAATAATAATAAACTGTTTACTCACAGTAGTCTTTCCAGCAAATTGATGTGTAAATGTTTCATTATCTAATTCTTCATAAAATGGTTCTATTTAATCAAAACACTTTATTGGCCTGCAATGATGGTTTATTTACATAGTAGCTGAAGAAGTGAAAACAGAAAAGATTGTGTCCAAAATAATCATGCATCTGTTACAGTATAGTTTCTAAAATTGCAATGCAAATCATAAACTACTTCTAGTCCTTGAATGCTTAAGCAGCTAAAAATAGTTTTGAAGAGTGGGAGAATATTTATTTCCTGTGTTTAAATGACTGGTTAGAACATGTTCATCAAAGAATTGATGTATAATCATAACAGTAATTGTTGAACGTTTTCAAAAAAGTTTAATTAGGAAGTAATAAAAATATTATTGTTCACTTCTACGTATACCTAACATATATATATTAAATGAGAACTTATACACATAATTTGATGGCAGTTTCAAAACATTAAGTTAGATTGTTCTATTTTGCTTCAGTTGGGTGCATGTTTTTGGAGATTATTTCTTGTTTGTTGTAATATTATTCTGATATTCTTTAAAAAGTTTTATTTTTTAAAAGATTGTTTAATCTCCACTGTATTAAAAGGAACTTCTGTCAAGCATACTGTAAACTTATGCTTGAAATGTAGGCAAATTTCACTTAAAAAGCTAGGTGGTCTGCATGATTCTGTGGTTGCTTTTTCTTCCAAGGAATACTTGAAAGAGCAGCTGTCTTGTGAGAATTCTTCTGAAGATGGTGTTACCTCCAGTCAATGCCTGCCTTTAACGCTGAAGGGCAGAGAAGAGCAGCCTGTCTTCAACCCTTTTGAGGTGTACAGACAATCTTGTGCAAAAGTATTCAATCAGGTTTGTGAAAATCTGAATCCTTGGTTATACAATTTTTACTTGTCGGTCTTATAATGATCATGATAATGACAGAGACTGAATTTATAAAAATGGAATTAATTACATATGTTCACATTTGATGAATCAGAAAGGAATATTATTTATTGGGAATCTAATGGGGGTACCCTCTACAATAGCATGATGTTCAAAAAGCAATTACCATCCTTTTCTTTTATCGGAATTATTGCATGTAAGAGCAATTTGCATTTACTTATACTTTCTGTGTTCAGTATTGAGAAGGAAAGCCCATAGTGGCAATGACATTTGTTGCATCTGTGCAATAGTACGTAGGGTTAGTATTATTCCTTTGAAAAATCGTGTCAAAACTCTAAGTTCACATTTATAATCTTCCTGGTGGGTCTTTCACAGAAATGTTGAACAGTTAAGTAAAGAATGCTTTGGAAATGCAAAGATTTTACAGAACTGTGAGACTAAGCAGGGGTAAAACACAAAAAAAAAAAAAAAAAGAAAAGGAAGCATCAGTTTCTCTGTTTTTCTTTAAGACATGCTTGCAATATGCAAAAATTATAATTTACTTATAGAATTTGGTTTCCTGATAATGGAACAGTCAAAGAAAAGAGATCTAGTTGCCTAAATCTGCATGGAGCATCCAATGACCAGTTCATTACACAGAATGCTACATAGTTTCTGATATCACTTTGATGCATTAAAAATCTTATGCCATCATTTCCAATATATTCTTAATACATCATAAAGTTTTGATTCCAGCCCTCAATTCAAATATTTGAAAAGAAATGGTATTACAGTGACATGAAATTCACTTTACAGACTTGTGGTATAAATGTATCCTTTTTCAGTGCAGCTCTGTTTATATACAATAGAATCTCTTGTCCCAGTTTGGATTGTTTTGGACTATTTCACCAGTTATATTGCTGTAAAATATAATTGTTCTTCTTACTTGTTTAATGAATGCTTAATCATTGTCATGTTGCAATAAAAGTGTTAATATCCTGAAAAAGGAGACAAATACCAATTCCACAAGGCTTCTCACAGCTTCTCACTCCAGAGAAACATGCTTTATAGACTCCTTGAATCAATGGAATCATAGAATAGCTTCAGTTGGAAGGGACCTTCCAATCAAGAATCACAGAATCACAGAATCACAGAATGGTCAGGTGTAAGGGACCACAGTGGGTCATCTGGTCCAATCTCCCTGCTCAAGCAGGGTCATCCCAGAGCACATGGGCACAGGATTGTGTCTGGGTGGTTCTGGAATATCTCCAGAGTTATGATATTATGGGAGACTCGACAGCATCTCTGGGCACTCTGTTCCAGTGCTCAGTCACCCAGGCAGAAAAGAAGTTCTCCCTCATATTCAGCCCAGAAAGTCAACTTTATCATGGGCTCCATCAAAAGTAATGTGACCAGCAAGTCAAGGGAATTGATTCTGCCCCTCTACTCTGTTCTGGTGAGACCTCACCTGCAGTGCTGCATGGAGCTCTGGGGTCCCCAGCACCGGAAGGACATGGACCTACTGGAACAAGTCCAGAGGAGGGACAGCAAAATCACTGGAGGGGTGGGGCACTTTACTTATGAAGAAAGTCTAAGAGGATTGCAATTGTTCAGCCTGGAAAAGAGATGGCTTTGGGGTCATCTAATAGCAGCCATGCAGTACTTGAAAGAAGCTTACAAGAAAGATGGAGAGGGACTTTTTATATGAGCATGTAAAGACAGGACGAAGGGGAATGGGTCCAAACTCACAGAGAGTAGCTTTAGATTAGATATCAGAAAGAAATTATTTCCTGTGAGGGTGGTGAGGCACTGGAACAGATTGCCCAGAGAAGTCGTGGATGCTCCATCTCTGTAAGCATTCTAGGTTGGGCTGGGCAGAGATCTGAGCAACCTGGTCTAAGTGAAAGGTGTGCCCTATCCATGGCAAGGGATTGGAAGGAGATGATATTTCAGGTCCCTTCCAATCCAAACCATTCTATGATTTTCTTCTCTAATTCTCTTTCCAAGCTTAATAATGCTGTTAAATAGTTCAGTTCCCTTTACCATAAAATTGTACATTTATTTAGGGGTGTGGGACTGTCCATTTATAAAACAGTGATCTGTATAGCTGAGTGTCTGGTTTCCTGTAAAAATTATCATCACTGCTTGTAGAAGATGCCAGTGCACTGGCAAGGAACAATTATTCTTCTGAAAGGATGGATTTCTTCTTAAATTCATTTGTTACTGGTTGGCAACTGCCATGAAGATTAGGAGTTATAACCCATGAATAATTTCTTATTTTCTTCAAGTCTGTTGTAACTAGGTGTGTTTTTAATATATCAGTCTATGTTTTATACTTTCATAAATTCTAAGTCAGAACAACCTACTGGTTATACAATGTATTTTGTCAATTAATTAATTATGTAATGCTTTTTAAAACTTTTCTCTCAGAAGGGCCAATTGGAATAGACATGATAATACTGCTTAGTGCTTCAGCTCTAAACAGAAAATGTTTATTACACTATGCTATACAGTGTATTATATAGAACATAATATATAAAAATAATTACGTAACTATATAAGAGCATGTCTACACTGTGCAGTGTAAACATATTCTTAGCTTCCACAGTAAATGATTTCCTAAAATAAATTAATTCAAAAACTTTCCGAAAGATAATTTGTAGTAAACAGTCTATGTATTCTTTGTTGGTATATGTAAAAAGTCACTGTACATCATTGACTCTTTTGTTGAGGAATACATTTAATGGAGATAGCTCAGTGCAGAGTTACTGTACCAGCTGTAGATTGAGCTCTGAGTGGGGGAAATGGCAGGAGCCCCAGGCAAGGGGCAATGAATTTGCCTCATACCTCTGCACAACAAAGTACCTGTGGCACCAGCCAGGTGACCACACATTCAGAGACATGGCTCAGCCAGAAGACACCAGGCCAGGGAGCACTTAAACTGTGAGAGAATATAATAGCACAGGTAGGAGCTAGAGCTCTGTTGCTGCGTCATGATAAAATTACTTTAGGCAACCAGACATCTGAGACTCTCCTTTGGGAAACCTTGTCTGACTGCGCGGAGTGGGGTGTGTAGGGAGTCAAGTGGGGAATCCATCAACTTATTTGCCTGATGTGAAGGGCCCTCAGTCCCAGCTAAAGTCTCTTGATGGTGAGAGTGTGACTGCCAAGGTGCTCCTGAATGGCAACAGGAAACTCTCCTTAACAGTTTTCTTCTAAGGTTTTGCTAATTTGTCCCATTCATGTCAAATTTAGCAAGGTACTTAATCATAGTTTCTATGAATTTTATTTCTCCTGAAACAAGGACCACTAAACTGCTCTTTAAGATCAACTAGCATTTTTGTTGATGATGGATTAATTTCTTACCTTCCAACTGTCTATTTCAGAAGCAGATTCTAGGAATTGTGTAATTTCTGTTAACAAGTTACCCACTTCATCCTTATATTCTTGTCAAGTCTTAATCACCATCTGGCCCTAGTAACTTGTTGCTCTTGATTTTATCAATTTGTCCTGATAATCTGTGCTAGTGCTACTGCTCCTCTGTTGTCTAGTAAGCTAATACTGCTTCTCTGTTGTCTAGGATATACAATAGTATCAATCAATGCTAGAAAGGAATTATTTCCCATTCCTGAAGTGGCTTTTTTTCAAACTAATCCTTTATGTTTTCACAGAACCAATCAGTCTGTGAATTTTTATGTGACAGAATTTTTATCTGGTATGCTTAAAAATTTTCCTCTTTGTGTTCATGACTGTTGCTACTGACTGTTTAGCTTCTCCTGTTATCCCTCTTGATTTTATAAGTACTTCCTCCATTATCTATTTTTAATTCAGTGTAGAGTGAAGAACAGTATCCTGTTTTCTCCCATGTTCATCTCGCACTGTTGCCTTAGTTGAATCTTTTCCCTTTAGTTCTTATCCGATGTTCTCCTTTTCTTATTCATTCACTTTCCACTTTCACAGTGGTTTTTTTTTCTTGTTACCTTTATTTCCCTTCTGTACTCTGTATTTCACCTTTGTTTTTCTACTTTACTTAACATGCATACCAAATATGAGGGTTAGGGAGTAAATTAAGTAAGGAGAGGGAAAGTAATAAAGATGGAAGGAATAGGAGGGATTGCACTGATTCTGCTCTCTCAGAGGAGCGAAGTGCTGTCTGTAAGAAGAAAAAGATGCACTACAAGTTATACTTTACTGTTACTCAGGTTTATTTCCATTGTTTTGACTTGCTTAAACTTTTTTTTTAAACTATTCAGTGCTATTTTAGTGTAACAAAAATAATTTTGTCTTTATTTCCTCCAAAGAATGTTGAATTATAGTCACTACTTGACCATTGCTGACAATGAAAAGGAATATTATGCAACAGGATTTACTGTTTTGTAAAGATAAGAATGTTGTGTGTGGTTTTTTGTCTGCCAACTCTTGTTGTAGATTGCTTTTATTTATTACATAAGAGATCTGGAGTTACATGTGTTCATATTGTCTAGATCTAATGCTGTTTATAATAACCATCTGGTGACTGGAATGCTTTACAAAACAATAGACAACTACACCTTCACTCTATGATACAGGTTACTTCTTGAATTGCAGCTATAACAAGTTTTTCATGACAAACTTTTTGCTGACAGCAGAAAATGCAAATTGCTGTTACATAAAAAGTTACTAACTATTTTGCTTTTTGGACGAAGAGTCAAGCTCTCAGACAAAGTAGTTGATCAAAATGCCATCAAGAGTTGGAAGAACAATGGTTAAAAAACCTGACTTATCTTTTTATAAATAGCGTCTACATCCCTAATTAATTAATTAATTAATTGCTGTGTTATTGGAATAAAAACCTTCTTTTGTGGACATGATTGATACCATCTTTCTAAGTCCTCATTCTAGACCCCCCTCCTTGGTTAGTATACACAGCCGGAACTTTAATGTACTGATCATATTAATGCTGATTAATAACTAACTGGTTTCTTGTCATGTATCAACAGTCAGCCATTACTGAATGGAACTGGGATTGGTCAAACTTGCTGCCAGGTTGTTTGGGACTGAATCAGATGGCCTTCAGGGTGCTGCTGACACACAGGTAATGAGATCCTGGAAAATAATCACATTTGCCTTTTGTCTTTTTGACTTTGTAATAGTGAATACACAAAGATTTTACTGGTGAATTTTATAAAATAAATTTTGCATTTCTTTTTAAAGATGCAATTTTAAAATGGAGCTACTTTTTTCTGTAGTATTTGATCCATACTCAGATGGCTTTCAATTCGTATTTTGAAGAGTGTAATTTGTCTGAGACAGAAGTATATGACTGTATGTTGATACTGCACTGAAATAATGCTTTGGAAAGAAATTAGTAACTTTTGCAAACCTGTACTACTCCAGGAAATTTCAGCACAGAATTTAGGAAATGTTTACTCAAGTTGCAAGGTATCTTAAATTCAGTTGGGGGCATGACAAGTGTAGCTAGAAATAGAAAGTGTTTCTTAAATAGCTTTTAATTAATAAAACTTATTTTAATATTTTATTGCCTTTTTACTTTTACTTTTTTAACTTTTATTACTTGTGAAATGTAACTGAATTTTTAGGCAGATGTGTTTACTGCAGAATTGATACTTATTAAATTCAGAAACAAGAAGTTCTTAAATTCAGAAAAATTTAGATGGTTTATTTTTTTTAGTATTTGCCACTTGTGAAAGCTGGAAAACCTACTTGTTGCAAACTGAACTAAAACATTCCCTTTTACTTCTAAATCCTGTTGATGATATGTAATATGGTCCTATGAGTCATCTTTTGAACTGGACTGTTTCTCTATGTAGAAACTAGAGTGACAATTACAAAAGTGTGAATTTGCATGTCAAAAATATTTTGGGGGTTTTATCCCATTTTCTCAATTTATCATTAGCAGTTAGTCTTAAATATTTAATTCTTCCTTCATTTCATATATAAAGTATTTGTACAGTCTATATCTAGTCTTCTGTCTTCATTCTGATAAGATCACTTCTTTCCCCCCCAAATTGTTCTTTTCCAAAAGTTTAATTGCACAAAAAATTGTGCCAGCAAAAATTTATTATTCTGTTATCTTCTCGATGTCATCTGTTACCCATTACCAGTCAGGATGGGAAACTTTAAAGAGTTTTTGGTCTGTACCCAGTGGTGTCATTTTTATGTTAAATGTCAGAGACAATTCAGTACTAATTTTTTTTCTCTGATGGTTCTCCTGTTGATTGCTATCTTATGTCCTTCACTGAAAATAAAGTTGTTTGTCCTTTTAAAAGAGACTGTCATAGAAGCTCTTTAGACTCAAACTGGTTCTTGAGCTTCGCTTCATGTTGTTGTCATCAATATGAGCCAAAGGGAGCAAAAGACTGCTGTGATTTGTGGAGGAAACATTTTGTGTGGACAATTCATATTCCCTGTTCTCTCGAAACACATTTTATTTTTCTTTTGATCTCTTTACAGAGGTTAGAAAGAAGTCATGTGTAAGGCTCCTCTGTCCTTTTCTGTATTTCACACCCTTGTCTTATCATCTATTTCTTTTTATTTAATAAATTCCCTTGTGGCTAGCACAGGTTCTTCCCGTGGGAACATTTTGCTATATTTCATAAACAAGATAAAGTTTGGATGTTTTGCAAACAGTTTGTCCGGATTGGGTCAGTTCGGGCTTGGCCAATTGGGCCTAGGGGGAGGTCTCAGGCTGACCAATCTGGGGCACTTCTGTAGACTCTATATATATGGAATTCAAAACAATAAAGTTCCTTTTCTCCTCTCTTTCCTTGTCTGAGAACTTGGGTCAGTCCTCAGCTAGCCGCTCAACAGCGACATTCCCTAATTGTTGTCATCTTTCCTAATTTGAAAATGTCTTCATTCATTGCCCTTCTACATGGTATGGAAATTCTCATCTAGAAGTGACAGTATGCAAGCCATTAATAATTAGCTCATGGATTTATTACTTCAATCACAGACCAACAGATCGTTTAGATCCACTGTAATCATAAAGTAGAATAACTGATCCAGTATCTGCCATAGCAACCAGCATCTCCAACACAGCTTGTTTCTATGTGACTGTTTTTAGCATAGCTAAAGTATGTCTGCTCATACTTTCCAGCTGACCAGGACAATTCTAGCTGTTCTTGTGGCTACTGAAGCAAGCTTTGCCGTAAGACTCAAGTGAGCTCTATCTTTAGGTGATTCTTCACAATCCTTCCTAGAACTGCATAACTTTCAGCCTTACTTGTGCTTAGGAGTTAACATTCAAGCTGAATGAGTGTATGATTATTTTGACCTCCCATTTATGATGGACCTATTTTGTTTCTACTTCTTCTTCTGTTTGCTTCCTGAGATGAATTAAACAAAACCACAGGGAGCACTTGAACTGTGTAAGAAAAATCAGTTTATAAAGTGGAGTGCCATAATATTTTAATTACTCCTTTCTTTGACACAGGCTCAAGCTTTCCCTGAATAGTTACGTATGTGCAGGCAAAAATATTTTTACCAGTTCACAGTGATGTTGAAATTATATGTATTTCCTTTTTCTCATATTTCAAGAGAAAATACTGTCAGTTGCATATGAAGTAAAAAAAATCATGGTCTTTCAAGGGAAAAAAAAGTGAAAATGCTTAGGGGACTCATTTACGAGGGAAATGCTCCCCTAACCTAGTTAATGACTGAGTTAGGTGAGAGGGTGTTATGAGAGCTTTGTCCCAGAGCCAGCAAGTGTTAGGCAAGTTAATTGGTTGGTGGTTAGGGGAAAGTAAAAGGGTTTTAGAAGTAGTTAAAAAGGGAATGAATTGTTGTCTGCTACTCATTCCTGGCTTCACATGTCAATGGGAATCTAATCCATGCATTCCTATGATCCTCAAAGTAAAAGTGTCTAGGAAATCTTTCAATTTAAAGATGTGGATGGTTGTAAAGCCCCAGACTTCTCTCAGAGTCCCTTAAAGGGGCTTAGGTGGGTTTATCTATGTACCCTGAGTTAGACGCAAGGGAGAAATACTGACAAGATACTCTGCAAGAGTCAAACCAGCAAAAATTTAACTGGCATACTTGAGAAAACCAGGGAACTTCAGAAAAAGTTTTAAGCAACATTGAATCAACATAAAGCATTTCACAAAGCAGTAATTTACCAAGCTCCAAGTCTGTTCAACTTAACAAACTCCAACCCATCCAGCTTTAATTTACTTAAACTTCAAGAAGAAGGAATTAGAAGAAAGGAAAAGAGAAAAATTAAGAAGAGATATAGAAAAGAAGAGATATAGTTACTACTCTGGTTCCTGCAGTGTTTAAGGCTAATATGGGGTTTGGGGTCAAGACAGGTGCTCACCTCATGCTCTGGCTTGAGCACCCTTTGGCATTCCTGGGCCCTTCCTCCGGGTGGGGCTTCCAGTCTGGTAGCCACTCTGGGGCTGGATTAGGGGCTCCAGGGGAAGCTGTGGAGCATTGTCTGTGGTGTGCCAGGGATTGGTGGCTACTGCAGGGCTGGGATACAGAAAGGCTCTGGGGAGGGGGGTTGGATGGAGCAACACACCACCTCTCCAGTGTTGTCACTTTCCCCACACATGTGTCTGAAGTGTTTCAAGCCAGCAAATCTCCTCACAATGTTAATGATACTATTTTATTGCAAGGTTATATAATATCAAATGCTATCAGTAAAAGCTAATAAAGTTGAGCAGCAAAGAGTAACATAGGAAATTTAATGTTCATCCCTTTCACAGTTCATACCTTTAGAACCCGTAAAAAAGTTTTCCTTATGGGAGAGAAAGGGTTGTATAATGGATTCCTTTCCTTTCTAGATTTCCTTCTGATTTCTGTTTATATGTGTGTATATATATATATATATATATATAAATATATATATATATGTATATATATATATATAAATAATAGGGCTGTGTATATATTATACAGAGAGAGTTCGAGCTGCAAGAGTAAAAGTTAAAACATATTTCTCAATTATCCTTGAAAATAGTTTTAAAAAATATCCTGCGTGCTTACGCAGATACATGCTGGTTCTTCAAGTCTTGGATTCACTTGTACATCCTTATTGTACTCCAATAACAAATGAACATTCCTTACCTTCAATACATATATTAAAGCAAGAAGAGCAACTATTATTTAATTACCTGTATCTCAACTTTTAATTAGCGTAAGCTCATAAAGTTAGAGTTGTTATTGTCTGGCCAAATCAGTATGTTGAAACCATGGAAGAAGTACTTAGCAGTAGGTAAAAAGCTGGTGTGTTGTCAACACTGAGGCACAAATCCAGAGCACAGTACCATGCTTTATCCTTCTTGTTTATGTATTCTCCTTTATATATAAGGTACATTTATGACCATTTATTTTCAGAGAAGTACCTCAGCAACTTGTACATGGTTGTAAGATATTATTTTGCTGGGCTTTGAGATGTGACTTTCCCTCTGCAGTTGTGCAGGACTTTTAGATACACTGAATACATTATGATAATGTAGCAATATTCCTATCACAATAAAGATGAGAAAAAAAGGAGACATTTTGGTAACATGTGAAGCCATTATCCAATATTGCAGTAATTTGCAGTTCTGAGGAGGAATGAGTGGGATTCCTTCCTCTGCACTTAGGGAAGTTTTGTGGAGCACTGGTGTCAATGGAGGGACAAGTAGTGATTTAGTTGGAATGATGTAGATCCTGGTACAGAAACACCATGGGAGCTATAGGAACAGACAGAGAAGAACTCAGGACTGGCAAAATAGTCAGGTACAAGGCCTTCAGCAGAGAAAGCTTAATAACTTAATAACTGAGAGGGGAATGTGTTATTTTTACTATAAATGCATCTTGGGAGAAATAGTAACAGGTTTGAAAAACTACAGAAATTAGAACTCATGTTTGTTCAAGTGGATAAGAAATGCTATAAAAATGCCTAGACCAAAAATTAGATTATGATTTCCAACAGATAAGCCAGTGTAGATCAAGAAGAACTTTCCAGAAAATGTTTATACAGTGATACCAGCTTAAATAGTTTTAAATTGGAACAGGATAGACCAAGTGTCTAGTCAAGTTTTGGCCATGTGTTCCTTTGATAGATGTTCTGAGCTGCCCAGCAGCTTCTGCAAACAAGTAGAAAACATGGAGTTGTTTATATATTGGTTTTAAGGAAACTATAAAAAATGAGTAAGTTTGGTTTTTACTAAAACTGGATAAAATATGTAGCCTTTCTAGTAATGTTTGCTGCAAAATATATAGCAACTCTCAGATTCCTTGGACTACAGATTTGCTCATAACATAGTCCAGACTGCATTCTTTTTGATGAGCTACTGCACTGTTTACAAGTGAAACTGCTTTTTAGATAGGTAAAAACTATCATTAGCAGGAAGGTGCTGTCCTAAGATTGAGAAAATCTTGTACCTAGTGTCTTTTTTTTAGATCTTTTTGGCTGTATTGCCTTTTGCAAATTCATTTGTTGATATATTTGTGCCATTTGTTCCCCGTATAGAGCTAGGTGATAAAATTAAGTGTTCTGCCTTTGATTAAGCTTAAAAAAACTGAGATAAAAAATCTTGTTTAGAATTTTGAATGATTGCAGGGCAAAATTTGCATAGCTCTTGTATATTCTAGTGAATACACAGACACAATCTGTTGAGAATGATAGCCATATGGTGAACTATTTATAGAAAATGTTTATATTCATTGTGTTGTTGATTATCTAGATATCCAGAAAATGCTCTTTTAAAATCTAGTTTATCAACACATGGAAAAATTTATTATGTGGTTTTGAAACTGAAAAGAATGCCAGCAAACTGCATGTGTTTTGTTGTCTGTAAAAGATTTTTTATAAAACTTTACAAAAGCCTGGATCTGATAAAGAAGTGAAAAGAAAAAAACAAACCCACGGGGTGTTAAAAGGTAGGAAGTTCTGTAACAATTTTTTTTGTGGGAGAAACAAATGATGGAAGAGCAGTTACTGACATGATGCCAAGAGAGAGAGCTTATTTACATGGCAGAGGATGGCAGTGTTACGTCTTTTAGTGTACTTTTAGATGCGTTAGTCTGTCTTCTAAACTGCAGTTGCTCCAAGACCTTTTGTATCCAAATTTGCTGGATACTGGGAATTCATATTGTTGCTATAGCTACAAGTCAACTATTAATGGTGGTTGGTGAAGAGCTAGGGTACCATTAATACTGCAGTAATCATCACCTGCTTTGCATTACTGTAATTGATGCCTCATAATGCATATGAGAACAGGCTTCCCAAAATGCATGGGAAGCTATGAAAGGCAGTATCTTATTGCTCCTGTATCAAAAGAAGCAGGTGAAAGGTATTAATGCATATTCTACATCTTTTGATTAATCAGAAAGTCAGGTTTAAACCCTAGTGCTGGATGTATCAAAAAAAGCCAATGGGATTTTGAGGAAAATCTCACTTTGACCTTTCTGGGTAAGCAAGGATCCTGTTCCATAAATGAGTTGGTCAATAACAAGGTGTATGTCACATCTGTTACCATAAGGATTATCCTTCATCTGCTTATCCTCTTCTGACATACCTAATCAAACCGTACTGTGACCTTAAAAAATCTGTCAGAAGTAGGCTTAGTTCCCTGCCTGGCACTTCTAAAGCATTGGCAGAACATACATCACTAAGCAAAAGGGAACAAAATTACATACTGTTTGACAGCCACTGGAGCCACTATTGTATATACAGTTACAGAATGAATTTCACAAGTAAGCGGGTCTAAACACGAGGCTCCCCATATGCAGTACACTTTTCTGATTGTTAGCAGTCTTTTTCTTCCGCAGATATGTTGAAGAAACATATGAATGAAACTATATTCTCTGATTACAATTTCCAGCAAAAAGTCCTTAAAACAAAGGGATTGGCATACAACAGTTAACCTTAGTTAATACAAACTCCTTTTTAATACTTAGAAGTCCTTTACAGTAAGGCCTTTGCCAACATGGGATATGAAACTATATACTTATAGTACATAGCTCTCTCTTAATTAACAACTATAAAATTGCTTAAGTAGGGTTCCATGCTAATCTGATGCTTTTTTTGTTGCTTAAAACTGACCCCTAGAAAAAGGGAAAATAAAACAAATTAAAATGAAGGCAGTATTGCTGGTACATCTTTTTGCATTCAACAGTAGTAAGCACAGCTTGTTGGCTAGAGCATAGGCCTGTGATCCAAACCTCTTTCTTCCACTGATTTCTCACGATATCTAGGTTCTCAATTTAAATTAAGTTGTATTTGTCCACATTTCTATGTCCTTTGCTATGCTTTTGTCTTGGTTTAGGAATGGTACTGCACAATTAAGTGCTCCCGCTGAGACTCTCCAAACCACTACTGCTCACTTGCTCTCCCTTCCTCCTTCCACTCCCTGCAGTGATATGAAGAGGAGAATTGGAGGCACAAAACAAAGATCATGGGTTGAGACAAGAGTAATTTACTGGAAACAGCAATGAAAGAAGAAAACGAGTAGTAACAATACTAATGACAGAGGGTACAAGAAACAGGCAAACAAATCACGTGGAAACCCCCTGATAATAGATAATACCTGACTACTTCGTCCACCAGACTACACTGTCCTGGAAGAGAACCCTTTCCCCATCCCCAGAAAATTACATAAGGTTAGGTACAGAGTAACTTTAAGGTCTTAGCCGTTCCCCCTCCTGGCTCCTGCAAAAATTAACTCTGTCCTGCCCAGAACGAGGACAGCTTTGAGGGGAATACTTCTGGGTATATGGAATGTATTGTGTTAATAATGCATTTATGTTTTTATTGTTAGGATTCATTGGTTTCTTTAAAAGCATGTATTTTAAAAGAAAAGAGGTATATTCATATATTCATAGGTCTTTTCATAACTAGGTATTTCTGTATGCTAAAAATTATTACTTGGAAGTGTGGCACTTTGACATTTTTATCACTATCTAATTAACCTCCTGATTGGTATCCTGTGACTTGGCTGACTTTTCTTAAAAACAGGTATTTCCTTTCATCTGCAAATATATTGCCCTCCTTTCAACTCTGTCTCAAATGCTGTTCTCACTAGGGATTCTTAAGTGGAGATACTCATGTTTGTTTTTATCTGTTCTTTACTTTATCCTGTTTCAGACCTCTATTGATCCAACCTTTCATTCTTAATAGATGCATAATTATGTAATGATTGTAAGTGTACACAAATGTGTAATTGTTAAATATATATTGAGGCATTTAAAGTACTGACTATGCTACCCGTACACAGTGGCTTAACTACTCATCTGTAGTAGAAATATCTATTTCTTGCTACAACTGCAAGGCAAGAGGCCGCAGGACACAAGTCTTGTCCATCAAGGCATTGTTTCTTCCTTTTGCTGCTTTTAAATAAGGGATTTTTCAGCAAAGTGATAGTAATATGAAGTAATTCAATTTCCACACAGGGATCTCAATTTCTTTGCAAGCTGTAATGAGTTGAGACATGCAAGTCCCCTGTAAGGCAGAGGGAGAAGTATTAATATCAAAGTTAAATAGATGGAAAATCTGGTCATGCAAGTCACTCTCTGCTGCACTGCAAAATTAGTCTGTAGCAAAGCAAAGAGTAGAACCTAGCTCTTTTGACTAAATTTAAGCTAAAACCCTACCATATAGTAGCTTATCTGTGGTGGCTGTTGCTATGCAGAGTTCCTTTTTGGCAACAAAGGGGAGGTGAATTACCTTGCATTCATTTTAGGAAGTGGTAGTCCCATTAGTTTTCCTGTGGAGGAGATGGGGAAGACTGTATGCTTTCTCTTGACCTTGAAACCTTCACTGTTGCAAACAAAGCCAGTATTAAGGACTGGTGGTGGCTACAGTGCAGATCCCAGACCTTTGTAGCTGTAATGGTTGTCTGTTAGAGCTACAACTTTCCCAAATTTATTGGCTTCTCATGTGGCTTTCCTGGATGAACTTCTGCCTTGCCACGCTGACCCTGCTTAAGAAAGGATGACAAATCCCAGAGGTCTTCATGCTTCTTCCTCAAGTCCAGTTGTTAATGTCAAACTGACCTCAAAAGTTTTACAATCATGATGCAGCTACAGCAAGGTTGGTCAGTTTCGCATGAAGTCGTAATAGATTTTCTGAAGTAAATAGTAAGTTTAAAATCTGCCCAGACACTGTGATTTGGGGGTTTCTGATAGTGACTGATGATTCAACCCAGAAAAACTTTTTGATTGGGATTTTTTCTCACCTCTTAACTTCTTTCTAGGATCTAACAACAAAATTTAGTCTGTGAAGAGTGGGAAACCATTGTGCATCCTGCTTCATATACCAAAGAGGGAATTAAGAATTGTCATTCTAATAGTTGACACTGTAAAATGTCATTGAAATAAGCTTTTTTATGTTAGTCTTTAGATTGACAGGTTATGACAAAACTGCATTCATGTTGCTTGAATACATCTTTTGTCTAGTTTTACATGCTTTTTGACTTGTCTAGAAAATGACATATTGAGGTTTTCATTAGCCTTAACCAGGTGTGATTTTCTTTATGGAAGATACCTTGGTAGGACTACAGCTGAAGGCAAGTAAACCAGTGAAGCTTAGAAATGCCACAGTCCTTCTTCAGATGGTAGCAGAGAATTGAAAGACTCATTAATCAACAGCCAAGTCACAGATGTGATGGCTTTCCTGCAATAGCCAACAGACTGTGAAAGTCACATCCAACATGCAAAACTGTTAAACAAGGCACATCTATAAACATTCTTAAGCTTTTGTCTTTCCATTTACTTGAAAAACACAGCCCTTTCATGTTTTCGTTATTGATTTCTTTTTTTTTTTAACAAAAATATTTTTTGTTTGTTTCCCAAGGAATACTATTCAGTTTAGGAAACAAAAGTAACACCTGATACTGTTTTCATCCTTTGCTCATTTTAATACAAAACCCAATTCATTTAAATGGAAACACAGTTGCAATGATTAATGTAAATATTTTTAATATTATGAATTTTTGTACACAGAAAATGTGCACAGAAACTTTGACAGAAAGAAATTAATACAGGGATTTTCTGCCTATGAATGACTGGCTATTTTCTTCATGATTTTCCAGTACTTTACATTACTACAAAAGTTATTTGGAACAAAGATTCAGTTATGCTGTAGTGCTACAATGTACACAGTCACAAAATGTTTAGTTAAATTACTTAGAAGATTTTATTAGTTAATCAACCTGCACTGGATTTTTCACCTGCACTGATGGGAAAAACCCATAATAAGAAGCCAAAGAATGAAATCTCCACACAGTTTTTCCACATCATGCTTCCCTAAACTCACTTGATCCCCTGGAATGAAGGAGAGTCTAGTCAGAGGTCTTATACCTCCCCATCAATTTTTTCCCTCAGATTATCTTTAAATTGATATATTCCCTATGGATAAAAATTAATTTTACTCTGTCAAAGAGCAATGAGTATGAATTTGTTAGAATTTTTGTATTTGTTAATTCCTTGGTCTCCCTAATTTTCATATTTTTCCAGAAATGAATGTTCTGTATAATAAAAATTATTATTTAAAATCCGAGGCAGATGAGAACAGTCTCCCAGCCATCATCTAGGATGACTAATTTCTTAATAGCCATAGTCTGATCTTACGTTTCCCTCTATAGAACACATCTTACTTTTGATCTTCATATCTTGAAATTAATTTTAATTTGCAATCCATACTCTCCACTTTTTTCATTGCCAGGATTGCCAGTTGCAAAGTTATTTTGGTCTTACTCAATTTAAGTCAATT
The DNA here is from genome assembly GCA_024500445.1 of Entomyzon cyanotis. Taxonomy (NCBI): domain Eukaryota; kingdom Metazoa; phylum Chordata; class Aves; order Passeriformes; family Meliphagidae; genus Entomyzon; species Entomyzon cyanotis. The sequence continues at coordinate 851,315 of JAKEPQ010000768.1, forward strand.
GAACTGCATGTAAGTATAGTGCCTGCTCACTGAGTAACACTGTAGTGCACGCAAAAGACATGGAAAGAGTGGTGCTGCATTTATGGCAGTAATAAGGTCTTAAAACAGTAGTAAATCAAAAGTAGTAACTGCTTTGCCTTTACGAGGTTATGTAAGCGGGTATTTGAATATACCTCTCTTCAAGATATATTTGTAACAGATTTTATCTATTTACTCAAATGTAGTGCTACTGTTTGTTATTGGAAGGCTTGTTAAGGCATATTCAGCTATCATATTGTCATTTTAGAAAGAACTGTTGTTATTTCACTTCAACAGCAGTTATTTGGCGTTTTAAACAGACTTCACTATTGGGATCAGGGACAATTTTAGTTTTGTTTCAAGTTGGACCATAAATCATTGCCTATATTTTTGCTCATTAGCTTCCTGTTGTTGCTTTAACTCAGTAATTAAACACCTCTGCAAAAAGACCCACCCTCTAGAATAATACAGAAATTGTCCTTTTAATTGTACGAATAATGGCTGTGATAGCTGAATTTAAATGCCATCAAACTCTTCCCACAAAATGTTAATGAAATTATATCAGTCAATAAATATAGTCAGTAAAATAACTATAATGATTTCTCTTGGGGTAATTACATGGGTAATTTAACAGCACATTTGGATAAAAACTGAGAGCCTTTATTTGATACACAGTTAAACCTCTGTGAATGGTACATAGAAAATAAAAGAAAAAAGAAATCTCTCAGGATATGTAGTAGCTCTTTAACAGTAAATTTATCTTCCATTTCTGTCTTATTTTCAGTATTGCATTGATGTTTCATATGGAGTCACTGTCAGATCATGCAATAAAAAGTGCTAGTGGACTTTATAGTCTCTTAAGAGAATGGAGAGACAATTGGGTATTTTTTTGCATAGCTCAGTGGAACATCATTGTTGCTTAAGAAAATTTGATACAGTGGTTTCAGAATTAAGCATTAAAAATGAATGGTCATTGATCTGTCTCTCTGAACTATGCCATATTGTCATAGTTCAAGATGACCTATGGGATTCATATGCCATGAAGTTATGCTCACAGATCATTTTCCAGCATCATGCACAAGCCAGATAGGTTGGACATTACTGAGATAACCAGCTTCAGGCTATAACTTTCTGAGCAAGAAAGTTTCAGAGGTACTCATCCGGCAAAGGGTACTCCTTTTTCTTATTACTTTTTCACCGGGAAAGGTGTGAGTCTAGAAAAAAGTTTGTGTGGATGAGGCATTCATAGTGTCTTCACTATTGGTAAAAATTTTTTGTAGGAAATTAACAGATTCTGAGGTCTGAAAAGACCATACTTTAGTTTGCAGCAACATGAAGGAGTTGCTCTCATACTTTCAGAAGTATGTGTTGCCAGTTTGTTGTTTACTTATTGATATTTATTTCAGTGAGGTTTGAGCTTCCTTTGCAGAAACTGTCCTCCTTATACCATGATATTTTAATTCATCCATCAGTTTGTGACATTTCCTAATGTGATTTTTAAAATTTGTTAAGTTTATTTTCTGATTTTAATCTATTTATACTGTCACATGCTGAATTTCTGTACATGGAGTTTAATTACTGATTAATCTTTTTATTCCATCCTAAAACATAATCCTGAATCTGCTCATTCACATCCCGAATGAGTTGTCTCTGTGAATTCAGTACAATAACTTCAATCAACATGTTGGACTAGATTGTATGCCTGCAGTTTTGTGGTATGAGAAGACTGCTTCAAATTAACAATGTTTCTTTGGCCTGAAATCTGAAAAAATTATGTGCTTTGCTGCGGTACATGGTCTGTATCTTGTCCATATAAGCGCACTGAAAACACAGGCTTCTGAAATTTTAATTAAAATTTGAATGGTAGCTTTTATGGAGACTTACTAGGTATTCTGAGGATGCAGAAATCTTTTGTTGTAAATTAAGGCAATAGTGAACTATGCCATTAGACTGTTCACTAAATCTAGTCCTTGCCATGAGCAGTTTTGAGAGATTATTCTTTTCAATTTGAATCAGTTATGATTTATTATAAATTTTTCTTGAATGTCAGTAACATATGCTACATATCTGTTCACATGAGGACAAACCTATGTTCAGACAATATCCTGTGTTAATTGTTTTGGAGCAGTAGTGTGTTTTACTGAGTATTTACCATGATGCAGCAAAGTAAAATTTAAAGAAGTGCTGCTCTATATATCAAGTAATACACATTTGATCTTTGGTTACTGTATCATCTATTGGTTTGAATTAAAAAATTGTTAGAACAAGTGAAGTTTAAATGCACTAGTCGTTCCCGCTGGGCTAAGAAATAGCAAAGCTATGGTTTCACAAATTTGATGTCAAATACTCCTGCAGTTAAGGTAATAAAGAAATTCGTATTAGGTTTTCCTACTGCAGTGAAATAGCTTAGGAAGAAGGATAAAGAAAGATAATTTTTCTGCTGCTTATAATAATTTTTTCATTGTTTATTGCAATTATAAATAATGGGACTGAAACGTAGAACAAGCTTTGGCATAACTGAATTAATTTTAAAAGGGCTTGTTTCTTACAGGGAGCGTGCACCCTGTGAACTGAGTAGGTTTTTTCTTTAATAAAATTTTCTCAGCATCTGATAATGACATAAAAATAACGCTTTTAAATCTTCTGAAGCAGACTTGTCAAATTCTCAGTAGCATCTTGTAATTGTGAAAACTAAAGGGTATATTTTAACTCTCCTTGGTTACGCATCTATAGCAGGTCCTTCTCATGCTTATTCTTCTCCATAGTTTTAAATGCGTGGGAGAATTTGATCAGTGTCCTTTTTATATTCAAAATGAGTCAGCTTCTGTCTCAAAAGTGTCTTATTGTCATGATGTCACTGCATCTCAAGATTTGTGACCTTTTGCTCCATATGGATTCATGGTAGACCTTGTGTTTTTGCAAACTAGGTTGCTTTTGTTCCCCTGCTAGGGAGTATCAAAGCCTTTTGGACTAAAGTTTTACATGCTGTTTTTTAGGTTTGCAAATAAATAAATAGAATAAAATTAATATACTAAAAGTACCCAACAGCAACTGAAAACAACCAACAAAGAAACAAACCTAAAGTTTATGTATAAGAAGGACCGCCAGATGTCGCAAAGACATCGTTGATGAAGTGGTTTTTTATCCAAAATGTGGCACTTATATGAGGAACAGTAGTATTGTATTGGAGAGTTGCAGAGGCCATAACAGGTCAGTGAAATGTCCTTCAAACATTTGATTTTTACTTTTGAGAATAGGCCAAGATGAAAAGATAACCACATATCTGACATTGACATTGCTACCATTTAGACAACCGATGCAATTGCCTTATTCAATGGGCTCAATCAGATCTTTATTACTTTGAAACCTACATAAGAGATTTTAGTGGGTTTTTCTTATAAAAAATTAAGGTTCTGAACATTATCAGATCACAAACTTCTAAGTCTAAGATTATTATAATATATAAACTTTTATTTTCTCCTTATTCCTTTAAAATGTCAAATGCTATTAAAAACATTAACAAGAATAACAAGTAGAATTGAAAGAATTTGAGCTGAGTTGAACAGCATGTGTAAATTGGAATAAAACAAGTTGAACAGCATGTGTAAATTGGAATAAAACAAGTTGGAAATAAGTATTTGGTGATTGATTTTTTAATTGGGACAGAATGAGTATGATAGTGGATAAAGTGATTTTCCTTATTGAGAGAAAATACAGTGTTTTTCAACATGTCTTTAGTGTGAATGGAAGCTCTGTCAAAAAAATGAGCAGCATATAATATCTTTTAGAAGGTAAATTAACATAAGTATATAACTTTGTTTATGGATCAAATTACCAAATTTTGGTTTTATTCATAATGTCATAACATTTATATTTAAAAGATAATATTATTACCTTTGTTATGTCCTGGAAAAGCCTAATTTTAACTGAGTTTGGGGTAGAATTTAAAGTGTATTTAGAAGAAGAAATTCCAGTGCAGAAAATTAAGTCCAAAATATGTATCCATGTGCAGATCTTAGTCAAATCCCTAGTAATTTTAAGTACTTGAAATACACAATTCAACAAGTAAGCTGCTATATACTTGTGTTTAATGGGCTCTGCCTGGGTATATAGAAGCTGTCAAGATAAAATATGGAACATTCATCATTCCAATTTAATTATGATTATTCTTAAAAAATAAAATATATGTGTGTCCATGTGATTTTGTGTTGTACGTGAAAATCTTCATTGCTAAGACTGAATTTGATTTTGTTTTGTATGATTCTTGCTGATTTCTCTGTTACTTGGGCACATGTGCTTACACCACTTAAACAGACAGTATAAAAAAATCATATTGATTCAAATGTTGAAGATTTTCAAAATGTTTATTTAATTTTTACTGAGTACATATATATATACACACTTTATATACATTTTTGCTTTGACATGTTATACATAATAAATTAGTTAAATAGTTTTGCATATATATATATTTTTTTGTAATTGTTATTACAGAAGTTAAATGTGCCCTGGACTTTCCTCTTACTTAAAATAAAATGCTTTTTGAGAACTGACTTGTGAAAGCAAGCACATCTTTATTATTATCTTTTATTATTATCATCTTCATTATCACTCTCTGATTATAATTTTGATGACATCTTTCTATTGTACTTGTGATGTCAGTGCAGTTCCGAACTTAATAGGCAATTCATAACTTAATCAACATAGTTGCTTAATTTTCCATAGATATCAAATTCTTTGAAGTCTTTGTGTGACAATGGAGGGTTTCTTAAGGCCATGGGTTTTTAAATGCGAATAGATTTATGTGTGTGTTTGTGTACTCTGCTTATCAGCTACATACATATGGAATACTTTTGTCTTGTTTTAAGACTTTATGTATATTTAACCTTTATTTTAACTAGCAGGTTGTAAGATTTCCATAAAAAATAGATGAGCTTTGAACTTACTGAATGTTATTGGTGTAGCGCAATCAAACACTTCTAAGGTTAATGAGAACATATGTCTTATTTTTATAGTTATATTGGTAAAATTATTTAGCTTAGAAATGGATTTTGTATCCTGTTCTCTGTATTAAACCAGAATTTACAGTTTTTGAAGAGCAGGTTTTGTTCTCAAAGCTGAAGTGGGAAAAAGACAAATAAGTATTTATATAAACTTTTTGTACTGTGAATAAGATAATTGGTGATAACAGTATCTGTGGCATCTTTCTAGAGCTAAGTTGATCTGGAATGTATTACAATTTTTTTGAATGTTTTTACTTTCCTGCATTTATCTTTTTAAAAAATATGATTTATATAGGTGTTACCCAAATTACACCACACACAATTCCTCAATGAAATAAAAAGTCACTTGAATGACACTTTGGCAGGGGGAAGGGAGGGTATTTCAAGTGGTAAAACCATGCTCTGGTATCAAAGATGGAATCCATCCCTATATTGCATAGCTTCCTGATCGTATCTTTAAGCCTCATAGTAACAAAGAATATTTATTTGTTGCCAAGCTATTGTAGGATTTATTTCTGAAATCAAATCCCACTTACCAAGAAAATTGCATCCTCTTTGTCTCGCAGAAGGGTATACTTCATCATGGCATATTTAGTTATTTGGTACTATAATATTGTTACCTTGCTTGAAACACATGGTCCCTCTTGATATACAAGAAAAAACTGAATCCATTTCAATAAATTAATAGGTATGAGAATCCCAATCCATCGTTCTTTTCAGAGGTTCACATACATTGTAATGAAATGCATTAGGAGTTTTCTTCACTTGAAATCCAAATGAGACCCATTTTGGCTCACACCCTTGACAGTCTCTATTATAAGCACTGCTGTCTCCTGTTCATGTGTGGCCTTAGTAAAATGCTTCCTTTGTAAGATGCACAGAGACAATATAATGCCATGAAAGATGAAGGTGTCAAAACACAAAGTTAGAAGCAATCTAATCAATGCCTCCTGATTTAGCCTTTGAAGGCTCTCTTCATTAAAAGTCTTTAATTGTGAGGCTTATCTTGAGGTAGAGCTGTTACTTAATATTTTTCAGTGTCATTCTTTGGACAGTCATTTGTACCTTTTAAATGTAATTTCAATATTCATTGTGTCGTAAATTGGATGCCTTGTTAGCAATAGTGGTGGTGTGAATGACTTGCATTCAAGTGATTGAACGTAGTAGTGTATAAATGCTTGGTTCTCTCCCGCTGAAGGGTAATGTGTTTTATTTCTCAGTATGTCATTATAAAATATATGGTTTCCATTATGAGTCCTTTTACTTTAATGTATGGGAATGTAGGTTGGAATATTTAAAAATTTTAAAAGAAAGGCTTCTAGCTGAATCTTTCTGAACTTTTAAAATTTTTCAGATTCAGTGCAAACATTATTAATCCTATCTAAATGGTAAAAAATGTGATCTCATGTTATGGTGTTCTAAATACATTTTGAAAAGGTATGAGGTAATAAAAGATGGTACATAGGCTTTTTTCTTTACAAATGATCATAACATTGGTAGTGGTTGGGAGAAAGCAACTTCTGGAAATCAGTTAAAAATAAAGTATGTATGAAAGAAGATAATTTGGAAAATGCTTTTTAAAAAACACTTTACACCTTAAAACTTCTAACTTAAAAATACACAAAAGCCCACAATACAAGAAATCTAATTTTTTTGTGTGAGCCACATGACAGATGTTGTTTTTAAAAAGTATGCATATATATATTTTCTCTGTGTATGTTGAATTGTACTCAGTACCATGTATATATGCATGTAATGCATGTATGTTGTATATCAGCAAATGCATTTTCATATTACAGTATTTACTTTTAGTCCTATTCAAATATTGTAAGATGTATTGGAAAATGAACATTGCATGTTTTTATAATCTGTCATAAAACCTTCGACTGTTTAAGGCCTGGAATATCAGGAAAGCTAAAACTCTTAGATACTGCCCTTGTAAGAATCAACAATAAAAAAATCTAACATATAAAAAGCAAGCCAAACATATTAAAACTATAGAATTGTTTTGCAGAAATCCTTGAAAAGGGAAAATGAATCAAGGCAACTTTGACCTGATTTTAAAATGACTAGTGTTGTGAGTACAGCTGCTCTTAGTAATTTTTTGTGATAGGTTGTTTTTGAATCCCATATGTATAGCAGCTCCAGGCCTGACTATCTCATTTGCTGGCACACAAACAGATTCTTCCAGGTGCTGAAAATTAAATTTTAATAGATTATTTAAATATTAAGAGAATTACAGTTTCAGTAATTTTACTGCTACAGCTGGAGTGCAGAATGTGTCCATACTCTACACAGCTTGTTGCATAGTCTACTAGAATGAAAATTCCCATTGGCTTGAAATACTTTTGAGGAAGTACATGTTTGATGTAAAGATAAAAATATATTTTTGCTACACAGTGTATTTTTAAAATATTGTTTGGATCTTCTCCTATTTATAGATAAGGTTTTTTAAATTTTACATTATAATTTATAAGAATTAATATCATAAAATGGATGAAAGTTTAAGAAATTTTAAGGAAAAAATTTAATTAGCCCCTGAGGGCTTGAGAGTAAGACAATTCCAAAAAGCTGTAGAGCAGATAGTTAGCCTGCAACATGTATTTAATTATGTTGACATATTTTCTGGGTTAAAGTAATTTCAGTGTGTTTAATCAATGGAGAAAATGTGTTTCTGAAGTGGGGATCTCAATAAATTTTCAAGTTTTAGGAGAAATATCTGGAGCTAGCTGACTGGTTTACTCCAAGATTCTGCCCTAAGAAAATTAGAAAGGTTATAATAAAAAGGTAAAGTTCTAAGTAAATTATATAAAAGTATGAATGTACTGAACTGAAAATACCACATAATAAAATATGGTTTTAATTGCAAGAATTTTTTGCAATGCTCATCCCTTCTGCTTGGTTGTTCCAACATACTTTTAACTATGCTGGAATGAGAAGCATCATCCAAGTTTTAATGTGGGTCAAGCAGACTTGGAATGCACTTCTCAGGGTTTTTTCCTGATTGGAAACATGATAATTGAGTGTAAATGTGTCCTGAAAAAAACCCACTGTTACTCTACTCAGATTAGTAGTTTACAGGATCATACTCTAAGAATGATATCTCCTGTATTTCTGTGGTCTTCTAATAAATATTGCAATTTTGAATCTCTTTATTATGACATCAAAGAATTAATTCATTGATTGATTTTCACTATGCATGATTAGAAATTAGTGGGTCATTGGAGTACCTTCAGCCTTGCACTATACTCTGTTTTACCAAGTGAATTTCGGTTTTCACTTTTTAAAACCTATTAATGCCTAGAGGGCCTTAAACAGGTCTGCATTGTCAGCAATCTGCATTCAGTGTCATTTAATTTCTTTCCTAACTCTGTGAGTTCTGAAATGTTGTTTTGGTGAATTTAAGTTATGGATTTAAGTTCTCCACTGATTAGTCTTTGTGAAGGGCAATTCTTTCCATTTGTTTTGATTTTAGTACTGAATATTGATTTGGATTCATTTTAATAGTGAACGGATCTTTTATTCCGTCGTGACAGGATTATGACCACAGCTCTTGTCCAAAGTCCCTCTCAGAAAATCCACTAAGCTTTGGTTTAGATTATTTTTCTGAAAATAGGATAGGCTGTGTAGCATTAGTACATGGTCATGTTTAAGACAAAAGTTACAGCAACTTTTGAAACACATTCTAATCATCACAAAATCATTTTGGGAAAAAGTAAATTGGAGTGCTTTTATCTTAATTATGTAGTTGTATTTTACAATGAACAGCTCTACTAATATCTTCTCCTATATTTAACAGTTATGGATTTTTTCAGTCAAAAATTCATGAAGCAACTGACTCAAACCAAAATACCAGTATAAAATTAGAGAAATTAAGCCCTGAAAAGAGAATCATCACCACATGTCTCATAATCTTTTACTATGTTAAAATATAGATTTCTCCATCTATCCAGTGACTAACTTTTCCTGATCCTTTGTTGTGTACATGTTGTGTTTATTTTGACTTTTATTGTGATTTAAATGGTTTCTTGTATCTCCTAAATTAAGCCAAATACTTTGGTTTCTGAGTAGCCTTATTAATTACACATCCACATATTTTTTGTAGGGTACACATTTATTTCGTTGATATAGAATCAGTCCCTACTCTTCCATCCTGTTTAAAATACCTTTCAAGTATAGAGAATTATTACTGCTAATAGTTAGCATAATGTATTTTTGAACAGTTCTTTTTACTGCTGTAAGGTATTCCCCTACTGAAAGAGTAATTTTCTTCTAAAAGAAGAGTATCTGATTCAGACCTAAAAATACATATGCAGTCCTATATTCATTAAATAAATTGTAGTTTCATGTGCCTTTTCAGATCTAGTCTCATGTGCTAACAGTGTTACTGTTGGACTTTGTACCGTGATAAGATAAATTTATGTGATTTCAAACTAAGAGTGTTGAGGACTGTGATGCTATGTTGTCCTGGTTCCAGCCATGACAGGGTTAATTTTTGCAGTAACTGGAAGGGGGCATGGCTGGGACCCAGATATTTTTCTGTAGCACCTTACGTTATTGCTGGAGGCAGAGGAAAGGGACTCTTCTGGGAAGAAGGGGCTCCTTCTAGTCAGGAAAACATGGTGGAGGAACCCTTCTCATGTCTTACTATGAAGGAGTATTTTTACATTTCTTTTTTTATACCCTCTGTCATTTTTTGTTGCTGTTACTGTTTGTTTTCTTATCTCATTGCTGTTTCCAGTAAGTTGTTCTTATCTCAACCCATGATCTTTGCCTTTTGTGCCTCCAATTCTCCTCTCCATCCTGTTGTGATGAGGATGGGAAGGGGAAAATGGGGGAGTGAGAGAGGGCAGTGTGGTTTGGAGAGTCTCACTGAGGGCACTGAAGTGGGTAGTACCATTCCAAAATCTCAAGTTATGTTCGTAACGAGACTTGGGGGAATGTAGTCTCTTTGCTTTACCTTGTGGAATGTGTGCCCCAGTCCCATGACACACAGGTCCACACATCTCTTGGGTCAACCTCAAGGCTGTGTCCAGCCTAGTGATTGCTGTGATCGTTTTCCAGTCAGATGACTATACCCTCCAATTTGATGAATGCTACTGCTGATAAAATAAATTATATTTTATCTTCCATTTTGTTAACTATTATTAATGTTTACATTAACCAAAAATTAGTTTCTTAGTGGATTCTTTCTGATAAAGAGATGCTTGGAAAGATCATGCATTGAAAAGCCATGTCAGCTATTGCCTCACAGTGCATGATGTTGTACAAAACATTTTTTCTGAGATAAAGCAACCTCTATTTTATCAGAAATGCAGAATCTCTAGTTCAAAACTATCAACAGACTAGGTATTTCTATGTATAGAAGTTAAAAAGATTAAATTGACCATGATCAGAAGTATAATGCTAGAAATTTCTAAAACAGGTCCCACTTTATTAAATTGAACAAAGTGATTTATCATGTCACTTTTGTCTCTTTTTAAGGCAATAAAATAAAAAATAGCTACATTAGGGATCTGTCTTAGGAGCTGAAAATGCATTATCTGAAGTAAATCCAGAGACCAATTTTGTAATCTCACAAGATTAGAAGACAACAAACTGGTAAAGCAGTATGCTTTGCTCTTAAATGGGCTTTCATAATGGCCTCGGACTTTGTTTTCCCTTGATTTAATAAAAGTTATTCCCAGACTGAAAGTGTGAGTCTAATGAAGACAATGATCAAATTTAAGTAAGGCTATGATTTCCTCTTGGGTGTCTAAGTATGATTGAATTTTTTTTTTTCCTTTTAACATTTGAAGTATTATAAAAAATCTTTGAAAATATGGTTCACATTAAAATTTGCAGAATTCTTTACCTGTAAAACTAGCAGAGGAGGGAAGAGTGGGAATTCAGGAAAGGGGTTTTCCTTTTTCTAATAAGCAGCACCTTAAGAATGTAAATCTATACGTAAGACTTTTAGAATTAATAGAGTGGAGGATTTTAAGTTTTTCTTAATCACATTGTGACAAGTTCTATGTGATTATGACCCTTAGACTCCTTAAAACTGTTTTCCCCTATGAGAACTGCAGATACACTGTAGATTTCAAGTGAAGTACTTAAATAATAACCTTGTTTCTCAGGGAATTGTCAAATTTTAATGTTTAACTGAATTTTCCTGAATGGTGAGATATGAATGATTGACCCCTCAAGATGGAACATGTCTAATTGGAAGTAGCATATAAGATGATAATATCAGTGGATTTCAATGTAGTATAATCGTATGTTAAAGCAGAACCCTGAAACTCTATTACTGCACATTGACAGGCGATATATTAAAAGCCAATGTCAGGAAGCTAATTTTCAGAGAAAAACTTTCAGGACAGATTAATACAAAATATGTATTTTAATTACAAACCATCATGGACAAATCATCAACCCCTTTTTTTCCCCATTTTTCCCCTCTTTCTTTCCATCTCTTCCCTCCCTTTCCCCCCTCCCCACCAGTTCACACTCCCCCTGTATTTTTATTGTTCCCTTGTATTTCAAATGAGAATTTATTAGAGTTAAAATTCTGGCATTCTCAGATTATAAGGGTCTACAAAACTTATTTTCAACATCTCTCCTTTTTCATGCTCAGTAATTAAAAATGGCTATGGGCATTTTTCACCCTTTGAGATTTACCAACTGCTATAGCATTTGTAGAATTATTTCTTCACCTGCTTTTACATGGAATAACCAAATATCGAAGGAGCTTGATGTATTTTTTTTAAAAAGAGTTTACCTCTAGGCTTCTCATCTCCAGCACACAGGCATCTATGTGACTATTTCACCATTCAATTAGTTTTGAAATCCTAAAACCAAAAGTAATTAATAAGTCTTTTGTCATGGATAAAAAAAGAGAGATGCCTTTTTAATATTTGTATGTCAGCATGCCAGGCCTAGAAGATTAGCCTAATTTATTATTTAAAACATTGGTGGGATTCCTAATTGCATCCATCATTAGATGTGACACATTTAGAACTAGACCCATATCCAGTGAGAATTTTCCAGTTTGAATTTTGAAATAAAAATATTTTTCAAGAGATCCCTAGCCATCTCTTGTTACTATGGAAACAGCCTTATTTGTCTGAGAGCTCTGCCTGCTTGCCAATGGGAGGCGAGCAGCATCAACTAAACATATGAATACATCAAAGACAAATTCATATGCTCAATCTGATCAGCTCAATTAATGTAAGAACAGAAGCTGAAGGGGGTTAAAAGAGGGCATTCATTCAGGATAGATGAAGCCTCTTTTAGCAGAATATATACACCGGCCTTTCGGGGAGGAATTTAGCACACTGTCAAAAACATTATCAGAAAGGAAAGTACTAGGCCTCCTACACCTAACAGATATGAAGCTGTCAGACAAAGAATAGCACTATTCATTAAATGACACTTATTTTCTCCCACTTTACAAGAATACAGTGAACAAAACAAGCAGGGGAACAGCTGAGAGAGACACTTTTTTCTTCTCCTGGTGATGACAGACATTCAGCAATTATGGTGATAACTAAGGAATACTAAACAAGAAGCCAGGCTCCATTCTGTTTATCACCTAAAATTTTATGTTACTAAATTTGCATGCAACTCTTGTTTTGTTTTATTATTTATGTCTAGGACAAATTAGATCCTTTTGTTTTTAACATGGTGCTTTCAGTTTGGTGAAGAGTGCCACTAAACTATACACATTCTCCCGTTCTCCTTGTTAAATGGCCATATCAAGTTGAAGTGCTTTTGAAGTGAGAGAGTTTCAAAGCATAACAAAACTGCTGTTTCCAGTGGAGGGGGAAAGAGCATTAGAGTAATGGCAGGTATTGTGTACTATTTCTACCATACATAATTTAGAAGACACAGAAAATCTCTGTTAATTCTCACCCTAACTTGCAGAAAGTAATAGGACTTTGTTACTTATTTTTGCTGTTGCTAATTACACTTCCCTATGAAGTTTGAAGGTGTTTTGTAAGTTAGTTTTATAGCAGATAGAGGTGAGCAAGAAGTCCCTCAAGGCTACTGGCTTTTAAGAATCTCATACATGATGATCTGATTTAAGGTCTATTATCAATAGTCTGCTACTATTATCTGCATGATCATGTCCTGATTGATACTGACTTTGTAGCCATGTATTTTGTAATATGCTGTCAGGCAATGCTGACAGCTGCAATGAAAGAGCAATAAATGTGGGGCAGCAGTAATGTAAAGGTCCAACTAGGCTGTATGAAAACTGATAGCTGCAATATTGGCTCCTATGTTACCATACATAGCAGTCTCTTTGAGAATTTCTTTGTGAGTGAATTAAAATAGTCTCCTGATACACAGATAGAGGATGAGGGGAGATCTTCACTTAAAAAACCTGCAGATTGCTAAAATGTTGTGTTAAAGTCAATGGGTAGACATAAACTTAGTTCAGAAAAAAATTTTTCTTGTCTGAGAGATGGATGCACAAAAATTGCTGTGGGTATTTATATACTGGTAACAAAAATATTTAATATGCCTAAATGTAATGCAGTAGTTTAAAGCTGATGATAGGACTTACTTTCTACTTCTCCAATGAAGTTTTCTGAGCAACCTTTTGATTTTTGTTTATTTTTGCATGTGTTAATATAATACAGCAGGAAATCTGACATTTATAGTGTAATTAAATTAAAACTCCCTAATCTCAAAACTGTTGCTCTAAAACAGCTCATAATGACTTGAACAAGTCCTCGATTTTCACTGTGTTATATGTTATTTCAGTATTATTGTCTGTATTATGTATTATTTCAGTTTTATGTGACATACTGAATGCAGTTCTTTTTTTCATGTTGTGAACATATGTAGGTCTGTGGCCTCTATTAAAGTAAAGAAACTAGTAAAATGAAAATAAAGCAACTAGTATATAAGGTCATAATAGATTGTTACAATCCTGTGCCTTTGGTTTATAGCTTTTTTTGTAGTATTGAACACTTCAAGAACCTGTAGGTCAAACAACATCTAGCATGTAAAGACACTAGAAAAGCATGTTTTCTTGCATTCTCGACCCTATTACCAAATAAACAATACTGAGATGTAAAAACCAAAATGTAAATACAAGTACTTGCTTTTTTTGGATTATTTCATTGTTTAAGACTCCATCAAGTCCCAGTTTTGTGAAAGGTAAAAATCTGGTTCCTTTCCTCAAAGATAAGATGGTCCCTAATATGAATAGGAATTAAAAGAAATAGAAATTAATTACGCTCCTTCAAAGACCTTTTTAGTTACTTTAACATATTTTTAGCCCTGATTTGGCTCAGAAAAGCGTTACGTTTAACAAAAATTAAAATTATGAATTGCATAGTTTCATAATGAACATGCTAGTAGGTCTGTCCATCTTGGAAAGAAAGAAAAGGTTTGTTCATGTGCTGTTGTTTAGATCTTCCCTAACCTTGATGCAGTGTTGAATTATCCAGTGTTCCCAGAGCGCAGTGGGACCCATCTGTGTGTGACCCATTTGCTGTGTGCTCCAGCCATCGTGCCTCTAGCATGCAGCACGGAGGGTGCAGTGTGCATTTTGTGCTGGTGTGAGACACCAGCGCGTGCTCTGTTGGTGTTGGTGTGAGCACGCAAACTGTGCGCAACTACGGGCGTCTTGAATTTATGGCACACTGCTTTCAACGTAGATAAAGTTTCTGACTCTGTGACTACCTACTTTATAAACATTGTAAGGTTTGTAAGTCTATAAGGGTATTTACATACTTCTGCTGAGATGTAAAGCTACTTTATAAGAGAGTTGGCAAGAAGTAAAAGAAAGAGCTAGAAAGTAGAGTGTTTTGAGGACTGTGTACAAATGTATAATCTGCTGACTGATGAAACCAAAAGGCCAACTTCCTCTGCCCTTAATCCTGAAATGGCATTCTTTTGACTTAAATGTTGCAATGGAGGTCTTTCTTCTACATTTTGATAATCAGTACGCACCATTCAAGTTTCTAAAGCAGTAAGATGCTTTTATATTGTTGTTATTTAGAGAAGTGTATTCTTCTACTAGCTCTTTCCTTCTCTGCAGATATAGGTGAAAATGTCTAACCTTGGTAATTTAATTAATAAAAAGGAAAAAAAAAACCCAAAACAGTTCTAGCCTGACACCTTGCGCAGTGTGCCAGGAATCAGCCTGAACCAAATTTTAACTTTCACACGATAACCCTCTGAAAATAGTGATGTATAACAGGAACACTGACAGACCCTGAATGCTACTTGCTTTGACACAGTAGCCCCACTAGGCTCCCATAATTAGGTCTTTTGTGTCCTTGCAGTTAGCTAAAAAATGCACCCTATTTATTTAGAAAAACTACTTCAAAATTATCAAAAGCTAAATTGTGAAAGAAAATGTTATGTAACAATAATGCTCTTAGTTTTGAATTCATTATGGTGATGTCTGTTAGATTTTCCTTTAAAGACATCCCGTTGACTAAAAGTTTCATTCAAAGACATCCATCTGAATCAACTCATCAATATAATGAATTTAGCTTTTGGGACATGAGCTTTATTTTTTTCTTAAATAGGTGATAATCAATATGGGTATTTGGGGAGTATATTAGACACTGTACCTGATGGTTAGCTTACCAAGACATGTGAGCATAAGTTCACATATTTTCCATAAGTTCTTATGATAGTTTTGACTTGTTAGAATTTCTGAATATTTTCAAATTTGCTCAGGTTTGCAATAAAATGCATCTTGAGCTGAGGTATTTTGTATGCAGTAGTAGCACAATTGATCTGTAATGTTCTAGTATTCTTAAAATGCAAAGGCTTCTGTAATACATTAATTATTTTTAATTACTCTTATTCTGTAAGAAAAATGTAGACTGTGATAATCTGCATTTGGACAGAAGCAATAAGCAAATTTTCTAGTTTTTCTGTTTAGGCAGTTATTTTTTATACTGCTCCCTATAGTACAGAGAAGCTCAGACTGTTGTCAGAAAACCACAGTTCAAAGCAGAAGGCAGTGTTTTGAATTTCTGTGTTGTGCACAAGAAGTAAAGTAAATGATTGCTTTTTTAGGATGATCAAAATTAATAGTAGGCCAAGAAAATGTTTTGTTACATATAAGATGTAATGACATAAACTTAATTGCACACTGGAGGTCACCCTTGCGACTCAAAATTTTTTTATGGTTTTCTAAAAAAAAAAAAAGCAAGCAGCCTTTTAATATGCATGCTGAGCTTTTAAAAATACTTCTAGCAATAAAACAAATGAACCAAATACACGTTTGTTACTCTGTTAACTCTTTAATTGTTTAGGCAGTATGCAGTATATGTATAGGTCTTCAGAAAGACTTTTTGGGGTGTGTTTTCCTAAAGCCCCATGAGGATTCCATAGTCTGCATTGCAACCTCTGCTACAGGCAATTCCTTTTATCACTCTCCAGGATAGTTAGTTTAGAGTTTGTTTAGAAGCTGATTCTAGCACAGCTACCTAAATTGCCATTACTTTGCCAGATTACCTTGAGGACCCATCTAAAGGTCTATAGAAGTATTAAAGTACCATCAAAATAACCGTTATGCCCTTAAATAGGTAAAATTAAATATTTTATTCCATTGATGAGAAATGTGCATGTTTTACTGTTTATTAGCCTAAAAAGAGGCTGAAAGGTCTTGAGAAAATCTGTCCACTGGAGCCACAGGGGTCTCAAAGGGGAAATTTAAAATTAAGCCCATGTCCATATATTGTCAGTCTTTTCCATGCCAGAAATCCTTCTGATAGACCAGAAATCCGTAACCTGTAGCCATCAGTAGGCAGTAGTACAAGGAAAATGTTGTGTGGGTGGGGTTTTTGGGTTTTTTTGTTTGGGGGTTTTTATGGTCATTCTGCTCAGTCACTATAATTCAGTTAGTCTTCAGTAAAATACAGATTTTTTGGATGAGGATGAAATTGGCTCTACTTGGTAGCTGATGTGCTGCTGTCAACGTGGCTGTGCTAACCAGGTAAAGTTTTACTATGAATTTATTCTGTTGGGATGTAACAATAAGGTCTCAATTCTGAAAGAGCCCTGCAAATGTTGTGTAATATTATCATAATCAATTAGTAAGAGATGCCTTTCCAGTGGCTTTAACTGAACAGACAATGAATGAAGAGGTGGAAAATGTGGGGACAGTTTGTTATAGACTGAGAAACAAGGACACACAGATTCTCACCAGTTCCCCAGTATTCTGGCATCATGTCAGCATGAGCAAGTCATGTCTTCTAGCTGCCCATTAAAGCAGACCAGTCCATTTCTTTGCCAAGACCAAGTGGTGGCCCAATATAGGGATTCACAGTCCAAACTGTTTCTTCACAAATAGTCTATGTCACTATTGAGAATTCTTTTCATGTCTCGGACCAACAAACACAGAAAAAAACATAATAGAATGCTTTCCGAAGGATTTTCTAACATCTAGAAAATTGTATGAATTTAAATAAACCAGTAGTCAAATTTTTCATCTGTAATTTCTTTAAAAGTGCATATGCATTAAGATCACTGAGTCATGCCTAAAATCAAAATGAAATCTGTGAAAAGTAGCAGTTAAATAAACTGACATTCTGTCAATCTGTATTCTCATTCAGAAGAGACAACAGATATATACAATTGATAAAAATTAGACAAGTGGAAGAAGCAGTAGTGTAACCATAGTATTTGAAAATAAATTAGAGTTTAGTTGTTGTAGATTTCTGGAAAAAAACATACAGAATCTTCATATTCTATTGCAATATGATCCTTCACCTTAGAAAAACCTCTGAGATACTTATCTTTATAAACTGGAGTTATTTCATCACAGGAAAAAATAATGAGGATCTCTTAGTGAGATCAGTATCATTTTGGGGGTTTTATGATAATGAGGAGAAATGAGAACTTAAATGAATGTGTTGTGGGGTTTTTTTACAATATTTGTCATTCTATGATGCATAAGACATTAAAAAGCCAGTGGATGGCATCAAATCTATTTTTACTTATTCTGAGTTCTTCCTCCATGCTAACGTGAAAAATCCTTTGCAGATATTTGAGCTATTTTTAGTCTTTATAAGCCACAATTTAAATTAAATTTTTCTTAGTGATTGTCATAATTGGAAGTAAATTTTTGATGTAAGTAGACAATAACTATTACAACACAATGGAGCTAGTTGAATTTTAAGATGAGAGAAACTTCAGTAATAAATTGCAGATGTTGAAATAAACTAAATTTTTGCTGAATGAAGATGCTCCTAAGGAAGAGAAAACAAAAATGCTTAATAATAGTGGAAGTGAATTTAATTATTACATAGTCTGTTTTGCAAAAAGTTTTGCAAAAGAGTCTGTCATTATGGACATGTAAAAATACAAAGAAATTAAATATGAATAAAAACTCACTGTCATTGTCATTCATGCCAGCTAATTACATCAAATTTGTAAAACATGCTGAACATGTTTTTCTGGTAGTTTTATTCAATATGTGCATAAACCAGTCATATGGGTAACAGATCAACCTGGCTCTCAGTTTCATAGTACATGTATTGTCAGTACTTGAGGAATTTATTAATTATTTACAATTTTTTACTTCTTATCCAGAAGATATGATTTCAGAACTGAAATATGTAAAGAAGAAGTTAAGCCAATACATTTTGGGATACAAAGTTACGTAGTTTAATTCTTCCTAGTAACAGCTTTTTCTTTCCCTGAGTGACTTTAGTGTTAGGAAAAGCTAATATTTCAGTGTGCATTTCTGTTCCAGTTATGCTATTTCTAAATACCTGATGGTTGTCTTTGGAAATTTGCTTCATTTTTCCCAATATATTTCAAAGTTTCAGTTATGAAATCTTTATTTCCTAATGAATTTTATCTGGAAGTTAATAAAAATCAAGTTATATGATGAAGATCATGGCTTTCAAACCCAAAACAAAGCATTTTAGTACTGTATCAGTCTGTGAAGCCAATAAGTGTGCTTCTTCCCTCATTCTTTTACAAATGGAAATGTGTGTTCAGTGAAATACTAAATGTTTTTTGGATTTTTTGTTTAAAAATTTTATTAACTCTATAAATTTATGGAGCAAGATTAATGCACCAATAAATATAGATACTGTTTGTTACATACAGAAGTATATATAAGTATGCATACTAATTATAACAATATGTTATCAAAAAATAGAAGTTATATTTGGAGGGGTGGGATTTCAGATGATCTGTAGTTCCTGTGGGAGGGCACTTTGCAGTCTTAGACTATCCCAAAGCTTTTTTTCCCTTTTTTTAAGAGTTTCTTTAGGTCAGAGGACTACTGTCTGGCTTTAGTCAGTCTTTTAGGTAAGCTGCTGACATCTTTTTAATATTTGAACAGACTTTGAACATCACAACTCTAGGGGAAGCCACTGTGGCAAGTGGAGATGTTCATATTTAAGAATACACCAGCCCTAATGGTAAGAATGCACATCTTGTTAAGAAAAAATGCGTTATACTAGCCAGTTTTTAGAATGAAAATGTGTCCAATTATTGCGTATAGCCCAGCCAAGAAGTGGATGTAATGAGGCTAGGACATCACTCATTCAGCTGTTTTTGGATAACCCTGGTCTGACCTCATGGCTGACCCTGCTTTAAGCAGGAGGTTGAGCTAAAGACCTCCTAATGTCCCTTCCAACCTGAATTTTCCTATGATCTTATGATCGTCCACCAGGATTGGAAGAAGTTTCCTAGCAACAAGAAACTGAAGACATTGGTAATGGTTGAAACTTAATGTCAGGGAAAAATCCCAGAGTTCTAATCTATGAGTTGAATTGACCAATATTATGTATGTCTCCCTTAAAGCAAAGGAAACTGTACATTCATTGTGAATCATTTGAAATGCTTTTTCTTTGCACATCTGTCATGCTCTTCATTCCCCTTCACCCAGATTGCTATCTCTCTATTTCTGATCTGATTTCATCCGTTGACTGGCTGACAGACAATATTGATATAGCTGAAGGTGGTGATGGATAGGTAACACTGCAGCATCATCAATGTACTGCTGGTCCTTCCTTCTGTGATATTTCTCCCAAATAATTCAATGAGTGGTACATGCAGAAATGAGAAGGAAAAGAAAGTTCTGGAATTTAGTATATTGTCTGGTAATAGAGGAGGCACACTGAGAAATTACTCACTCCATTTTAGTAAGTTAACTGGGAATTCATGCAGCTCTCTTAAGAGGGATAACTATTGTTTATAGTCAATAGTGTTATGAATTATGGGAATAACATTAATTCTGTGGAGACACACCAAGATTAATATGGATGTCAAGTCCTCTCCACCAGTGGAGAAAATTACAGAGCAATGCCACTAGCCTGTCCGATTTACACTGAGCCTATAACATTATTCATTAAATCCATTTCTTTTGGCCTTTCAATAAGCTTTTTAGGAGTTTGTTTGAAAAAGGAAAGATTAATGGTGAGTCACAATTAACTTGAATTAGTATACTCTCAGTGCATTTTTGTTAGACTTTCATTCTGGCAATTCTTCATTTTTGAAAGAGGAAGGAAAGGTTTTTTCCTGAAGTAGTATGTTCACTATTCCATTCAGTACCAGTAGTTGATATTTATTACCCAGATGTAGAGCAGAAAAACGTGAGCATGACAAATAATGGACTGAAACCTTCTGTTGCACAATACTACCTGAAGAAGTAATGTCAGGAATCTTGAAAATGTTAGAATATAGGAAAATGATTTTGTGAGAATACTCAATTTCAATTTTCTCAATACTCTTCTACTGTTCTGCTCAGAACAGAATGATAGTTTCACATAATGGTAGATGTTTGGCCGTGATATAAGCTGAAACTGGTCATGATTGGTAAAAAAAAATTATTAATAACTTCTTGATATAGCTCTTCCCAGATCCAGTGGCTGATATAGTGTAATCTTGCCCTATAATGAAGTTTCTATGCAGCCTTTGAGAAAATGATCGCATCCTTGCTTTGATGTTCTGCTGTTTGTGCACAAATTTGTCACAATTTTTCTTCAATATAAAACATGGGTAAATAAAAAAATCTGCTTATGAATTATCACAAAATACTTACAAACTGATTATTAGAGTTATGGTTGAGGCCAGTGTGCAAGAGTTACTTTATTCATTAGGTTCTTGCTCCTTAGTTTGTGGGCTTAGTACTGTTTATCTCTGGCAAGCAAATGAACGTATTTAATTAGTGATTCAGGCTTGACCAGTAATCTCTTGATTTAATGTTCTTATTGTGAAAGAGGATAATATTTGGCCATTATTTTAATATCAGAATAATGTCTTTAAAAGATCGCAGAACCACAGAATATTCTGAGTTGGAAGGGACCTACAGGATCATCAAGTCCAACTGCTTAAATTAATGGCACATACAGGGATCAAACCCAATACGTCAGCAATAATAGCACCATGCTCTGGCCAACTGAGATAATCTAGGTAGACTGAACTGTCCTGAGTCTTGATCTCTGCAATCAGCATTCATCCAGATTCATCTCTCAGATTATGCTCTGGAATTCAAAACATCCCTAATATAGGCTTTATGCTTATCCAGGTTTCTGTTAAGGGTTGCGATGTTGCCTGTTCACTACAGATTCAAATATGTCAGGTCCATAAATAATTATAATTTTCTACCCATAGTATTACCAGTCAATCTTGTTTTAAGAATCATCCGTATCTTCCTCTCACTAGCCAGTAAAGAAATTAATAGTCTCCTGATGCCTTGTGGAATAACTTTCAGATCATTTAATTGTTCTTCAAGTTTTATATTGTTAGACTATACTAATAAGTTGGAAGTGTCAAAGGAACAAGTGTCCACAAACTGTCATTGTTCATCTGCCTGCACAGTGCAGAAACATTTTTTTATTGATGTGACTGTCTTGACATGTGTATGTCTTAAATCATATTAAAAAATTCAAACAGCCTGTAGAAAACTCAGCAGCTTTAAATAAGTGTAATTTTAGCATGAGAGAAAACATGCCAGGAACATGAATTTCATAAAAGCACAGCACTTGTCTGTCTCGTATGCTACATGTGAAATGTGTAATATACTGTGGTCAAAAGACCCATATACATACCAGCAGTTTTTGTGTCAGTGGGGTGATCAGTGTCTTAAATTTTTCTGTGTTGACCCTCCCTTCTATAGAGATATAGATTCACTAATTTCAAATGTTCACATGTAGTGCAAAATGTTGGAAGTGGTAATATCTTTAGAATCAAGGAGAAGAAGTCAGAAGAAAATTAATTCCGTGGGGTTTCTCAGCTCCACTTTTCCTTACAAATAGGAAGTATCCTATGACCGGTGCTGCAGGTGGGACACTGATGGCATCTTTTCCCTTTCATTATATATCTGGTAAGCAGTTCTTTGGTTTTATACTGTGTATATAATAGCAATATTAACAGCAATACTAGTATATTTAATAGAATCTAGATGAATAGCATCTCAAGTGCATCATCTTATGTGAGCCCTGAAGATCTGGTGTATCTGTGTCTCGGGTGCAGATTCATTTCTAGGGCAGGTCCCGTGAGAATGAGTTGTGACTGGTCTTGTTTATTCCTGGTTTTTCTTTTTTTCTCCAATGTTTCTACAACTGTAATGGTACAGGGTTCAGACATTTTGAAGCAGTCTGAATATGTTTTCTTTTAGGCTGTCTTGATGGATGTTTACTTTTGTTTCATACCCAAACCAAGCCTCTGTAGAAGTGTTGGTTGAATACCATGTGCCTTTTACTTCATGAAAGATACGAAAATGTGCTACTTCTCATCAGGAAGCAATGACTATATTATCCGTACAAAGATGGATATGTTGTAAATATTCATAGAAGACAGCTGCAAGCTAAAAGATGTTGCTCACAAATCATAAGTTTCTTAATTACATCACTGTAAAGAAAAGATCAAAGATAATGTGATTTCATTTGATTACTGAGTCATCCAAATAAGCATGGAGCTCTACTGACAGTTTTTCTGAGGTAGCAGATTGCAGTTGGTATTTAAGGAAAAGTATTTTAAAACAATGCCCATAATTACACTAAGATGTATTAAAATAATCTCTGTAGTTTCCTAGGGTTTGATGGAGCTTAACCATTGGCATAATGATGTTTTACTGAGGCTGTTCTTAAGATATTTGCAAGCACCTCACTGCAGGGTGTAGGTGTGGTGAGTCACCCATTCAGCACAGGGCTCCCATTCATTCATTCCCACATTGTAGCCTCCCTGATTTTGCATAACCTATGCGGCATTTTGTTGTCAATCAACCTCGGTTTTGTACAGTAAGCTCTGTGGCTTTCTTTTGACTTGAATGAATAGTGCCATTCATTCACATCATACTTTTCTGCAGATACTATTCTAAAGCAAGGATCAAGCGGTTGGCTTCTAATGTGCAAGAACTGTAAGACAAAGAATTTGTGCAAACCAAATAAGTGGAGGAGAAAAAGGAAGGGTACAAAAATTTTTTTAGTAGGGATCCTGCAATGGAGAAGGCAGAGCTAACATAATCATTCTAATCTGCCACTTGTCATGCCATGCTCCTCTAGAAAGGAAAGCAGTCTTGACTTTTTTGTCTTTCAGATATTCAGAAATTATGAAAACATTGCCCTACACATTTACATGTTGGTTTTGGGGGTTTTTTGGGTTTTTTTTTCTTTCTTCTGAAAGGGACCAAGATTTATGTTCCTACCTGTAGTAATTTAGTTCTTGGATACGCTCATTCTTGCTTCAGTTGTTATCACACCTACACCATGGTCAGCAGAGCTCAGATACAGTCACAGTCTGGAAGTCCTTTCGGGGAAGGCAGAATGAGATCTTGGGCAAAGGTAGTAACAGTGAGAGAAGACAGAGGAAAGGACTGGGGGGAACAGAGGACTCTGCTAGACAAGAGTAAGCAAAGAGTTAATGGTATTTGTGGCCCGAAAAGGAAAGGTGAATCAAGTAGTAGAAAGGGAGGAGAGTGTAAATGGGCTGCCTATTCCTTCCTACCAAACATAGAAGAACATTAACTGTTGATTCCACATGATCCTTTGTTTGAAGCTTTAATACTGTCTATAAAATTTACCTGATTTAAAAGCAAAAATTTCTGCATCATCTGCTATGGCAGTACTGGATATTGTCTCCTCCCTGATGGGGAGATCTTTGTGATTTGTGAATGCTTTTTCTGATGCCACCTTTAATAATCAGCATCATCTTCTAGCTTACCCCATCAGAGAAAGTCATCAACTTCTTGCTTATTGAAGCATCTGGGAAGGTATAATTCAGTGTACTTCTCCCAACGGCTATAACCTTTAATCCTCGTGATTCTTTTGAACTAGCTGAGGCTAATCTCTGATTGTAGTTGATGTCTTATTTTAAGACAATTTTTTTGGGACAGAAACTCTGAAATATTTCACCTGCCCTTTGTTTTCAACCTCTCCCCTCTTACCAATAAGGAGAGACAAATGCAAAAAGATGTAAGTGAAAAAATAAGTTTACTAAAAGAAAACAGCAAAACCCAAGAAATACAAAGATGCTGTGTCACATAGTCCCCTGAGGAAGGAAGAAACAAGATGGCTCACGTGGGCCAGAGGACAAAGACAAGATGGTGGAGAGGCCCCTGCTGCAGACCACAGGGCTGAGAGAGACAGCAAGGGAAACAGCAGAGCAAACAAGCCTCTGCAGTTCAAGAAAAGAAACTTCCTCCCCACCAACCAAACAAAACAACAGAGAGCAGGGAAGAAACAAACCCTTTTGTTGAAAAGGAGTCAGTGTTGGCGGGGTGCTGCTGCAGGCTCACGTGTAGCAGCTTGGCAGGCTTTCTGTCCGCGACGCGCGGCGAGGAAGCGGTGGGTGCGCTGCTGGCAGCAGCTGGAACTTGCAGAACGGCTCTGACCCTTGGTGACAGGCAGCTGTGGGCCCCTTCCTTGGCAAACGGCAGGCAGCAGTAGTGCAAGTATTGCAGAACTCTCCAGAGCCTGGGGAGAACAACAGAGAGAGCTCTGCATGTCTGTTCCCTGTTTTCAAAGGCACCCAGCACCCCTCCCCTGTCAAAGTCAAAAACCAGGGTAAAATACATGAGTTCCATTTTCTGGCTGTAGGACTTGAAGAGACAGCAAACAAACTTGTGCAGGTTTACATAGAGAGAAACATGGAATGCATGATTTTAGGTCACCTAGGTCAACTAGGACAGTTGAGTACTGTGATTAAGCAAGATTTTAAATGTTTGGAATATATATTGTTTTACTTTCAGTGTATTTATTATGCTGTTAGTTAGTGTGTCTACCCGTATTTAATTGGTACCTACTAAAGCAATAACTAGTTTGTTCAATTTCCTCAGATATCTAAATATATAGCACATTTAAAAATTAACAGCATTATATGGTTCTCTTCTGTTTAGAGTCTCTAAGGCAAACTATAAATACAGATACAGAAAAATCAGTAGATAGATACAAGGTGCATGGCTAATTAAATATAACTTAAAAAAAAGTCATAATTCTAATTATCTTACATACCCACAGCTGGTGATAGCAGTTAAGTACAATGCTCTCCAGTAAGTCCAACTATTTTAGCTTCTGTTTGCCCCAGCATCATCTCCCAGCACAGCTGGATGCTAAAAAGAGAGTGAAAGAATCTCTGGTAAACTAAGAGAAAATTTATATACCATGAGCAACATCTGTGCAAGGGCCATAATGTGGTGATGTTTCCTGGCACTTTGCTATGGCACTGCACATGCATGAGGCAGCTAAGATGTAACATAAAGTGAGAAACTCATATTTCTGGGTGGTAATTGAAAATGATAAATTAAAAAAAAGTTCCATGGTTAAATATTTTAGTGCAATTGTATTGCCATATGCTGGTTTACCTATCTCTGTGAATATTTACACTTGAAAGTTCAGATCCCTTTCCAGTTTCTCTATTGCTAAGCTATAGTTTACATAGTAAGGGCTATAAGGAAGAGATTTGCTGGGTAACCAGGTTACACTGACCTAGGGTTTTTTAAATTATTTATACTACATTTTTTTTATTACATGAAAATAAAGAACAAATCCCAGCATAAAAATGCACTTTCTTACTAAGTGGAAATAAAATTTCAGGATATTTTTCACCTACATGTCATTATAAAAATTAATTTTTATAAAATTATAATCGATCTTCCATAAGGTTGTGTTTTAAAATAGTATTTTATTACATACATATACATTTTGTATATGCATTTTATATTTTTGTATGTAATGACTAAACTGTAAACTTGGATATATAAGCAGTTGTCAGCAAAACAATAGATTTAATCTATTTGTTTAAAAATATTTATATCTGTGGTTGAATGAGATAGTCTATTCAATCTTATAAATATCATATTTAATAAAGAAAAATCCACGGCAAGGAGAAAAAATGTCTTTATCCATAAGCAACCAGATGAGAAATGGATTTTTATTCAGTCAAATCCTTTTAGTCAATGAAACAGCACTTTCATGCCTACTGCACTCAAGTGATAATTAATATAGTCTAATTCCAGACATGATGCCTAAATTCATGTACTGTCATCAATACCCCATGTTAAAATCAAACCTTGACAGGGACTTAACACCCTGGAACAGGTCATCATATGATAATACTCTCTTTTCCTTTCAGTATTTGTCTTCAACCAGGCAAAGTATTACAAGATGAGGGGAAAAAAAGGGAAAGAATTACAAATGAAGAGTGACGCAGGCTGTGAATAGAACATATGTTAGGCTAGGCAGAGGCATCAGTGAATTATATCATTTCATGATGAAGTGGCAGTGGGGCTGAACGGACCTATTTTAAACCTTGATGTATTTTATCTCTACTGTATTTGGTCTGTCATCTTTGGAGAAAGACTTTGTGTAATTGAGAGTCAGCTCCAATCTGCATGACTTGAGCATGAAGTGTAAGCCGGATGAACAGTGTTATGGAAGAAAGGGAAGCATCTAATAAGGTATAAATGAGAAATAGCCTTTATACCTCAGACCTTAAAATGTGTTTTATTACATACCATGTTTAATGGTATTATTTTCACGGTACTATTAATAATACAAACAAGGTTTAAATGTACTTCAAAATTTATTTAATTTTACTTCATTATTATAATCAAACCTGAATATCTACAGTTGAGACATCCTTTGTCATTGAGCATACAACATAACAGAATCAGTTTGTCCTTACTTAGTTTTTATGAGTGTAGTATATTTTTGTTCTTGAATTCAAGGTTCACCTTCATAGGCTAAGATTACAGTTTTACAGTTATTTATTAAATTTGAGGGGAATACGTTTTGATTATGTCCTTATCTGCAATGCAACAAACAAATAGAAAACTCTAGAAAAGTCATCAGGATGTTTGTATTTCTGTATATCTTGCTTTTAGTATAATTAAAAAATAAAATTTTAAGAAACTTTAGGCTTTTACTATTAATTTATTGTCCAGCAAGAAGCTGGCATATTGATGGTGTGTGATACATATTTGATGCTTAATAGAAAGAATTTGTGGTAGTTCTGATTCGATCTTAGTAAATCTTCCAGTACATCCTGCTTTCTGACATAAAAGAGCATATGAACATCATGTAGTATGCCCAGTACAACACACCATATTACAGAGTCACTCATTTGAATTTAATTGTATCCAGCCTTTTGTTTGGATCTAGTTTTGTTAGATAGGTTCTTCAGACAAACCTCTGGAGACAAAATAATTTTTTCTTGTTACAGCTGGGGATAAGGACAAGTAATAGCATTAGTAATGTGAGGTACTTGTTCCATATAAAACATTTTCTTGCGAGGTCACTGTACTTACATAGAATTGCAATGAGTGTTTTACAAGATCTTGTTCTTCCTCTGCATAGGTAGCCAACAGTTTCAAGATTAGAATAAGTGTTTTTAACAGCTACTCAGAAGAAGAAGAGAAAAAAAGGCATAATAGTCAGTATATTAATCTTACCACTGGAGAGAGCTCTTGTCTGTTAGGCATATTCACACTGACCATTTCCTGCATGAAAGACATCCTCAGAACCCAACAAATTTCATGCCACGAAACGACAGGTCTGCCTGTACAGCTTTGCTAGCAGATTTTGGGTCACAGAGGTTTTGGTAAGTTCTTTGTCCTCAGAATCTGTGCATAAAAAATGAGTTGTTGCATAAATTCCTTTATATTGCCTTCTTCATAAAGAAAGCTTTGCTACAGTTGAACTGGTGGTCTTGTTATGTCAGGTTTTTTGTGTAGGTCACAGCTCTAACATGATAGGGAAATATTTAACTTTAAAAGTCTGTCATGTCAGACCAAAATGCTAGTGTGACCATTCCTTGCTTTGCATTGTTTTATTAATTTCACCTCAGTTTGAGCTCTGTACAACTAATTTCTCCTAGTAGTCTCTAGATACTAGGTCCATTGATATTGTTACACTGTGTAGGTAAGAATAAGAATTTCCTGTGAATAAAACAGTTATGGCACAACAACATTTAACATCTTCGAATTCAGTTATTGGAATAAAATGCATAGTTTTCTACCATGAGTACAAACACGTAACTCTGTTTCAGCACACATTCAGGCTGTAAAATTAAGCAGATTGTTTAATGATAGGAAGCTTGCTTAAAGAGCAGAAGGCTCAGAGTGAACAATAGAAATGAAAGCTGAGAAAGTCATAGAGGCAAACAGAATTTAAAATCTTCTTTTGTATCAGTTCACTCTGCCCAGGGTTTTATGGGTGTTTCTTTCCTTCAAACTGATGATCTTTTTGACTCTTGTAATGTGCAACTCTGCTTTACACTCTCATTTTACTAGTATTTTTAGACATGGTTTATGATTTGAATACCTTTCTACTGACTTCAGACTATACATGTATAAACAAATGCATATATATACACCTGTATCTTTAAAGAAGGATGGATGTCATAAAAACTATATCTGTTATTCAAATACCAAATGTACAGTATTTGAATTGAATCTCTTTACATTATTCCACTGTGGAACTTCACTTGAACCTGATTTTCTTTTTGCAAATGAAAAAGAAAGATTAATTCTGGGTGGGGAGAAAAGAGTAACATTAGCTGAGTCTGCAAGATATGGAGATTGGACAAATAATGGATATAATTTGGCCTTAAAACAGCAATAAATTTTTTGTGTCTACAGGTCAGAGGCAATTTCAAATGCTCTTTTTTTTTTTTTCTTTTGCCTTTCCCAGTTTTTCCCAGTTGGTTTCCCTTTTAGAGGTCTTACACTAATAAAACAATATCCTGACTTAAGGGGTGATGACTTGTGGAGACAAAAATGAGAGTTGTATGTTTTTTGTCCTATTGTGAATAGTTTAGTTTGGTTTTCACATAGTGCATTAAAATAATTTTTCTTTTTTTCTTTTCTTTACATATGTACATTTAGTGTAAAAATTTGCTTGGGAAAATGCATAATGGCAGCTACATGGTGAGTTTGAAACTGAAAATTAGGTGTTTATTTTATCTGTCTGTGCATCACTTTGTTATATTCCTTCTGATTTTCACACTGAGAGTCGCAGAAACTTGACAGTCAGTGGCAGCAGATCAGAAGTGCTTTGTCTGTCTAGAAATATGCACAAATCATTGAGTTAGAACATAGCTCATAGAGTAAAATCAAAACCACTAATTTCTTCCTTGAACTTTGGAGAAAAAAAGTCTAAACAACAAAAATCCAAAAGAGTAAAATGTAATCAGAGAAAAGCTTACAAATGAGCTGTTATGTTCTTTTGATTACTTACATGGCTTGAGATTTATACTTGGTTATTTCATATTCTGTAAATTATATCTTTCCTATAATACTTTAGATGGTATGATTGTATTAATTTTGCTAATTGCAAAATGCAACTGCAAAAATAACTAATAATGGTGTAGCTGGAGAAAAGGCAAACTACGGCTTTTTAGTGTATAGTTTTTATATTCTAGATGTAGCGACTTCTAACCAGTCCGCAAAAGTTAGCATTAGTAATTAGGAAATATATTTGTTTTAATTTTGTTTTACAGATCAGTTGTTTTTACATGAAAAAAATTTGAGAAATTTGGTATACTACCTTTCTTTTAATATTTACCTTCCAGCATTATAAAATTTGGTTCATGCTTCTGAAAAGATCTTTGCACTTTAAGTATTATCATTTTTAAAGCTTGAATTCAATTAACTTGAATTCAATATATTATATATTTATTTTTTTAAATATATATACATATGTATAACTAATAGCAAGCTGTACCCTGTAGCTTTCTCAAATATGGTTGTTACAAAGTCTGAAAATAAAATTCCTGCATTCAAAATAACCTTGGAGAACTTTTCTTTCTGTTAAAAAAGTGAAATCAGAATATTAAACATCATTTACCTAGGAAAAATAAGTGCCTGGATCCATGAATTCTATCTTTCCTATCATTAAAAAAAGACAAGTTCACAGAAGACCAAAAATAGGAAAACATTTAATGCAAAAGTTTTTAATTGTCCATATTTATTTTTCGTTTACATGAGCTCCAATTGTCCACACATAACAGTCAAAGGATAAACAAGAAGAACAATAAGGTTTAGTATTTGTTCACAAGTTACATTCTCTGTGATCATCTGTGAACTAGGAAGTAGAATTATAGGGAGTCTGACCTTGATAGTACAGTATTATCATGATTATGAACCTACCACACTTCTTTCCAGAAACATTTTTATTATTTTTTTTCCCCCTGAGCAATATTATTTGTTGCAATTACCACAGAGAAGTATCTTTCTTTCACTTATATTTTATTTTTCCTAAACCCACCTTTATCTGGCACCCCATGCCCCCTTTGCACTAATGGATATAAGAAACTGCTCTGTACTTGCAGTGTTTATAACAGGATTCCCATTCCAGATTCCAGGAGAGTAGAGCAGCTGGAAGTGTTTAGTGCCTGTCTGTACCAGTACTCCCATCTTTGTAGCATTAAAATTAATTTTCCTCATCTTGCTGTATAAAGAACCCAAGTGTGCCCCATACCTCATTACCTGAAATTTTACAGTGACACCAACAGCAGGGGATGTGGCAGAGCAGCTTTTTGGATATCAGAAGCTGACGCCCTGGGAGTATTCACTTGAATAGACACTGCAGTTCTTGTAGCCTTTAATAGGTTCTTCCTTTATGACTGCTGATGGCTGGAGCAATGAGGATGGATATCATCCAGGTTTTCCCGTCACTTGGATAGCTCACAATTTTCCTACTTAAGGAAGAGAACAATTAGGCACACATCTGAAGATTGTACTTGGTGCATGGTACTCATCAGCAATCTGCTGACTGTCACAGAGGAGGCTGAAAAACTGAACACGTTTATTTATGTATACTGCAGTGTTGTGACACAAGGTAAAAATGAAAGTGGTTTGTTAACTATCTTAGCTGCTTTTCCAGTAATGTGTTTATTTTGTGCATATATTGGGAGACACACTGTGCTCCATAAAATCAGTGTTCTTGAGCATTATGTTTTTATAGAAGCATTATGTTTAATATGGATATATGTGGTGGGGGAAGGGGCAGTTTGGATCCCAGTTGGATGCAAGTATACAGTGAAACTAAGGTGCTCAAGCTGGGAAGTTTTTGGATATTCAGGGAAAGAGTCACCTATCTGCCTTAGGACAGAAGGGGAAGATCGGTGTTTTTATTACATTTGTTTTCTTTTGTCGTCACTAAGCTTTCCAAGTTCTGAATTATGGGCCTCTAGAAAATTCCAGGTCTTTTAAATATACAGTGAAAATTTTCCTTGACTTTCTAACAATGTAAAAATTTTATAAATAGAGCTAACGAAAAGCTTCCAAATTGACTAAGTCAATTTTGAAACAGAACTTTGTAAGATTTTGGTTGTATGTATTACTGGAAATAAGAAGTCAAAAGATAAAAAGAAATCCCTTAAAAGAGAAAGA
This sequence comes from Entomyzon cyanotis, assembly GCA_024500445.1. Classification (NCBI taxonomy): domain Eukaryota; kingdom Metazoa; phylum Chordata; class Aves; order Passeriformes; family Meliphagidae; genus Entomyzon; species Entomyzon cyanotis. Next base: position 883,145 of record JAKEPQ010000768.1, read on the forward strand.
GAGGAAGACAATGCTCTAAAAAATGAAAAAGGGATGCAGAAAAAATACAACACTGAGGGTAAAATTTACTATAGTATTACAGCGAAGACACAGTGGAAAGAAAATTACAGAATCAACAGTGACATACCAAAGTGTATAGCTTCATTGCTACATCAGTGTCAGTGAGATCCTTTCTTGGACTTTTCTGCAATGCTTCATCTAAAAGCTTGTACATGTCAGGCTCAAAGGTGTTCCATCTGGTAGTTTCATGACATCATGTTCATTTCCTTCAAAAAACCTGTATCATGATTATTTCAACAGTTAAAGTACTATTGTTGGACACTGTCAGTGGGGATGAGAAGGTAGATTTGCAGACAGTAGAGTTAGACTAATAGAGATCTGAAAGTTAAACTTAGAGGATCTGGGGTTCAAACCTTAACATTTTCATCATGAATAGTTGTTTCGCCATTGATTTTAGTGGTGTTGGGGTCCACGTCTTTAGAATTCCATAGAGGAAACTCTTAGTCATATCATTATGTAGCCTTAAGGAAAAAATCCTAATAGTTGAATACTTCATGTGGATTTATAATTGTAAGAATATATTGTTTATATCTAAAGATATGTCAATAATTTTTTCTAAGATATATCTTTAAAGTGTTTGAAGATATTATCCCTGCATGTAGTCATAAAAATAAAAATTTTTGTTGTTAATAGGTACATAAAATAGGGGCGAAGCCATTTTTTTTTAAATGTTAGGCCAGTCTGAACTATTCTGTTAGAGTTCTTAAATTTGTTGAAACTAAGCTGAACAATATCAAAAGATACAACTAACTCTAAAGCAGGTTCGTATTTTAGAGCTATGCTCTCTGTAATGATGAGAGCAGCCTTTGCTAAAGGAAAAATAAAGGAAAGATAAAAACAAGGAACTTTAGACAGTACTTTTGTTAATTATATATTTATGATAATCAAAATTGAGTATAATAATATTCATATTTGTTTAGTTTAATAATTGAAATTTAAATATATCTCTTGAATGCACTTGTCATAAAATAAGTTTAAAATTTGTGGCCTAGAGGAATAGAAATAATTGGATTATTTGATAGGAATGTAGTCCTCGAAACTGTATCTTCTGTCTGTATCTTCTGGGGTTTTTTTAATTTTTATTCTCTTTATAGGTAAGCACTTTTATTAAAGCTATATAATCTACCCACCTGAATAAAAAATATGTGTTTGAAGAACGGAGTTCAATTTTCAGTACATAATTTTATATATTCCTTGCTTCACTTGATAATTTTACAACCATTGAAAATATGCAAGAGCTGCACAAACCACAGTTAATAGTGCTGGTAGGACTTCTAATGATAATTTGAAAGACATCGAAGCTTCTATTTCACTTTCCACGTGCTCAATGACTTGGTTATCAATAGGGGAAAGAAACAATTACAGAGATCAGTAAATTGAAAAATAAATGACAGGCTCTGTCCTGTAAACTCTCTATGTGACTGACTTAAGTATTTGCAGAATCAGAGCATCCATTATCCTGTAGTTCAGTAGTATTTTATATTTTTTGATCAAAGCCATGGTCAGTATTTGGAAAATTGAGACATCTTAATACATTTTTATGCATAAAGTACTGTGAAATGCATAGAGGCTTTTCCTTTCATTTTTGCTTTTTGCCTTGGCTGTGTGTTTTAAATAAGATCCATCAAAGTGGGTAGTAGTAGTAAAAATTAGTTGTTTACCTCACAACCATTATTACAGAAACCTCTTCCTTATCTCAGATGTCTAAAGGGCTCGTCCCAAGCTCTCTTAATCCTGCCTGGTTTTATCTGTCATTTAAGTCCATCAAAAATTAAGGCTAAGATGGGGCCAATCTTTTAGAATAAAAAAAAAGAGATAAAAAGAAATTAAGGACTAACACAGCTATCAATATGGCAATTTGACTCAGAAAGTCTGTGAAGTTACTTTCACTGTGCCTCTTTTTTCCCTTCCTCAAATTCCTCAACTTCTCATCTAATCCACCTGTCATGTGGCTGGCACTGTAAACATATTTAGATGTCAGATTACTATTGAAGTACTTTAATGCTGTTAAAAGTGTGCATCAGTTTCTCTGTGACAGAAATAAAGTCTTCCTACATCTCAAACATGAGCAGAAACTTCTGGATAGTACTTCTGTGCAGATACATAGCTATATTAATTATAATATGGAGTGTTTACAATATGATTCCTTTTAGTTACACAGTATGCTACAAGATATCTCTTAGTAGATTACTTTAAAATAACACAATTCCATTGTAAATATGTTTTTACTAATGGACACCGTTAAGTTTTAGATAGGCTGTATTATTAGCCAGAGTTGTGAAATAAAAAAAACTTTCCCAGGTTTTCTATCAAGTACCTTTCCTGTGTTCTGAAATTAGACTTGTGCACATTGATATATATTTATTAAGAACATTTCTTTTTTCTTTTTTTTTCTCCTGGTACATTTCCAGAGCCCTAGCATGCAGTGAAGGTTTTATAGTCAGTGTGCAGTCTAGCAGATGTCATTCCATTTGCCTAAGCCCTGCTGACATTTGGAGTTGTGGATTAATTGAGAATGAAATTTAATTAAAATTAAATACAGATTTGGCCATTGTATCTGTTCAATTTTTACACTCTGGTGTGTACACTTGCAGTCAGCGCCATAGTTTATTTGTTTAATCAGGATGCTATGTGGGAGAACCTGCACTTTGTTTTAAACCAAAATTGTGGCAGATGCCAAGTGGAGCGTAATTGGTGTAATTTCATGTGATACCTGCCATGTAGATGGTGCCGTTGGTATGCCTCAGAACAATCTGAAGGGTGAAGGTACTGAAAAAGAAAAGGCTATGTAAAAGGTGGGTCTTCATTTGTACTTTTGAGGCAAAGATTTTGTTTAAGCTGATGTTTTAAGTTAGCTTATGAAAAAATACATTGAAAAGTGAAGAATTACAGGAGGGCGATTTATTTCTCTCATAAAATGCCATTGTCAGAATCTGTTTAGCCTTGAGGTAGATCTGTAGTGGAAATATCAGCAGAAGGCTTTAAAAAATGCAAGTACTTCATTCTAATAATTTTTAAATTAGTGAATGGGTAGGTATATATGTGGAAAGCAATAGTATATGCAAAGTAGAAGTAACACTGGAGAGAATAGTTATGGATTTTTTTCTTTATGCATTTAATTTAGATCTATCTGGAAACACTTCTGCTGCTTTATGTAGGTAGCAGTAATTTTAAGTATTCTGACTCAGTCTAAATTAGATGACTCAAGCAGACACAGTAGATGGTACTTATAACTCTCCATGTGTTAAAATAAAGAGGACATTTGTAGATGCCATCCTTAATATTGCATGATAAACTTAAGTGACAGATTTCTACTGTAGCATCTGAGAACTTACAGTGTCTCATTTGTAGTTTACTGAATGAACAGACTTTTTAAAAACTGAATCTGGTTATTCAACTTTTGTCCTTGATTACTACAATGAAAAATGTTGCGGTGTACCATGCATTCAAAAGCCAGTTAACATACCAAAATATCCCTGGGTATTCACTCAGATACTGAGATTAGCTCAGCTGGTCAGAGCATGGTGCTAATTAAAAAAAAAAAAAAGAAAAAGCCATGGTATGGGTTTGATGCCCCTACAGGCCTTTGGAGTTTGGTTTAATGATCTTCATGGGTCCTTTCAACTGAGGATGTTCTCTCAGTTTCCTACAGCTTTTGGGTCACAGCTTCTTATAAACAGAGGAAGAATCCATATATTTAGTAGATAATGAAGGATTTCTCTTTCCATGAAGTTCTCCATTCTCCACTCCATTCTCCACATAAACGCTAAGCATCTTCAGCAACACATAAATTCACTGCACTTTGCATGAAGCAATTTTTTTTGTTTTGATGTGATGCTGCTCTCTGTGCTTGAGGCCCACCAACTCCAAAGTTGGAAGAGATGGTGTACAGTGTGTTCCTTGTCTCTAATTCCACACTACCCTAGATTTTGTGGACCTCTTTTATATCATGCTTTACCATGTCTTTTCCAGTCTTAACTAATCCCATCTATTTTTGTACCTTGTTCAGTTCTGCTGTATCTTTTTTTTCCCTGTAAGATAGAGGAATGAAATGAGAAATGCATATGGTAATCAACATGTGAGTGAGCCATCCATTGCTTAGTATATTACTCTTCCTTCTTAATACACATGCTTAAATCCGAGGCTGCTTTTTTTTATTTTGCTTTGGGTATGGATTTGTTTGGGTCTTTTCCCCTTTTCTAGTCCTCATTGAACATACGTTTTCCCACACATATTTAAGGCCTCAAGATTTCATGCATGGCTGGTAATAATGAACTCAGAGCCCATCATTTTATCAATACAGTAAGGGCTGAGGTTCCTGTGCACATAACTTCATGTTTGTTGAATTTCACTTACCATCCTAATGCCCAGGAGTTCAGTCATGAGGGCTTTCTTGATGTTTGCACTATCAGTTCTTGACTTTATCACTTGTATCATCAGCAAACTTTCTCATTTCATTGTTTGGTTTCTTTACATGGCTTTGGTGAAAGACTGTGTCAAAAACTTTGAAAATCAGGGCAGGCTATATTGAGCAGATCTCCTTTACAAACCTAATCGTTGATAAAATTGTCTCAAACTATTTCCCTTTACCATGATGGGCTGACTCTTATCTGGTATAACCAATTTATCCACCTGTACCAGGTTCTGTTCTTCATTATTGTATCCACTAACTGGTCTGATGTAGTCTTGAGGCTTACCTGTTTGCAGATACTCCCTGGAATGTGTTTCAAAGATGCATCGCACATTTACCACTCTCCTTAATTAAGTAGGTTTAAGTAGGTTGCACAGCAAAATTAGTGGTTCAGCTATTACATTCCTTTGAAACAGGTATTGTTTGGTCCTGGCATTTTGCTACTCTTCTTTTTTTATTCATCTATTTCTCACCTATTTTTTCCTACTGACATTCTTTTTGAGATAGATTTTCTACTGAGGCATTTATTAAGAAAGCTTCAATTTTAGGGACTTTCTCACATTTTACACAGCTTGTTCAGAAGACAAAACCACCACTGCCACCACTAATAACAAAACCAGCAAAAAGCCTGTGACACTGGCACACTAACGTTCTTCTAGCCATGCAAACATTCAAGCAGAAAATCTCCTCCTGATATTTTTGAAAACTTGTTACTCTGTTATAAGCTTTTGATCACAGCATGTGTTGTTACTCAAACTCTCTTCCTGACTGCCTCCCTGTTTTTTTGTAGCTAACTTACCAGAGTTTGTGTGATACTATTTTCAACTTTCAGAATGATCCTTCTTTCTTTTAAGAACTTCCTTTCCCCTCCTGTATAATTATTTTCAGTTTTTCTTGGTGTATCTGTTCTCTGAAATGACGATTTGCTTTCTGCCTCCTACAAGATGCCCCTTGCCTCTGCACTGCTTCTGGCGTTTTAATGCTGTCTGTCTCAGGTATACAAAGCTTTCCATCTTCATATGTAGCAGAGCTACAGTTTTGCTGAAGTTGGGTGCAGTTTTTTGAGTGATGCCACAGTTGTGTGGATTTGCCCAAAATGGTTTAAATCCAGTGCATTGTAGCTGCTGTTACAGAGGGGAGTTTTGACATTTCAGATCAATTCTGTTGTTGTGCTCAAAACCAAAACAAAGGTTGTTTCTTCTCTCACAGGCTGCTAAACAGACTGCTCCATCAATCAACTGCTGATCAGGTCTACAAATTTAGTTATGTTATCAGTTCACAAAATTATATTTTTCCTATCCACATATGAGATAGTAAACCATGTTTCCCAGTATCACAGCATCCTCACTGCTCTCCCTTGGCATATCACACAGTGTGTCACACTTCTGGTCAGACAATCAGCAACGTCATTCCAATATGAAGTTGTTCTCATTTTGGTCAGAACTCAGCTGCAGTCAAGACCAAATGTGTTTGGTCCCAGCTAAACTGAATTCTTAGCATCCCACCAAAACTTTGTATCTGCAGTGTCCATAAAATGAGATGTATTCTGAATATTTATGCCAGATAACATTGCTTTCCTCTTCTCACTTGTAATCACTTGAAGTTTGATTTCCTTTGCTGTTCCTATTGCTATCTTACTGCTCATTTACAAAGTAACAGTTAGAAATATGGCAGTTCCCAGACAAGAATAGACTTCTAGTGTAATTCATAAAGTGCCATACAAATAACTGAGTTTTAAAATGCTTTTGAAAACACATTTAGAGGGTTTAAATATGACCTTCTGATGCTTATGGCAAAAAGAAGATTAGCCAAGGGGTTAACACACCACTGATGCCATTATTATATGCAGATGCATCTTCATAACATGTGAATTGGGATCAAAGAAAGGTAGCTGGGTGGTAGGAGGCATAGTTTTGGACTGAAAGCTGAGTGAGAGTGGAGAGGTAAAGGCACTTTACCCTGCAGGTTAGGAGAACTAGCAGCACACTAATTTGGAAGGGGCCATTGGAGTGAAAAAGATTCAGCCCTGTCTGCAAAAAAGTGGTCTGTGGGGCACATCACTTCATAAGAGTCCTCTTATATTGAATTGTGTACTAAAATTTGTTCTTTTGTTGTTGTTGTGAGCATGGAAAACAAAGACTTTTTTTTGTGTGAGTGTGTGATTATATAAATTATATGTGTCAGAAACTGGCAGCACTCTGAGTGAAAAGCAGTGAAATAACAGGTATTGTTTCGTGGATGCTGAGCTAAAAAAGGTGGGCAGTTCCTTGAAAATGGAGATTTTTTTTTTTACAGGGGATAGAAAGATTTTTAACCTAAATTCTAAGATTATGACATTCAGGATGGTGTAGCAAAGGAGCAAATGGAGAGAAGACACAAAAGAAAATAAGACAAGAGTTGGTATTTTTTGGAGGCAGTGGTCAGAATTCAGTGCTATGACTGAGAGGAATAACAGGGGAATCATACTGAAAGTAATAAAATTCTAAGTTAGAGGTGCAGCTGTGAAAGAAATAAGTGGAAGACATGAAGAGACAGGAGGTTAGAGGTACAGATACAGGTACCAGGAAAGAGCAGTCATTAGTGGAAGGCAATCATGGCAGCAGACGGGGGAAAGATACTGTAGAAGAATAAGCAGATTGCAGTACTGAAGGAGGAAAACAGTGGCTATATTTGGGAGTGTTGTTATGTACAAGTTATGTAGCTTAAGACATGCAAGAACATGCAATGGGAATATTTTAGAAATTTTTTCAACTGTCAAAAGGGAGTGGCTCCTGATCCACCATGGCAAAGAGCCTGCATTCAGCAAAAGCCACTATGATGTGATTTCTATGTCATTGAAGGGATACTTTAAAGGACAATCAGATTTTATGGGAAGTATCTCTGTGTGTATAAAGAGAGTAGTTCATTTAAACCCACAACACAATAGCCCTATGTAGAGTATTTTTGATTTTTGTGTTATTCATGCAGTATCTATTGGTTTTAAATCTTACTGATCTATTATTGTCAGTTATCTTATGATCTTGAGCTTCATGGTAATTACTCACTGATCTTCCTTTTAAAGTTTTGAACTGATTGGAGTCATTGTGTGCCTTTTCATTCTTCTACTCAGGATGGTAAAATAATTTGTGTTTACAACTACTACTGTATCACTAAAATATGCAATCTACATCTTTTTAAACTATAAGAAATTGAGTTCTCGCCTGATATTGAAAAGTAGCCAGTAGTTCTTAATGGATCCATTATTCAGACGTTCATTTAGGGGCACAACTAATCTCTCATCTTTCTTCATTGCATGCTTGCAAATATGAAGATTGTTTAAACTAGCTCTGGTTCGTCTGAAAGTCAAACTAATTTGAGTGCCTGTTACTGATGCTTGCAACTTTCATGTGTGTATGTATACAAATATGTGTGCATTATTTAGTGTGAAAGAGTCTCATTGTCCTGTCTTATACCTTGGTTCATGGTGCTTCTGGAAGTATGCAGATGGACTTTAACATTAGGAATTGGAAATTATGATAATATGAGACAAAAAATGTCTTGCCCTTAGCCCCATTAGAAATTAATAATCTGCATATATTATACTCCTTTATCTAAGTTATATGGAGTCTAATAATTCTGACATTTGCTGGAGAAATTGCTTAGTGGGGTTCTCTACTTCTCATAATTTAGACTTGCCCCTAGATTATTTAATTATGAAGAAGAAATTTGTGCTGTCATTCAACCAGCATTGGAGATTTCAAGCAAAGCCAACAAATGCTAAGTTTGCATAAAATATTCCATCAGATTTAACCTAAACTTATTCCATTTGCATGTTGTGGATGGCCATGTGCCTAGTCTAGAACATACAGTCAGAGCAACTACTCCTATCCTGGAGTAGCTATTGTACAAATAGAAATAATTTTTATTTGATTGTTTTGAAAATTATATGAGTCAAAAGACAGAAAATTTAACTTTAGAACCACCTCATAAAAGCATATGTTTGCCCCAGTAAACTTGGATATACTCTTGTTTTAAAAGATTTTGTCATGCTATAGGTTTGTGTTCGCTATGGGAATGTTCTGCTTATTTGCAGGTTGTGCTCTTGAGCCTAAAATGTTCTGCTATCAGAATTTTCTCCTCAATCTTGAGAACTGCTGCTATAAAGTATTTTATTTTCTGTTTTACTTGTTCTTTAGCATAGCATTTTGCAATTCATAAACTGTACTGAGAATTTGACAGGCTTTTGTTTTTTTCTCTAGTAATTATTTTAGTTTGATGACCTCTGGCCATTAGGCAGACTATATCAGAGAAGGGAATGAAAATCTGTGAGAAATGCTGTTGTTGGATGCCTTTGATAAAGAGATGCTTCATGGAGTCAGTATGACACCCAGCATGGGTGTAATCCTTAACCACTGGCTGGTTTTAAAACATCATGTGCAGCCGTGGTCATCTCTGCATTATGGGTGCTTTGGAGCTGAACTTCTTAATGACATAAAGATGCAGGCATTCTTAAATTCAATATAGTAGTCTAAAGGCATATATTTTAATAATATATAATATTATAATTATATGTTTATTTATAGTAAACAGGCATGCATTATCTTTACCTGTGCTGTAAACTGTACTGGTGTCTGTATATGGACCAGGTGAACAAAATTAATAGCATTAGAGCAGTATTCTTGCTGGAATCCCTGAAAATAGAAGCATGGAACTGGTTTTTTATTTACTTTTACAGTACTAACAATCTTCTTGAACAAGCTCTGTCAGATGCATATTATTTCACCATTGTGAGGTTTCAGTGTGTATAGTTCTGGCCATTTTGGTTTTTTGGTTTTGTTTGTTTTGTTTTTTTTCAGGAATGCTAAACAGTTGTTTATAGGACGTGTTTGTTTCTATTAAGAAAATGATCAATTGACATTGACATGCTTGCATAAGAAAAGACAATGAAGAGGTAACTTGGAATTTCTAACATCCTCCAAAAGCGTTGGCTGTGTAATTTGTTTTAAACTAAGTTGTGCTCTGAAATGTCATGAAGACAATAAAAAAAATTCAGAGTTTGAGTCATTAATTTATCTAAGGATACTGTTAATTTATGGGGTTTTTTTTTCTCCTTTCGTTTGTGTAATTGTTTTTAACTCTGTGGATGTCTATGAGTCACATTTTGCTGATAGTTTAATGTTTTAAGAAAAATAGAAGTTGTTCTTCTTCACTTTGGTAAGAATAAACTATCAGAGACTTGATAAATAATTATGGAAGTAAGTAATGCTACACCATCTCTTCTAGGTGTTGCATAAGGATCAGGTACTTCCACCTACCCCTTTTTTCCTTTAAATGATGCCTTCTTCTGCAGAAGGAAGTAGAAAAAGAATAGGCATGCTTGTCTTCAACTTGTCTCTTTCAGGAAACTGGTTTGAGTAGTTGAGCTTTTTGTTTGTAATATTATAGATATGCTATTCTGCAGAGCTTACTACACAGTCATCTGGTTCAATAAATGTGCAGCATCCCCAGGAAAATTATGTGAGAAGGATGGGGTAATGTGTGTTCATTCACATTAAGCCATTGACAAGGAACCATTTCTAGATTTTGTCTCACAGACAGACTGAGGGTTTTCCTCCAGCCGTGTCTATGCTACAGACTGCAAATAGCAGAAGTTATAAAGGGGATATTATACTGGAGATACCTTGGGTACCAGGGAGGTACAGTCTTGAGCTCCTCACAGGCTAATTTTCCTCGCTGAAGCAGAGTAAATTAGCCCATATGAGCTTGTGCTGCTTAAAGTGCGTCTGGTATCCAACTTAGCTCATCTAAAAATAGCTTTGGATATTCTCTATTCTTTGCAAGCTGCAATGTGGGTGTGCATTTATTGTCTGGTGATGGCTGGAGCATGCACGGAACTAAAGTCGTTACAGATCAGAAGACCCTCTGCCTCTCAGTAATTTTAGACCCAGTTTAAATGGTCAAGGTAAAATGCAGATGAATTTAAACCTAATCTCCTTCTCAAAGAGATATGAATTTATTAAATGTATTTATAATACATTTTTATTTTTAAATGTTTATTTACTAATCATAGAATAAATGTCAGATTAATATTGCTTAAAACAAGCATTTACAATGACTACTGGCTTTCATATGCTGGTGCTTTGCTAGATATCTTTATCACCTTATTTTGTGCTGAAATTAGGAGCTTTATTTTCATCTCAATTGTCTCTCTCAGACTTCTGTTTATTGTTCAGTGATAGAAAAAAAAACCCACAATGACAAACTGTAAACAACTCTTCATCTGCCAGTCTCATATATTGATATATCACTTTTTATTAAAAATGTGATTCATTTTCAGTAGGAAAGACGTACCAAATCTATGTGTTATTTTAAGGTCAGATGTAAAATTACAATTTAGAGTATAAAACCAGGAGTTTTTCACAGTGATGGCATAAAAAATGTTTTCCAGTGCTATATGACAACTTTCTAAAATCCCTGTTGAGTTACTTTCTCTTACTGTCTTTGAAATATCTTTCTGAAAGCATCCAGTGGTTTGCTAAAGTGCAAATCAGTCTGTAGACACTTAAATGAGTTACTTTATTTTGTTAAAATTGTGACATAATTAAAGCAAGAACAGTACAGCCTCCCTCCATTTAGGAAGAGTGGTTAGAGAAAGCAATCCTGAGTATCACGTTTACTTTGCCTTTCCTGTTGGGTATTTTGTTTCTAGAAGTGAAAGTGTTTTCGTGATGTGGAGTATATCATCTTGAGTAACTTCTAACCTGAAATGAAGACATACATAACAATTTTGGAAAGTTTTTGAACCTTTCTAGCTCTCTGCTGTTATGAAGACTTGCTGTGTTTCTGAGCTATAACAAGGAGATTTTTGTAAAATGTTCTTCATTGCAGAACTTGTTTTATGTAAGAAATATAACTAAAAAGCTAATTTCTTTTCTCCTTTCTGCACTGCAATCGACGAAGTGTGATTAATAATAGATTTAAATTTGCTAAGTGCATTTACTCCTTTGTGCCATCATAAAGAGAATCTATTACTGTAAAATTGAGGCTTAGCTCCAAATTGCACCATTATGAAGTTTTCTTCCAGCAATGTTTTGTCTCTAATACACTACCCTCATTGTAATTCTATTGCAAACCTGATGTCTAGCATCAAGTCTCACAATAATTATTTTAAATTGCTACTAGGAACAGTAGTCCTGGTGGGATATATTACTACCATTCTAACAAGATGAATTTCAATGCACTTGTAACCATATTATAGTGTATTATAAAAAGAAGAAAATCTTTGATTTGTAGTAGGGAAGCAGAGATAGAATACTGCAAAATTATTTTTATCAACTTCTTAGCACTTCATGTTGCACTTTAGAACATGATTAAATTAAACTAGATTTATACTATCAAATTAGCTATTAATTATCTATTAAAATGTATTCTAAATTGTCACTATATAGTGGTTTTAAGTAAAATTTAGCAATGAGATAGGTGGAGCTTTAGAAACAGAATTATTATGCTGAAATTACTACTACACTCAAAGCTCTGAAGTCTCCTAAGCTTGTGTCACGAATAAATAAAAAATAAAAAGAAATGTGAATGAAACAACTACCCTGTAAGCATTCATTTCAAAATGACAGAAGACATCAAGTTCTGTAGCTGTACTTCGTAATAGGATCACAGATTAGCTTGTGAATTCATATCAATTAGCCTAGAAACTTTAAGGTAGATATTTGCAGGTTATTTTAAAATGAGTACCCAGCTGATGCAATACAAATTCATTAAAGCACTTTCTGTAGTTTTATTATTTTGTGCAGTTCTAGAATTAAGTGCTTATGTTGTAATTAAATACAAATAGTTATTTGCACACTAAAATTCAGTATCATTGATATTTAATAGAGATTTATAATATCTAAATCTAAAATGAACCCGTACACAGCAGAACTCAGAAGATGGCTGAAATTTCCAACTTCCCCAGTTTCATATTTAGAAAGTTTAGAACTGATTGTATGATAAGCAACATTAAAGTAATCTCTCCAGGCAAACAAGAGAATACGACAAACTTGTGCATTTACATCTTGTGCAGCACTGCCTGTAGTGACTTCATCCATAGACACAACTATAAAAATTACACCACACATTCTTGTTTTGGGAAAAATAATGCCTGGTGGGTGGAAAAAATTACAACAGAAAGTGCCTTGAGTCTAATAGACTGTTTTGTTTGACTGCTTACATCCCTCTTCCTAAACATTTTACGACGTCTTTCTGTTCTCCCCCCTATTTCTGAATTGCATTATTTTCTGTGAGTTTCGGAAACAGTCTAGAGTCCAAAAAGTTGCAGCTGTTTTTTCTAAGGATGTGGCATGGAACAAATGTTACTTTCTAACTGCCAGTTAATTTTCAATTTTAACTATTGATTGAAAACAGTTGTGTAAAAAACTAGAAATAGTTTTATATATTCGTTACAAGATTTTTTCTTATTCTTGTTTCCACTCTCACTTTAATTCCTTGATTCCTACACTTCTGAGAGCATTTAAAATACATTTCTGTTTGCATTTTTTAATTTCTGTGGTTTTCATGTATATATAAATATAAAATTTATATAATGTGTATATTATTGTATAATGTAATATATTATATATTATATGAGATACTATATAATATAATGTAATACAGTATAATATAATAAATATATAAATATATAACATAACGTAACATAACATAACCATAACATAATATATATAATATGCCCAGATGCCCAGGTCTCTCACATACTTTGAAACAGTTAAAAAATGAGATTGTAATGCAACTCTGTATCTTATCATTGTCACAAATGGTATTGAAAAAAGTTAAATATATGGAACTATCCAAATCCAAAGAGCTATCTCCAGTGACCAAATTTTCACATTTGGCCTTTGCTTACTAAATCATGTGGTAAGACTATAGTCGTGTGGTGCAGACTATAATTGGTTAAATTTGACTGAAAGAGAGTTCAGATTCTCATAGGAGATGGTCTCTCATCCAGTGTGAAGTAAAGTAAAGATCTGTGCTGGATCAAAGGTAAAATACTTAGTACCTTGCAGAGCTGGTGCCAGGAGCTGAGAAACGAACTGCCAGTAAGTACATTGCTGCCATTGGTGTTGCTCCATTAAAAACAAATACATAATTTTGCTTTTGTGCCTTGACAGCTTGAAATGCTGAAAGTAATTTTATTTGTTTAGAGGAAGTAGAGAATCAATGGAAATGACTGTCATGAGTGCAGGTGTCACACAGCCCCAGCAGTATGCCACAGTCTATTACAAATGGACAGCTTTTCATTGGATGTGAAAATAGCTTATTATTCATATTCTACCTCTTTCTATCTGCTTGAAATCTTACTAGAAGCATTAGAAATGAAAACTTATACACAATCTTTCTAGAACTTCTTCAGTAGTGGTGACTTGGACCAGCTTTGCTACAAGTCAAAGAAGTAACTAGTAAAATGCTGTGTTTCCCTTCTAACAGTTCTGGCAGCCATAAATCACATTAGTCCAGCCACTATCTATTAAGTGTATCTTTCCAATCAAAAGTATTCATCCCAGACTGAAAAGGCCAGAGACTGGAGTAGTACCATATTGTCTTTGCTAAGATGTTTCAGTCTTTCTTCACAGTCAAGCATTACAAACCACAGTTTGAAGTTATTTTCCAAATATTTTAGAAAAAAATTTGACACATTAATGTATTAAAATTGATTATTGTACAGTGTAATTTTACCTCCTTAAATTAGTTTCAGTGTATAAAGATTACTCTACTGATGAACATTGTTAGAAATGGGGCAAAAGTGAGGAATATTTTTACTTTTGACCCAACTGAATATATAGTGTGCCTTAGAGCTTGCTGCTAGGCAAAAGTCAAACTAGGAATCTCAAATATTTTCTGATAAATAAAAACCTACCATTAATGCTAAACAAGGTGTATTCCACAGCAGTTTTCCTTATTCAGCTGAGGCTGCTGGAGAGAGATAAATAGAATTTCATCCAAGGCCCTCTGAGTGTTAATACAGTAAAACCAAAGATGCTACTAAAAAACACTCTTAAGTACTAAATAAAAAATTCTGTCAGAGTGAGACCATGACTTCACCTCTTGGGATTGATAACATCCTTCAGCTTAAAATATGAAGTGAGTCTTAATGAGAAATTGAAATTAGCTCAGAAATTTTTAGTAATTTTTAGTTCTTTGAACATGGGAAAAGAATTATTCATTTGCTAGTTCAAGAAGTAAGGCAAGAATATGTGCTGTTGAAATATTTTAATAGTACTTAACTTACCAACACTAGATGGCAAGAGACATATTCTATTTAATGTTAAGAAGGTACTATGTGAATTTACCAATATGTGTATCATCTTCAGATTTCAAGAGTGTTGAATGGATTGTTATCCAGAGCTAGATAATTTTGAATTCCACAGAGCTGAAATCTTGGAAATTAGCTGCATGATGTATGAACTAAATAATAGTGTTCCTGACATAGGAAAAAGTGATGGAAATTAAACATGTAGTTATGCACACTGTGTCTGCACAATGTGCTGCATGCACTGCATGTGTTAGAATTTCTTCTCAGTTCTTTTTTTAATCTTTTATTCATACCATTGCAGGTGATGAAAAATTTATGCCTTGAGTCTGGCATTGAAATTAAATGCAAAATGAAAACAGAAGCAGTTTATACTGACAGCTTAAATGTCTTTATCTAGCATACGGTCGCACTATAAAAATCACTGTGTGACTTTTAAAATCTCCCGTGTGCAAAAATGCAAACATTGCACAATAAAGGATAAAGTTAGGACTCTCTGTATATTAACAGAAGTTTTCATTCATTACTATTATTATTATTATTCCCTCCTAAGTTTTCAGAATTATTCCAGAATATCAGATTAATGTGAATACAGTTCCCCACACAGCCCAGTTACTGACACTGTTACGTGACGTAGAGAAAACAACTGGGTCTTGCATTACAGTTTATGAATTTCTATACTTTCCACATTATGCATTCAATGAAGGCAATACATCTTGTACGTGCCTGTTGCAGGAGTAAAAGGTTAATTATTCAGGTGAATCAGTTCCTGAATTGTGATGGTCAGACTGTAACTGGTGCTGTAAGAGCAGGATTACTAAGAATAATACATATACTTTTAAAGTCACAATCCATATAACACATCCGTCAAAAAATACAGTGTTTTAAAAAGCAGTTTTTATTGTAGCAACCTTAGCAACAAATTACTGTACTTAGAATGCTATTTTATTTTGAGTCATTCAGTCACTTCTTGAAGTGTGTATGTGCAATGATTTTTTGTGTGGTGGTTTGGTTTTGGTTCTTATTATTTCAACTGTTTATGTAATGTCAGGTCACTAATTATAATTTTTAAAGTAGAGTTAATATCAGGAAAATAATTGCTGTAACTTTTTTGAGTCATGCATTATTATGCACCATTAGATCGAAGGTCTAAGAAAAATACTTATTTTTTAAATGTTTCGATAACTGAAATGTAGAAAGTACTGTGTAATTGTAGCCACATAGAGTACTAACTGTAAACTACCACTTACATTTTCATATGTAGAAGCCTGTTCTCCAGTGCTTGCCAGTTTTATATCCAGTTTCTTATTGGTGACTTTTTAAAATGCCTTATATAAATGTTGGTGTGTGTAATTATGCAGATAATTTTATACAATATTAATTGTGCTAAAAGTGTATTGAAATTCTTTTTAATTCAGTAATTCATTTGCATTTTAATGATTCTAACAGCATAAGGTTACAGAGTAAAATTGAAACATCTTGTTGACTGCTACTGCAGCGTGAAAAGAGCTGAAGATCTTATTTTGTGCTATTAAATATGTCATTAGCAAAATTCACATTTAAAAACATTAGAGAACACACATTTGTGGGTTACCAAAATTAGCTGCAATATGTCCTACAGTCCATTATATAACAAAAGGACATTTTGAATATTTTGGACTTTGATATCTTTGGCATTTAATCACTGATTTTCGTATGTTCACTCTGAGGATTCAGCACTTGAGCAGGTAATTCTAGTCATGTACTGGACTGAATACATCAAGTGCACTTGAGGAAAGAGACTGAGGTACCTTTCAGTGGGAGAGAGGAATGTGACAAACAAATACTTTTTATTTTTTTAATCAGATCTTTGAAAAATGTAAGATACAGTCTAGTGGGTTTTATACTGCAGGAGTCAATGTCCCAGCTGCAGGGAATAACATATGCTGTTGATCTGTATCAATAGATTTTAAGCTATCTATGTAGCATTTCTTTCATTTCCTTTATCATATACAGATTTAATATCAGCATGAATAAATCTAAATTGTTTGCTTCTTTTTTCCTAATTCTTGAAGCAATGTAAAAGCCTGGAGAGGTTTGAAGTGACAGCATTACAAGCAGTCTTTTGCATACATGGCCTTTAGGGATGAATGGCTACCTTGCATCTAATAAATAAGAAAGTGAATTCATTGAATAATGAATTAAGTGGCATAAGTTCTGATAACAAGGAGCAAACATAACTTCATATGAATGGTATTTGCTTTGTGGGGGTTTATCTGAAACGGCTGTTGCTTCACCAAGGGATATTGAAAAAAGGCTCATTCACAGAACGCAGTCTAAAATGATCTAGCAATTTTTTCATTTGCTGAGCTCCTTTATTGTGCCTCTATCAAACCCACTATCTCCACCAGGGGGATAACTGGGATTGTTTTAGGCCACTGAGTTTTGTTTACAATAAAAATTCTTAGTCAGTTTTACATGGGTCACCAACAATTAAATAGAGATGTCTAATTGGTTGATCCATATTAGGGTCAACAGCTGGTTACAGAATAATAGCTTGCAGTGCCCCACTTGCGCAGTTCTGAACCAAATTAAATTATTAATCTACTCTTTGCTTCAATGTAGCTTCACAGGGATCACTAACCTGCCATACTGAATAAAGCAGAACTACTGCTTTACATTTTCATTATGATGAGTTATATTTTAAATTGCAAATACATTCCCACTTAGTTCACACAGAGCATCATATCTGATATCTTGAATTTCATCAGGCATTTAGTGTTTATGTTTATTTTGTTAATTCCAGTTATTAAGTGGACCTGGGAATTCCTGTGCATGCAGTTAGTATAAATAAACTATTGAAACAGTCAGAATCTGCAAGTTCAAAAGAACTAAGAGAAAACATTTGATTTTTTCTACCGTTATTTTTTAAATTGAGAAGGATTTTATATATGGAAATGATCTAAAAGTTAACTCACAATTAAATGCATATATCTTTTGTAGTGGCAGTAAGGAAGCAACTCTCTTACCTTTCCTGCCATTATACGCTTCTTTCAATTTTGTGTTATTTAATTAGTCAAAGCTGAGGTGCATCATGTGTCAGAATACACTTAAGCAGATTATTGCAGTGTAAAGACAACTGTGTGTTCTCAAATAAAACTTGCATTTTTTCTTTCAACAATTACACTTCATAATTCATACAGAGCAACACCTGAGATTAATCAAATTCGGCTTTATTGTTTAGCCTGTCCTAGTGAGGAAGACTCTAACTTGAACTATACTTCGTAAAATTATGGCTGCAAATATCCAGCTATGTGCTTTTTCATTATTTTGAAATGAAGTTTTTAAGGATGCCTGGTTCAAGTGCCCAGCAGATTAAGTGGTCTTTGCACTAGATCCTGTTGCTTTTTAAAGATATAGATGCAGATACAGATGATACAGATATAAATATGTCCTACCTTTAGGAATAAAGGAGCAGGTCTTGTTTTTAATTTCAATAGAATAAGATTTCAGGCTTTTATGTCTCTTTAAGTAGAGTGTGCTAGTTGTTGAGCAGGAGACTTGGGAAAGAGATAATCCAAAGGGATTGTTGTCTAAATTATACCTTGAAATTTGGGCAGCTGTTGTAATGATTCTTCATGTTGGCTTCCGTTAATGGTGGGCCTGGCTCGGTTCCAGTGATGTCACCACGGGAGCAGGATTAGTCCTCTTGTGCCTGAGTTATGTAGCCCTGAGGTGATACAGGATACCTACACAAGATATTAATGGCTGATTCCTATGCCCTGGGTCTCCAACTGTAGCAGAATCTTTGATCACAAAATGGTTGCACTGACACTTTCAAATAAACCTGTTATTCATCTCTTGGATGACAAGTTTTAAACCTGGTGCTGATGAGGTTGGCTTTGGTCTTGTTTTGTTCGTGAAGATATAGTCTGGATTTGTTGGGGACAGGGATTGAGTTAGTCAAGTCCAGAGAAGAGCTGTGACCAAATTAAGTGAATGGTAGGAACGGTGCCAGATGAAATGCAGAGTAAAGGAGGGGAAATTTTTGAAGCATTTATATACTTTCCTCAATTCTTACTGTATTAGCAATATTAATTTAGAGGAAGAATGGAAATTTCTGTTAAAGTGAGGTTGCTGTCAGAAATAAATTAGGGTATGTAAGAAGAATAGGGTAGAGAATAATGCAGAAATATCATACAGAAGCTTTCTCATTTTGAATGGTATTTCCCTGATGAGTCAGGCTGATGAGAGCTCTGAAAGAGTGGTGCAAGGTTAGAAAGTTTATATGGTACCTGAAAACTGTGAAAATGTGTGTGCAGCTAATGTGAGATCATACACAGAGATTCTGTTTTCTTATTAGTAAACAACAAAAGGGAAACGTAAAGATAGCAAATTCTTAACTGCTACAAAATACACTTTGATACTGCACAAAAGTAGCCTGAAGGTAATTGCTGCGGAATGCTTTTAGTGAGCAAGTTAGGTCTTGTAAAGAAAGAAATTTTTTCCTTCAGAACTGGGCATTTTAATAGGCACTGTTAAGGAAGAGACACAAACTGGACAGATAAAAGGTAGCCTTGCACCATTCTCTGAGTAGGCATCACTGGTAAAAGTATTTTATGGAAAGGGGTGTCAACATGCTACATTTGGTTTCATGTGCCTGCCTTCTAAATTTTCCTTCTTAAAATGTTTCTGGAACACTATTTGCAAAAGAAGCGCCTCTTTCTTGCATCTTCTAAAATGTGTTTCTGCAGAGCAGAGCTTTGCACCATGCCTGTCTCCTGTGGCTGGTTAGTCCAGTGCTCTCTTCATATCTCTTGCTATCTGTTTCCTTCTTCTCGCCAGAAGCTGCAAATTATCGTTTATATTTAATACATGTAATTTTGTTATTTATCTTTGTACACACAAAGTAAGAATATTTTTGTATACTATCCATATTCTAAGCTGTTTTAAACTATTTTAAGTAGTCACTGATAGCAGTATAGCCATAGCAGACTGTTTTCAGGGTTGTTGTCCTTGTTGAGGTTCTCCAATTGTGTTTTTATTACTTGCTAGGGCCCAGAATGATATAATGGTTTTTGTGTTTATACTCAGGCTATCTATTTGAAATCTGGTTCACCTATGACTGTGTAATCTATCATCATACCTCTTGAATTTAGAACAATCCTACCCTAGTTTATTGATCAATAAGTTTAGCTGTTGTCTGCTCACCTCACCTTGATGAGATCAAATTTAAGATAAGAAAAAAAGTTGATAAATGCTAAGTAAAGAAAGCAAATAATCAGTTAGCTCTATTATACCTCAAAATTTTAATATATAAATAGTCATACATTTAATATTACTAAATTCCATGTGAGTGCTTTTTATCAGCCTATGAGCTATTAAGAAAAAAGTTACGTTCACACAGGGCAAAAAATTTCGAGGTTTTATGTATTTAAGTACCTGATCAGTCTCTCTGATCTGCTGTAGTTTTTATTTAGACAATTTTTATCAACACTGAGAAGTAAAACAGTTGTTTTTCCAAACCAGGAGATTATTAAGCTTTTGCAAGCACAGTATGGAACATTTCTGAGCTGATCTTTGCATGGCTCATGTTCCATTTTGAATTAAATGGAAAAGTTTCATTTGGTTCATGTTAGCAGTGTTGCATTTCAATCTCTGTGCAGTAACCCAAAGATTCAACATAAAAATCTTCCCCATAAGAAATAATGAGAGATATGAGGCATTCAGTAAATACACAGACTATCTAAGAAGTACAAGCAGCTCAAATAAGCTTATCACTGAACTGATGGAAGATGAAACAGTTCAATTTAATCAAAATAATGGACAGGAATAGGATGAGGTTTTATTTGTTCTGTTCTTTGCTTTAAAATAAAAAATTTCAGTGAAAAAACGATTTCTGTGGAAGACTTCACTTTTTCTTAAACAGTATTTTCTACCAAGATATTTTTTCACTTGAAACTATTAAGTTTTATGTCAGGTCTACTCATAAATTATAATTAATTTTGTCCGTGTTTTTCATTTTGATCAATGATTGTAATTTTTAAATTGCTGTTTATTTCAATGATACTTTCATAAGCAGCTTTATGTGACATTTTGAGAAAAATCTGTAATGTTTCTGTGATTACAAGTGTAACTGTGTTAGCAAAAATAGACAGATCTTGTGCTACTGAATACGCATAGGTAGGTTCTGAAAGTAAGTTTCTCAAAATGATATCTCAGACATTTCACTCTCAAAAAGTTGGTATTTGTTTCCCCTCTAGGCCAAGAAAACATCTTAAAATAAATTGTTAGGTCAAAAGCATGAATAGGAGAAAGCAGCCCTTCCTATTGAGTTTGACAAAGTCTTGAGACTCGTAACTCTGACTGAATGCAATCCACACTATTAATACCAGTGTGAGCTCCTAATGAAAAGAACCTGGAAGTTCCAATACCCAGCAGAATTTTTTTTTTCCTTCTGTAAGTAGATATTGTTACGGGTTGAAAGAGAAATTTTGTTTACCTTGATACCTTGACTTGCAATGGAAGTGCCGTGATCAGTTGATCAGTTTGATTTTTCAAAAGCAATTTTCAGCTCATGTATCTCATTATTACTGCAGTTAGGAATGCCAGTTTCTTACCCAGGGTCTTGTTTTTATCATTTATAACAGGCTGTAGGTCTGGGAAGGGGTTCTTTAGACCACCCTTGGGATTTTCTTTCCATACAAGCTTTGAAGAGTGAGAGATGAGTATTTTTAGGATGGTAATTGGAATAAGCTGTGATCACAGAGGGATTTCCAATCCTTGTCCTCTTTTTATGGATGATTCAGAATAAAAATCGCCTGTCTGAAGGTGGGGGAGAATTGCATAGACTGCATTAGATAAAGCACCATTCAAATGCACCAATTCACAGTAATTAATTTTCTATTTTCTTGAAATTGCTGGGGTTTTTTTCCCGCAGAAAATGTATAGAATTAGCTTGAAGTAACACATCAGAACACTGCAAAATACAAAAAAAAAAAAAAAAATTAAAGAATTGTTTTGTCGTCTGGCCTTGTGGGTCCACAAACATTGTCCAGTGCCCAGTAGCAGTTGATAATAACTCTGCTTGGCATAATGCTTTAAACAAGACATATTTTACCATGTTGAAAAAAGCAGGTGAATAACAGGACCACTTATGATGGACAGCTTAGTAAATCCAACATTGTCTTAACCTGCTACTTTTGTAATAAAAATAGTAATAATATCAAGCAATAGTGTAAAGTCTGCACACTTAATATCTTTCAGTTTGGGAGCTGTCAGCATTTCAGAAAATCTTTTAACATTAACACCACTACTTAATACATAATTGATTTAATACCTTGGAGAGGCTAGCTCTGAACTAGAACTTCAAACCATGGAATGATAATACAACTTGCCACAATTGCATTTTGCTTAGTTTTTGAAAATGGGATAATAAAATTCCTAAGAATTCTGAAAACATTCTTTAGCAGCATCCTAGCCTTTATAGTTCTGTGGGTAAGTTTGGGATTACCTCCGTTTCCTGTATTGTTTTGTCTTTCAGGCTCGGAAAATTCCTCTGAAACCTCACAATAAACTGCACAAATGCTCTTTTTTATTTTTGCATAATCTTACTTAAACTGCCAAAATAGGATTTTGCAGTTCTATGTAAAAAGCTTGATTATCTCAAATGCTGCTTGATAACATGCATACTAGATTTTAATTCTGTAGCTAGCATGAAGCGTTCTTCGGTTTACCTTCCATTTTGACAATCAATGCAAGAAATCATGACGTGAAGTGTGCTTTGTTGAATGTTAACCTACCACCAACTTCTCTGATATATATATACCTCTTCCAGATTTTCAGTTTTCTTGATGGTGTTGAGAGTTGGTCAGGTCTCATCCATCTAGCTTGGATGCTAAGGCCATGTTTATTGACTGTTTCAAGGGAAATTCCTGCAGCCTTTGTCATCCTGAAGTCCCTGGCACTGGAGAGACCTCTCAATTCTGTATTTTCTGCTTCTATAGCAGAAGCACAATAGTGACAGACCTACATTCAGCCCTAATTTTTGGTTAAATTATTTTTTCTAAATTGCAGAATAAAACCTAAACAGGTGCAGCCATTTTGTTGCTTCATAATCACATCTAGATAATGCCTCATGAGCAGCAGTCTTCATATAATTAGGTATTAGAAATAAAAATTAATCCTTTTAGTTGTCAGTAATGTGCCCCTCTTTGGGGAAAAACATAATGAGATTGGAATTGAAAGATGTTTACCATAAGAAACAATCTTTGGAAGCTACAGGAATGATGTCAACTAGTGCAATTTTGCCTTAATATTAAATCTAGGCTGGTGTTTCAATAGATTGATAATGTCAGCATTATTCTCCTTACTTTTTCATATGACAGATGTTAATAAAACTTGTGTGCTCTTTTTGCTGGAAATCCAGTAGACACCAAGTGAAAGAATTAGACACTTTTCAAGCATTCAGATAGATCTAGTAGCCATAGGTAGTAACTTTTGGAGCAAACAAATAAATAAACTGGACCTTAAAATCAAGACAAAAAAACTTGTATTAAAATGGAAATTATTCTCTGACATTTGAAGTGGATAAGTGTTTCTGCTGCAATTTTCTTTTCATTGTAGTGTTTGATTTCTGTAACTAGTTTTTAAAACCTTTGACGTGAAGGAACCAACTTATTCTGTTTAAATAATTTTGTGTCTTTTATAGTAATAATAGTTGCTCTCACAAGTTACAGGGGGAAAATTATTTCATTTTCTGGAGACCAGAACAGTTTTGTAAAGAATTAAGTAACAGACATAGTGAGATCTCTTTACACTGTTTCACTTAGAACTGATCAAGAGAGTTAATCAGACGTGGACTTGACACTAATTTCACAAAAATTTTCAAAGATCGCAGTGACCGTATCTCCAAAAGAAGAACAAGGAATATTAGAATATGTATATTATTTATCAATCCTAACATTACAATTTTAAAATTATTAAAGGAATGGAACAGATGTCTAGCAATGCTGACTTGTACAGTCTGAATAACTTCTATAACTAGCAGATCAAGTGCAATCTTTTCTTGACTGTTAAATGTCTGCCAGTAAATCCTGATGCTTGATTCAAGTGATTAACAGATCCAGCTGTGTACTGTTCATGTTTAATAGAAATGAAAAAAAAAAAGGAAGATTAGCATACAACAGGTAAATGTCACTTCTTTACTGAAATTATGTGACATAATGGCTTTCATTGTATTTTTAGTGAATATTCAGAGAGATCAGCAGTGAGTCAAGCCTGTAGGGGAAATGATTGCCAAATACCCCTGCTAATTTCCGGGGGAATGGCAGGGGTGGGTAGGGGGTGGCTGAGTTTTGTTTGTTTGTGTTGTATGTGTAGTTTTGTTTGGTTTTTGCTTTTTTGGTGTGGGAGTTTTGGTTTTGGTTTTGCAAATTTATTACCCTGACGATACTCCTGACCGTATTTGGACTTCTAAGGAATTACAATAATTGATGTAGAAATGTGTGGGTATAAATTTTTTTGTCAGTCAAACTGCTTAATAGACAATGTAAGCTTTGTCCCAAGATTTTGTGAGTAATCTACCTTCTTGATATTATTTTGTACATAGTGGAAAATATTGTTAACTTTTAATATGCATTTAAAAGTCTAGAGTGTAATACTTAAAGGTACATGTCTATGTAAGAATTAAAACTGGGTAGCAGATAAGTTTCTAAAAGAAGTGTAAAATATGCTAAATACAAATGCTTTTAGTGCAGGATATAGTAGAAAATTTGGCTTATATGAAGCTCTTGATGTCTGCTGCCATGATTGCCAGGCTTCAGGCATGAGTAATGATTAACTAAAATAGTTTAGAATAGTCTTTTCTGATAGTATTACTGTGGGGGGAGGAGGTGGAGAAGGCAAACAAACCAGAAACCTCTGATAGGAATCCCAAACATGACTCAGTGGGTGCCAAACCTTTGCCCCAAATTGGGGGCTGTATTACTAACATTTTATCTTAAAGGTACGAATGAAATCACATGCATCTGCATGCTTTTTCAAGAGTAATAGATGGATGTAAAGGGTTTGCCAAGCAAGATTTCAAAGTTTAAAGCTTGGGAGAAAAATGGAAGGCTAGACCTAATAGAAGTTGAGTGTATTCCACAAGACTGAGTTCAAAGATTTACTTAATTTCTTAGCAACTGATGTGTATAATGTATCAAACTAACAGAAGTAACCACATTCCGATGTTCATATATTCAAGTAATTCTCTTTAAATGTAAAAAATAAAATTTTGTGTATATTCATGTTTAAGTATCAACTTGCACACAAGGCATTGAGCTATAAAGGCATCTGAGCAGTAAGTAAAAAATTACTGTGACTATCACTGCTGATAATGCATTAGTAGGCAAAGTAGGCAGATTAATTTACTCAGAGTAAGCTAAGTGCATTCTTTGCTTGTAAAGGGAAATCACTTGCTCACTTAAGCCAGATATCTGACTTTTGACGGCAATTGTCACTGCCTGGATTTCCCTTTGACAGTTTGGCAACCCTGCACCTCTGTTATTGTATCCACTTATTTGTCTTGTTTTCAGCCAGATTAATCCATTCTGTTTTGACAAGAAGACTGATGGGTAATTGATAACTGTGATAGACACAAACAGAAGAGTTGGATGCTGAATAATTCAGTACTTTTCAGTATCAATAAGAGAACAGGCTGAAGAATTTGTGTCTCTATTTACACTTAACCTAAACTAAGTCAGCCCAGACATTTATGCTGCCAGTCTATCAGAAAACCAAACAGTGTACATTCGGTTTCCACCCGACAAAATGTTTTATAAGCTTGTAACAATATGTGTGAAGCTGCCAGAATAATAAATAGGTACAGCAGCCCATGCATGCTAATGTTAAGTTGTAAGCAGTTTTGTTGACAAGTGCTAATACTTCTTTCATATTATCATCAAAAGCAGCTACTACAACAGCCATTATTTGCTGACTTTCCAAGCAAGATATGATGGATTGTGACCTTAATATGGGTTAGCCAAGTTTTGAAAGTTAAACAACTTGCAATAAATCATAGAATTATTACAATGCAATTTAATTGGTTAAGGACTGTTTATTTCCTAAACAGGGTGAAAAATTTCTGTTTCGGCACTTCTAATTTGCAAAGTGCAATTTCATGCATTCATAAATGGCAGTTTAATATTCTGCTCTTTTGTCATGCAAAGTATGCAACACACAGGCAATCTATTAATTGGACAAAAATGCATTGCAAGCATAAATTATCCTTCATATCATCACTTGTGAGCTTTTACGTCTATTAAATGCATTAAATGGAACATAGTTAAAGGTTTGACAACTTGCAGGTTAGTCATGAAATCTTAAGTCAAGAATCAAGATGGATTTTATGACCTTTATTTTTAGCAAAGTGAAATAATTAAGTAGTGGTAAATACAAAGAACAATTTCAGAAATATTCTTAAGAAATAAGTGCACTAATTCTATTGATTAAAAAGTCATAGAAATTGTAACAGTTGCCTATATTATTACATTTCTTTTGTAAAAAGGGAGGGAATGTGTCTGTTTTCTTTGTTTCCTTTCTCTTAACCAAAATGCCACATATTGTAAAATTAATTTGTAAACAGTAATTTTCAGTCAGAAACAGCAAATGCATTAGCTTTCTAAAATTTTGCAGGATTTGGAATTGTATTTGAAACACTAACAGTCTTTTTGGTCATAATAGTCAAAATGCACGTTGAAATAGCACACCTTTACAAACTTGAGAACCTTGTTGTTGTAGTGCTGAAACAGCTAGAATGGCATGGTGTTGTAAAAGTCACTCATTATACAGATAATGCTCTTATTTTGTTTAAATATAAAATTAAAATTACTGTAGATATCACCTCAGTGATACACATTGTTTTTAAGAGAGAAACTAAAGGTGTAAACTTACTATCTACCCACTTTAATCGAGAACTTAAAAAGGTGCCTAGCATTATAGATTCAGCAAAATAGGCAGAATCTCTAGAATTACCTGTTCTGGAAATAATCTGTTCCGGTAAGCAATAGCTGAACATGGATCATGACAGGCAAAAGCAAAACATTTTTGGACACAACGCTCTATTGAACATAACCTTCCTCAATAATTTATTGCTGGCCTAAAATTCAAATAGGAAAGCACATTATTTATTCCCTATTTATATGTCTTATAAAATAACAATTTTTACTTGTGCAGTAATTTTCTTTTAAAAGGAGCAAGCCAAACTATATGAGAAAACAGTCTTAACCTTTCATAAATGATAGTGAATCCATTATCTCCCACACCCACCACCTGGAACTGGAATCTGGAATCTTTGGCTAATTAGCATAGAAGAAATTTAAAGTGCACTGTAAGTACTTGAGCATGAATGTTGCTAACATAGAAAGATGTGCCTTCTGTTTGGCACAGTACTTAAAGCAAGAATGAGTTAAATATAGACTTGTGGCAAGTGAAAAAATAAGTAATGCCAAATAGCAAACTATATGTTTAGTATAAGCCAACAATAATAGGTGAAGCTCTTGGAGTGCTCACAGACTCATGAGATAATTCAGGCTGGAAGAAAGCTTTGGAGGTTAATATGGGGTCAGACCAGGGCTTTATCCAGTCTGTTCTTGAAAACCCTTCTGAATGGAGACTGTGGAGCTTCCCTACTTCCATTGACCACAGCATAGCATTACCAGTTGCTGTGAAAACAGAAGGGTATCATGGTTTTGACTCGAATTTTCCAGACTATCTATGTGCAATCTAACTTTACTGTTGTAGAAATTGCAATTCAATAATACAAGGGTTTTAAATATTATTAAAAGTCATAGACCATCAGCTCAGGTACATAGTCACTGAAAATACGATAGTCAGATTTTATTGGTTCCTATTCGTCTTTCAAAACCAAGTTTTGAAACCCTAATCCTAAATTTAAGAAAGGAGATCCTGGAAAATATTGAGTATACTTATAAACCATACGTTTTGTGATATATCTGCCCATAATCTATTATGTTAATTGCTGAGAGGAAGGGGTTAAAAACAGAACAGTGATGAGGAGGATAGTAAATTCTAAGTGACCTTGCAGCTGGGAATGCTAAAAATACCGGGGTTGGGGGAAACTCCGTTTATCATGCCTAGTGTTGTTCATTCTCTGCCTTTTTTGAGAAGTAGGATTCCCATGTAGAGGTAACACACTGTCACAGGCATGCTTCAGCCTCCTGCTGGGAGAGAGAGATCAAAAGCTCAGAGATCATGAAAGCACAGCTTTGTGATAACTGCGCACGCGTGAAGCCCTTTGATTTATTGGGGCAGGCAGCAGGACTGTCTGCTGCTTACTAGGATGAACTAAGCCTAACGGAGCCTGTGTCCTTGTGTGCCTCTGCTGCCCAGTGTTGTGAGTAAGGTAATGAAATAAATCTACTCTTTGCATTTCAGCTGTGGTTTGCTGGTCACTCTGGTTACCTGTATGTATGAATTTCTCCCGTTTTATATTTAAACTTGTGGAAGTCCAGTTTTAAGCTCCATCTCCCTTTCAAACACTGCTCTTTTAATCTACTGTCTCTAAACATGGAGTATGGCTTGTTATATTCTGCCAGGGACAATCTTGTGGCCACTCCCTTTCAAGTATCTGTTTTTTCTTGGTTTGTAACCAAAACCTTTTGCCATGATTTTTCTATTTCACTGCTAAACCCATTTACCAAGCTCTTTAATATGGAATAGCGAGGGAACATGCTGCCCAGGGAAACAGTGGCAACACCATCCATTAAAGTGTTCAAAAGGGACACGGATGTGGCACTTGAGGACATGGTTTAGTGGTGAACATGGTGGACCTGGGTTAATGGTTGGACTTCGTGATTTTTGAGACTTTTTCCCAGCCTTACTGATTCTGTGATTCAATTTCATCAGTATGCATTTGTCTTTTTTCCAAATGACTAGTCTAAGCCTTAAAAAACATCTTTGGAAAGATATTTTCTGGCAGCTGAAAATAAGGAATAACATCTCTGTCTGTGGATGTGAAAAGAGAGTGTGATTATCAAATCAACTGATAGCAAAAAAAGACTGGTTGAGAAATCTGTCTGTGTTGTCCTCCTGACTACCACTGACTACCAAAACTCTGCGTCAGTGCTCTTGACAATTAGCAGCAGAAAGCAGCACTGAAAGCACTCTTATGAGCCTTATTTATTGTGGATAATACTGATAACTCACTGCAGGCTGGAACGTATTATTCTATTGACATTTCTTTTACTGAGGAGACCACCACTGGGGGGTCTGCTCCTTCCCAAATCTGTGCTTCTTCTGCTATTGTGTTGGTGCAATTCATGCCAGTGCTGTCAGACTTGCTCACAAAACTACCCGGGGTTAGTCTCCTTGCAAAAACAAAGAGGCAAGATAACAATTCAAACCCAAAAGAAAACAGAAAACTGAATAAGTAGAAAAATAAGGGGATTTTTCTTTATCACTGATAGACTTCATATCCTAAACAATGCGAGACATAGTAATACAGCATATGGTGTTAAATAGATGTTTTCTCCATGTAAAAGATATAAGAGCTCCTCTCTAAGTTTCTCTCTCCTTGACCTTTGTTCACATGAATTTTCTCCCTACAATGGCAGCAACATCTCTGTATTCCTCCCATGTCACCTGGCCTTGCTTCCACTGAGCATATACCTTCGTTTTTTGCCTTATTTCCAAGAGAACATTCCTGTTCAGCCAAGCCACCCTTCTGCCCCACTTGACTGACCTCCAACATTTGGGAACTGCTGCTCCTGTGCCCTTAGGAGGTGATGTTTAAAAAGTGACCAACACCAATGGACCTCAGCACCTGCAAAAATGTTTTCCCAGGGAATCTTACTAATTCCCTGAGCATCCTGATGTCTGCTCTCCTCATGGCCAGAGCTGAAGATTTTCTGGTGCTTTTCCTCTTCTCAACAGAGATTTTAAACTTGATCACTTTGTGGTCACTGTGGCCAAGACAGCTGCCAATCGCCACGTGGCTTATGAGATTCTCTCTTTAGATGAGCGATAGATCAAGAAGGACACTTTTCAGAGTCAGCTCCTTAGGACCTTTTCCATAAAGCTGTTATCCAGGTTTCTTAGGAATCTTCTTGCCTAGGTTGTACCAGCTGTGTGATGCTCCCAGTTAATTTCTGTCAAGTTGAAGTTCCCCATATGAACATGGGCAGGTGACTTGGAAACATCCCTTAGTTTTGCAAAGAACAGTTCGTTGGTGTCATCATTCTGGCCAGAAGGTCTATAGTAGACTCCCGTGATGACATCTTCAGTATTTGTTTGCCCCTAGATTTCAGAGGCTCTTAACTGTGCCATTGCCACATGTGAGCTCCATACATTCTAGTCCTTCTATTACATGCAACGCCACTCCTTCTCCTCTTCTGCCCTGCCTATCCCTCTTGAAGAGCCTGTAAATATCCATCAAGGCACTCCAGCCACAGGATTCATCCGACCATGTTTCACTCATACCACTGATGTCAAATCCCTGGTCATGCAGATTACACTGCTTTGCACTATACAGTCCAGGAGTAATTTGCAGGAATTAAGCATGCAATTGGTTTTCAAAGCAATGTTATTAAATCACTGCTTAATTTTATCTCTGGATATAAGTGGTGAAATCCTTCTAAATTTAGAGATGACTATGCAGTGGCGAACAGTAAAATTCAGCTGATGATTAATTACTAAAACCTGCAGGACAGACCTCCTGAAATGAAGTTTTAATCAAATTTATCTGGTGAAAACCACAAAAATAGCCACGAAAAACAGGAGTATTCATATTGCACCTCATGCAAAGAGGAAAAGCAGCACTTACCAACTGGAAGAGCCAAATGAAGAAATAATTTCAGTGCACTCACCAATTCATTCTTAAAAGTGTTCAGAAGAAATCCCTATAGAGACAGTGAATAACAGTTCAGACTTTCCAGTAGCACTTTAAAATGCAGACAATCATGGAATCATAGTATAGTCTGTGTTAGAAGGCACCTTGAAGACCATCTAGTTCCAACCCCTGCCATATGCAGGGACACCTTGTACTAGACCACGTAGCTCAGAGCCCCATCCAACCTGGCCTTGAGCACTTCCAGGGATAGAGCATCCATGGATTCTCTGGGCAACCTGTTCCGGTGTCTCACTGTCCTCAGAGTAAAGAATTTCTTCCTATTATCTAATCTAAATCTATCCTCTTTCAGTTTGAAGCTGTTACCCGTTGTCCTTTCACTGTCAGCTTTGGTAAAAACTCTCTACCTATCATTCTTATAAGCTCTATTTATGTATTTCAGGGCTTCAATGACATCTCTCTGGAGCCTGGATCATGTAAGGTGGCTGTGTCACATCAACTATGAATAAGGAAAGCTATAGCTGAAGGAGATTTGATCAAATCTTACATAACACTGTAGGAAGGTCTGGGTTCTTGCAGTGCTTTTGAGGTCTCAGCATTGCCTTTTCCCTGGTCCTAGAATTATGAGCCAGACACTGTTGAGGGATAAAAGGGTTTTATACCTCTGTATTTTAATAGGATCCTAGGTGAACAGCTCTTCAAGGTGGAACACATCAAGATACACATCAGTATAACGCGTATACAATTTTTATAGACCTTGCAAATTAGCATATCTGACAAGTATCCCCCAATAAGAAGCTTCATGAAATGGCGTGATACCGCCCTACTCTAAAGAATTCCCCCCTGCTGAGGCTTGAACCCAGTTTACAAAATATATTCCAGAGAGAAGGCTTCAATCAAGGTTGAAACCTAGTTTCTTAACATATCTTAGGGCTCACTGGCCTCTTACTGAGGATGTTTGGTCTTCCTGCCTAGCAGAACCCCAGAACTAAGCTAGAATATCAGACTACAAAAATTACAAGTATGTAGGCTAAGGATACAGAGAACATATAAAAGGAATATAAAAGAAAAAGGCAAAAAATCATCAGGCATCATCAGGATATTACTTTTTACTGTTGGAGCCATCTTATGCACAGAAAAACACTCTAGCCAGGTCACTACCAGTTAAAAACACTGATCCTATGCAGGAAAACATGCATGGAATATGTGTACCTATGCAACAGCAAATAATTTTGTCTATGATTTTGATATTCTCGGAGTCCTTACTTCTATACAAAGATTTTAATGCTATTTTAAGAAGGCAAAATAGACACTCTGTTATTGCAAAAATTTGCATTGAGGAATATTTTATTTATAATATGCACTTTAAAAGTGCCATGGCAAGAAGCGGCTTTGATTTTGAAGAAGAATCGTTTTGAATAATTAACCATTAATTACTCTACTTAGAAGAAAATAATTATAGGTTGGACATAGCTGCTTCAAATGAGATACATGGAGTTAGTGACTATTGAAAAAATAAGGCCACCTGCTAGAAGCTGAAATAAATCTGGAAAAGAACTTTCTCTTACAGTCAGGATTTAACTGTGGTATTTTAAAATGTCTCCAATTTCAAACATGCAAATTTCTTCTAGACAGAATTATTAGTGGGACTATATTGTTGAAATACAAAATCCTCAGTGTAATAATTAAAGAAGGTAGCTTTATTCTTTAAAAGAGACTTGTGATTAAGTCTTGTCTTAATATCTGAGCTTTTTTTCAGAACTACTGAGAACACTATAGGTACCTTTTAAGTCATAAAACAATTGATCTTGCTTAAAGCCAAGGTATTTTTTACGAATAAATGCTTTATGATATTATTTCAAACATACATTTGTAGTACATGTATAGAGATGTATATGTAAGCAACATGGTTGTCTTCAGTTTCAGGTATAAGGGATTTGGCATCCATGCACCATTAAATTTCATTAAATGGAAAAGAATAACAGTTTGTTTTAAAAATCATACTTAGGAAAATACAGATAGGCTGAATAGGCTAAGATTGTGTACTGTTTTTCAAGGACTCTCATTTATTTGAAAATCACTGGAATACTCCAAGAAGAAATCCTTGTGATTTATTCTTTTTAACTACTTACGATTTAGTTTTTTGTTTCATAAACACATGCTTGCACCTTTCATAACTTGAAATTTTCATCAAATACTGAAACGTTACCGATGATTTTGGTGCCTCTGTTAATGCCATTCTCAAGTTATTATTGCATGCTTATATAACCTGCAGTACTTCCTTTCCAATGAGTTTTGCTGACATATATTCATCACATGGTATTGGTTATGCCTACTACTAGCCTGTAATGTATTATTGAAGTCCAGTTATAGGAACAAAAGTTCTTCTGAATATTTATTTATTTTTGTATAATTGGCATGCAGTTCTACAAAACCCACTGATACTTTGTTTCGTTGTCAGAACAAGTAACTCAGGTTTTTTTCCAACTTAGTCTTCTCTTTCATTTTTTCCCCTGACTAATGTGCTATAGAAAAAGGTAGCAGTGACTGGTACCCAAAGGCAGGTGAATGAAACTTCTGGCATGTATAGTCAGACACCCAGAAGTAGTGGCATTTGCTGTTAAAGCAACTCAGATGAGTGCATTACTCTAAAGCCTAAAGCCAAAATTATTCCTTGGTGGGGGTGGATAATGATTTTTCTGAAAAAAATGTAAGGTATTTATCATTAACTAAAACAAGTGCAATAAGATTATCATATGTGCCTCTTCAATAGTAGCTATATAATCTTTAACTTCTTGTCCTTTTGTAGCATGAGTCAGAGCACTGCAAAGCCATCCAGAGACTGTTCAAGTGTTAAAACTCTGCATACATCTGAACACAACATCTGAGCATTAATTGTGTTAGCTCACTCCAGAGCCAATGTGCATTATCTCAATGTGAGAGCGATCTTTTGTGGTTAGATTGCTGCCATGTTGGCCTGTCCTTTGAAGGTGAATAATACTTTCTGTTGATTTTTTTTGCTGTTACCTTCCAGATGTTTCTAAAAGCCATGGTTTTGAGCCTGTGAGAAAATTACGTGGAGCATCTAATGACAGAAAGTACACCTTCTAGAACATCATTTAGAATTTCTAGGTTCTGCAGTAATTTCTGAACCTGCAGGGTATTGGGTTGTTTTTGTATTAAATTATTTTAAATATATTCAGTTCTACTGTAGCAACTTCTTACCACAAAAGTATTTAGCCATGCTTTATCAATTTCCCCATGCTTTGTTGTAATAAAGAAACTTCCTTTAAAATGTGGATGTTAGTCTTTCACCTCAGTGTTTTAGAACACTCATTTTTATTTGCTCTAGAAACGTATAAATTATGAGCAACCTTAAGCAAGTCAAAAGCATTGTGAAGGAAAAGTAAAACTATGGGTAATGTGGAAGAGTCGTTCCCTTTATGAACAATACAACCAGATCAATCTGGGTAAGGTCTTCTGACTTTCTAGAATGAGTAAGTCTGTCTATTCTCATTGTTTAGAAATTTAACTTTCAAGAAGAAGGAGTTTAAAAAAGCCTCCTTTCAGAATTTAATTGCCAAAATGTGTTTATTAAAAAAGGCAATGAAAAAATGGGGCATTTAATTCTGATTTAAAATTATTTAAATTCCAGTGCACCTGTTTTATCAAAAGAAAATAATGTATGCACAGTGAGGTCCTTTTATTATATTTCTGATGACAATAGCAGGTATTAAGAAAGTATAACAGGAAGAGAATATCTAACTTTTTGGTTTGTTATGTCAAGAGACAGAAGAATTATTATATTGGATACTTTTTAGAAAATTCTGCTATATGAAGCTGTAAAATTCCAATTCAGCTTCATCTGATTACCATCTAAATTTAAATGCTCACCCAAATAGTCAAATCAGATATTTGGGAACCCTCAAATGCTTATAAAGAAAATGTATTATCCTCAGATACGTACATCTGTACAGTGTTGCAGAGCTGATACCCTGACACATGAGTGTTTTCTGCATACAGTATAGGAGAGCTGTAATTACAGGATTCAGTACTTTCTCCTTCTTTTCATATAATTACACCTTTACTCTGTGAAGAGCTTGGGTTGTGCCGTTGCTGGACTGTGATTGTACAATGAACCGAGCTGCTATATGAATAATCTCTGCTTCTTTGCTCCTGAGGATGGAATGTCATGTTCTTCCAGAAAGGAAACCTCTGTGTGATGACAAGTATTCTGCAACAGTGTGTTAAAGGTATCTCAAACCAGGAAGTCAAATTTGGTTTTAGTCCCTGTCCCAGTTTGACGATATATTAAATAGGGTGGTGTCTATTCCCCTAGAAAAATATTGGCTAAATAGTTTCTAAAATGTTTTAAGTATTTTAAAGTGTTTTAAATATTGTTTCAAATATTTTTAAAATATTGTCCTAGTATTTGTGAAGCAACAGGGCAGTGATAACTGCAAGAGAAAAGCATGAGAGAAAATACATAATAATTATAATAACACAAGCTTTAAAGTGTATGATAAGTTAGATATAAGGTCATTCATTGAATGCTTAGTAGAAAATACAATATTGAAATAAGATATTTGTTTCTGTTCTGTGCTCCAAAAAGAAATAAGTGGAAAAATGGCATATGAAACCTAATTATTAAAATTAATGGTTTCCATTAATTCCAATATTTTCAAACTTTTTTATATACCTGAATTTAAAACTTCTAAGAAACTTTTCCATCTGTGGAAGGATTTTTATGTCTCTTGATGCTGTAGTGTTATCATAGTAGATGAGGGGGAAAAGCAGTTGTAAATGAGTTAGTCTTTTGTAGGATGAACTGAAACCAGGACACTGAATATTCTGGATATGCAGTTCAGAGAGTGTAAGAATAGGAAAAGGATTTAGTTTCTCTTTAATATAACTTTTGTCTAGATGTTTCTCTCTGACTTCAAACTTCAGATTACTGAAATTGTTGAGTTGATACATATTTGAAATCACCTATCCATGTAATATCTGTCTTACTCTTTAATATAATTTCTGGCTCAGTTTTTGCCCCCAGTTATGCAACAGACTACGTATCTGTACAGTCTTAACAGATACACAGAACAATTACGTTTTGTGTCATGGTTTTATATATTGTTTTTTCATTAATTTCACTTACAGTCCCAACCACAGTTGATTCTATTGAGATTTAAAGAAATTATTCACTTTAGTTTCTTTTAACTTGTCTTATTATTGTTGAGTCTTTATTCTGCATATGTTCAGCTTTTCCTGCAAAGTGTGAGAGCCTCATTCCTCCAAGGAGCACAGTTCCATGAGCAGTTCACACTTTGCCTGCTGTGCTGGTGTCCTGCTTCCAGCCAGAACAGGGTTGATTTTTGCAGTAGCCAGGAATGGCATGGCCAGGACCCTGTGATTGTTCTACCCCACCTCAGATCAAGTGCAGGTGTGGTGGGAAAGGGCTGGTTGGAGAGCGCAGTGGAGTGAGTGTTGGAATACCCCCAATATTTGGTGAATACCCCCATATTAATAGTTTTCCTGTCTTGTGCGCTCTGTTATTAATATTGGGGAATACCATTCCTGACCCATGACAGGTAGTTCACATGGTTTATTGTGGATGAGAATCATGACACTGACCTACTATAGGTTAGGTGTTGCAGGGGCCAGGTGCATCTACCTTATCATAGATCAACTCCTTCCACAAACCTAGCTTTACTTCTGTGGCCCTTGAAGACTGATGGGTTGTAAGCTGGCACCCTGTTTTAACAAAAATAGTAAATGCTTTGGGAATGCACATGTAATATTCTCCTGAACTGCTGCCTTTAGAAGAAACAAAATAATCCAATATCCCAAGTAACAACTAAGTGCATAATTTACCCAACAATTCCCCCTTAACGGTTCCAAGTGCTCAGTTAGCAAAACTTGACCCCTTAATGAAGGCTTTAAATATTTAGCTTTTTTCAAACTAGAGTATAGGTGGCAATTGTTGAAAATACTCTTATAATATTCCTTTCTGTGTCCTAAGGAAAACTAAGGGATTTTTAAAAGCTGATGTCTTATTACAGAGTTTATCCGAAGAGGTCAGCTACAAAATCTTGTTAAAATTCAGAAAAAAATTTAAGTAAGTTGCCAATTGAACAGTTATGCAGCCTTATTTTTTCAGGCATATTTTACATGTCTCAGAAAATGACTGTGAAAACAATTTGAAACGTTTTTTTTCCCTTTTACATATAGTTTGTCTCTTTGCTTTAAAGACTTGCGATCTTGCTGAAGTCATTCTCCTCACCCATATTATTGCACTCTGGCATATGAATGCTGCAACCTTGCACTTACTAATGGCATTAAAATGAGTGAATAAATGTCAGAACTGAACAGTCTTGACTGTCAGATATAAACTTCTCTGGCATTCATGGCTAATGCTCTAATCATCAGTGCCAAACATTGAAATAATTTGCTTTCCCTGAATGTTTTTACTGGCCAGGATGCATAGGGGAGTAATGTGCTCAGTCATAATCATGCTCCAGAAAAGCTGGAAATGTTCCCTTTGAGCTGCCAATCATGAGGCTATCCAAAGAGAAGACAAGCACATTGACAAGTGAGAATGGTAATAATTTATTTTCTATTGATGGGTGGTGGCAAATCATTTTTTGAAGCTGAGTACTGTGAGGCTACATGAAGAAAGACAGAGATGGCCCTAGATGAGACTCTTCACACCTCATTTAGCTCAAATGTAGCCACTTGGGTGGTGAATCGGTTCAAAGTATCAGCCCAGGCATTTCCTCACAAAATTTGTGTGCTGTCAAAACGTGGATTGAAACACAAGAAAGATTAAAATGCAGCCATGTGAGAAATTCAGGAATATAATTTCCATCACATAACTCCAGGTACAGAAAAGAGATTAGAAGAAGAAATAAGTGAAATATTAAGGGTGCTTTCAGTAGGGGTAGATTTCTTCAGATGTTAATTAATAAAAGTAGTGTGAGGATTTATCTAAGCTTGGGCACACCCCTGTCAACTTTCAGCTGACAGGTGAAATTAATTCATGTGCTTCCTACCAGTGCATAACACAGTACATATCTTATTTAAATTTACTTTTGCCAAGACCCACTGATGTGTTTAGCATCTGACATCCCATGCTATTTCAGAATACAGATGGATATTTTATTTTAGAGGATATGACAATCCTGCCCGGTTAATTTCTTCTACTATTTTTTAAATTATTTGTATAGAAAAAAAATACTGTTGAGGTCTGATTCTAAGGATGTTGCATACATTTTAATCCACTTTTTTTTATCAGTATGATTTTTGTTCGTAAGAAATTCTGCTGTCTGTATTTAAACTCAAATAGTCTCTTATGCAGAGATTCTGGAATCCTCTGAACTGAAGCTAGGCATTGCTTCAGATGTTGTGGGGGTTTGCACTTTCTTTTCATATTGTCCATTGCCCTGGAGGGAGCAAAAAGAGAAGAAACAACCAGAGGGGCAAAGTTCCTTTTATATTCAGAAAAGTTGTAAAGTAGGCATCTCTCCTGTCTGGCTTGTCCTGGAACAAAGCCACCCATGGTAGCCCCATCCTTTGCCTAAATATACAAAAAATAATTTGTACTTAAACAAGCAAGGATTGCATATGGCAAGATATGTAAATGACAAAATGAAGGTTTTCCTGTGTCATGTTCTAAAAAATTGTTCTACTTAATCTACTATTTTTTCATTTACTCAGATCAAGTCAAAGGCTCTCATATCTTGTAATATGGTTTAAGTCATCTCAAATACAGTGAGCAAATACATATTTGGTAATGTAAGTATCTACATGTGGTATTTATTTTGCTTCCAATAATTTTAAATTGTAATTTACTTGAGAAAATGCAAATCAAAGTGGGCAGGACTGGAGTTACCATGTCTTTTAGATAATCTTGACTTCCCTGTTTGTGTATTACATCAGGAAGTTTGTGTAGAAAAAAGTTAAGTGTGATGATGGTTTATTATCATATTGTATCAGACAGAGGCAAGTATATAACATTAATGTTCCAGGGAATCTGTGAGAAGCATTAATTATGTCAGTAAATTTTATATATTGTTGAGCTTGCTTTAAAAGAGCATCTGCCTCCCTGAACTCCTTTAAGGTAACTGTATCACACAGTGATCCTTAGAGGCACACTGAAAATACAATAATTGAAAGGCATAAACACAGCATTACATTTCATTATACAGATATATTATGACATGAGGTATATGTAGTTTGTTTATACTAGGTTATAGTTTTTGTAGGTTTCCTGGTTTTGTTTCAGATTTTTCGTGCAGCTAATGCAAAAACAGTATGAAAAGAGTGTACCCTGTATGCAGGTCTTCTTGCGTATTGCACTAATATTGGAAATATAGTAGTGAGTTTTTCTAAATAACTCATAATACCAGGCACTTGAAAAGTTAACTTTTATTTGGTATTGTTTTATCCACTAAAGTAGCATGACAGGATAACCACCTTCCATAAAACCCAAGATTGTCACTCTTTATCACCACTTATCTATCAGTTTGTGCTTAACTAAGCATTTATTTATTAGTTCTTAATGGTGAGGTCCACAAGATTACTACACCTGTGAGAGAAATCTGTAAGACAGACTTTCTATTTAACCATTGGGAGAATTCAAGGAGGTCTTGGTATTTCTGGAAACATTAGAATTTATGTAGGCTTATTACAAGTGCTGATGGCTAAATGTGCCACTCAGTTTTTTCAGACCTGTTGCTGTTTTTGTGCTTAACTGTGCCATTCTTACCCTTCTGTTGCAAACACACACAGAAGAATGTGTGTGTTTACAACACAAGGAGGGAGACAGGTCTAACTTGTTGCCTTTTGCCCCTTGAGCATTTGGAGAAAAGGCTGAAGAGAGAGGGAAAAAGAAAAAAGAGGAATGCCAAGGGCAGAAGTTTGGTGGCTGGGACTTTGAGCAACCTAGTTTGGTGAATGTGTCTCTGCCCTTGATGGGAGGTAGAACAAGATGGTCTTTAAGATCCCATCTGACCAAAACTATTCTATGAGTCTGTGAATTTCAAACGTGGTTAGCTTGAAGAGGATGAAATGACAAAGTAGACATCCCATATGAAATCAACTATCATGTAGCTGGCAGACAATGTAGAGTGAAAATCCCACAAAATAGTTCAAGTTGTTTACTCTTTATGCTACCCTATTTTGTCTAAAAAGTCAGAATCTGGTAGCAGTGCCCAGATATGCTAGGTGGTACCTCTCTTTTTGCTCAGGTTGTACAGAGAGCCCTCTGTACGGCTGCTGGAACACAGGCACCCAAGAGCCAGGAAATCTGGAGAAAACTTCTGACCTCTCACAATATCCATGTGCTGAGATTCCTTCTAAAATATTCTTCCTTTGAAATTGAGTTCTGGAAGTGAATCGCTGCCTCACCAGCTTCACCCCCTGCTGAAGTACTGCCCAGTTTCAGAGGAGCTCGCCTCTGAGTGAGGTGACCAGGAAGGATGGGGATGCTAGAGGAAACTTCTCTTTAGTGATCCCTTTAAAAACAGAGTAAAAGTGCCCCAAGTGATCTTTATGAAAGTAATGCCTCTTTATTTATAATGAACTATTTGCATTAAAGAGAACAAGTAGAGCACAAGGGAAAAACTGAGCTGAAGGATTATTTTGTTCCTTTGCTGCTTCAGTGAAAACCAGAATGCACAGTTTAGAGGAGTGTGAACTCTGGGCCACTGTAATCTCTCTGTTTCTTGTTTTTGCAGTCTGTTAAACAGAAATACATTTCTCTGTGTGGCTGTTTCGAGAAGAAAGTATTTAAAAATCAGGTGTGTGTGTTTATTGTGCCACTGGAAATCTCCATGCAGAAAACTGAAGAAATGCATAGCCAATTCTCTCATAGGGAGGCAGTTTTAAGTCCTTTGACTGGATCGCGTTCTTCTGAGTTCCCCAAAGACAGAAAGATTTATATTTTCTCTTCCTATTTTCACATTTCAGTGTAACTTTGCCCTTACCTGTGTACAAACCTTCTTCCTTTTCCATGTGAGCATGTCACTAGTCTTCTACCATCTTATTGACATGCTTTATTCCTATACCCCTGGAGCTCTATAAGTTTTGACCTCTTTTGAATAGGTTCTTTTTGTAAAAGGATATCCTTACCTCTCCCGCAGGTGCTGTTCCTACAGTGAGTTTTCCCTTGTTTCATCATCAGACCATAAAAGGGAGTCTTTGTAGCCTTGAGTGTCACGAAATGCCAGTGAGAGCTTCTACACTGGATTTCTGCATCCTTAGACAAAGCTACAGATTGAATTACTCATGTTCACTGAAAATTCGTGGAGAAAACGCCAAACTTTGCCATGTCTCTCTTTTTTACTCTTAGAAAGCTCAAATACAGCTTCATATTGACTAGTTTGCTAGAACTACATCTACAGTTTGAAAAAAACCTTCAACAAATATCATTAGTAAATTATATGCAGTTCAACAAAAGTTGCAAATAGGTAGGGATGGCTGCATATATTTATGCTGAGTTTGAGGGTCATCAAACACTGGAGCAGTTGCCCAAAGATGCTGTGGCCTTTCTGTGCTTAGAGGAATTCAAGACTTCTCTGGATGGGGACCTCAACAAACCAATATAGTTACCCATGGTTTTAGTGCAGGGTTGGGTTAGATGCCTTCTATACTTCCCTTCTAACTTTGATGGCGAATAGCAATTAATGAGTTAATGAGCTGTTAATGAGTTAAATAGCAATTAATGAGTTAATGAGTTACTGAGTTCAGCTTCTAATGCAGAATGTTTGCATACTTTATACTTTAACCTGTGGAACCTGGCTGAGGACCAGGTTGTGAAACTTGAGAAAGTCTATTGGCCCAGTCCTCAAAATTACAATAAAGACCTTTAGCACACAGTTAATCTCACAGCAGAGTGACACCCTTGGAAGAATAAAAGGAGCAGTTCTGTTAGTAAGATTGAGAAAGAGCAATGCTGTTGATAAAACTGAGAAACACTAAAATTATTTGAGATCAGAAGATAGGGGTGCAAATCCTCAAGGACTTGAGACTGAAAGAAGGACAGTTTGTGGGAGTCAGCACATGAATATTGGAGGACCATCCCAATGCACTGGACAAAGCCCCAGTATCGCAGTGCCTTGGCTGGCAAAGAGGCACTCATGTCTGAAATGGATAAAATATAGTGACTAAGAACACCTATGGGTGGATGCCTGTGTTTCAGCCTAGCCTTGACTAATAGGAACACAGGTCTTTGCCCCCTTCTAATAGAATCAGTTAAATCAGATATAAGGAAATGTTAAACCTAACAGCCACTCACATCAATTGTTAAATTGGAAAGTTACTATTTCCCAAAAAAACCCCATAATAAAATAAAATTTGGCATGTCAAATTTTATGAAGATTGACTATTTTGTGGACAAGTTTGGGCTAAAGATGGATGCAACACAATAATATTCAAATTGAATTAGAAGGCAACAACTGCATCCCCATCTTTAAGCTCTAATTCTTGCCTAAACTTCAATTAATTAGATTTTTCACCAGAACTTTTTTATCTGATTTAAAGTACCATGTAGGTATGTCATAGAAACTTCATTTAAATATATATCTAATTAGAAATGTTTTATGATTTTAATGAGCCTTAAAAGTCTTTTGATAAGCAGTCAGTGTAATTATGGTATTTAAAATTATTGGATAAATGCGTACTTTATAATGTACCTTCCTTGCAACTATGTTTTCATGCTGGGTATTTTTAACATGAAGAATTGTTTCATTTTGTGTCAGTTCATCCTCCTCTTCCTTCCACAAAATGTTTTATCTCTGAAATAAAATTAAATATGCATGATACTACTTCTATTGGATAATATTGTAATAGCACAGTTAAAAATCAATCCAAGAGATGAAAATTATTTTGATTTTGTTGGAGAAGTGTTAGAGAAGATAATTTGTTATACACAAGTAAATTACAGACTAGCTCTGTCCTATACGTGTTTTCTCTTTTGTGCTTGAGGAAATTACCTGCAAAATTGCTGCAGAAGACATGTTGTGCTAGGTATTGTGCTATCAGCAATCTGCTTCACTACCACAACATAAAGAAAGAGAGAGGCTCAGCAAATTTAGAAAAATAAGGAGGCTGTAGAACTAGCAGCTAAAAAGGAAAAAATGGGCTTTTTAATGCATCCTGTGCTTTATCACACAACCTGCATGAAGACCATTAACTGTCACGTGCTGAGCCTTACAATTCATTGTTCCGAAGCAGCACACATTAACTCCTAATGAATTGTTGTTACTTTGCTTTTTTCTTTGTGTGTGTGTTTGGATATGGTTTTTATTAACAAAAACTGAGCTCATAGTAAGTTGAGTCTTTAATACAGAATTGATAAGCTAATATTAGCACAATGAGCCTAAAGAAAGCAGCAAACAATAATATTGTTTCTCAGGACCACAGATCAGTCAAGTGTCTTCTCCTTGTGTTAGCATACTGAATGAATATTTCAGGTGAAAAACACTTGACTACAGCAAAAGGTGTCAACAATTCCCACATACTGACTTGATCTCCTTTGGCATGTAGGTAGCTGGCCATGAGGTAGTCATTCCTGATCAGCAAAGTGTTTTAGTGTCTTCCTAAAGAATATAAAACAATATAAAGAATAGGAAAGAATATAGAAGAAGGGTAAGCACGTAATGATGCTTGCTTGAAATATTTGCCCATATCCAGCAAATTGATGTCATAGTTCCAAGCTTTGTATGGATCTGTGTGTGTGTTTCCACCTTGCAGCATTCACCAGCAGTCAGTGCAAACCCTGATTTGTGTCAGCAATGCTAGGTTCAGAAATCCCCCTCTTCCTTTTGCAACAGAACATGACAATTTATTTTGTTCTATTAAATTACTCTTGTTTCATTCACTGTCCACCTTCCGAGTGCAAGGAGAAATGTCACTTGCACTCATTCTCTGCAAGTAGATAACTCGCATATGTGTACTATCATCTTCATCCCTTAAATGTGTACTGTCATATGGAAAGGCTCAAGATACTTTGATTTCTGTCACAGAATGTATCTATGAGACTTTTCCTTCAAGTATTAAAATTTTTATTTTGAACATTATTTATTATAAAGCCAATTGGATTTGGATTTCTACACAACTTCCCAGAAGGTGCCCATTCCATTTTGCTGTGCACTGTTGTGTACCAAATGGAGTTCTAGATGTGTTACTAGAACTTTTCCGGTGGTTTGTTTTCTGGGTTTGTTTTTTTTGGTTTTTTTTTACATTGAAGCATACTTAAAAATTTTAATACAAATTTACCATGGGCCTTTTAAATTGTGGTTCTCTCTGACTTTTGTGAATGTTATGATGAATTAATCATTTCCATAGTTAATATGTCCACTTAGCAAACACTGATATTTATATGCT
Organism: Entomyzon cyanotis; assembly: GCA_024500445.1. Taxonomy (NCBI): domain Eukaryota; kingdom Metazoa; phylum Chordata; class Aves; order Passeriformes; family Meliphagidae; genus Entomyzon; species Entomyzon cyanotis. Next base: position 927,116 of record JAKEPQ010000768.1, read on the forward strand.
TAACAGCTTTATGCTCTGCAATACCATATACAGATGTTGACAGTTAATCCAGACACACTTTTTTTCTGGCATAAACAAATAATCTGTGCTGATTAATATCATTGCTATAAAGCTTCTATGAATATATTTAAAATTAGAATGTTAGAAACTGATCATTTTATCCTTTATTTCATATGACTTTTTTATTGCTGAAACAAGCTTTTAAACAATATCAACATGTTCTTAAACTTTTGTGGGAACTCCTTTACTCTTTTTATTGTTTTGTTTCACCCAGCTTTCTATGCACATATGTTTTGTTCCTTTTATCTTCATGCCTTCTTTTTTTGGGGGATTTCATCTACTTCCATGATGTAAAATTATTGTATCATTTACTTTTTTTATTTACTTATATTTCCATCTATTTAATATTCCTCCAAGATACTCTTCTCAATCTGTGTTCTAAGATTTACCTATTTGTGATTTATTTATTTATTAATCCTTTACATTATATATGGATATTACTTAACCCAGTGTTCTAGTTTTAAAATATTTTAATTACTTACTTAGGCCAGAAGGAATTCCTCTTATCTCTCCTTGGTGATGCTGTATTGTGCAAGGAGTAGTTGCACCTTGTTTCTCTGCAAGTGTGAATATTCCTAGTTTACCAATTTGCAAGATAGGTCTGCGTGCAAACCTGGCAGCTTTGCCAAAAATAAGGGAATTGCTTTAGAGTGTCTCTTTCCATGTTTCTGCTTTTTCCTTTTCCATATTTTGTGGTGTCAGTGATGCTGTCTCATCCGTTTTGGCTTCTCACAGCTGATAGTCAAATTCACAGTATTTACAGCAATAGTGGTGGATTTGAGGAGGAGAGGAGGTTATTTTTGTTGGCACAAACATGGGTGAAACTTATTCCATGTATATATGTACATGTATATGTAGACATTTCCTCTTCTATTTTGGAATGTTGTCAGTTTTATTAAACTGTTTAAAGGCATTTTACATACACTCCATTTTATTTTTTTCCTGCATATACTGCCCATTGTTAATCTTTTCCTTGGTACCCACATCTCCTGATCTTCTAATGAGTTTTCTATGTGAATTTTAGAGTGTGAAGCTTTACAGTGAAAAGAAAGGCAGAGGATGAAATTTTATACAAATACCCTTTCTTATTTTTACTCATCTTTTACAAGTCTTTTTGACAGGAGAATATGCTTGTCTGTTTTCTGCAGCACTGCAGCTGGGTTTTAAACACTAGTATTCCCACATCTGAGAAAGAGCATAGGGATGTTAAAAGTTGGTTGGGAGGGACTATTTAAGCTAGAAAAAGTAAGTGTGCTGTTTATTTGACTATGATTTGTGTAAGTTTAGGATAAAAATGAACCAGACCTGTTGTCTGTCATTTAGTGCTTGACTTGTGTGACATTTCGCTCTTAGGGGAAAGGGAGCAGCCAAGTTTAGTCGATTCTCGTTGTCAAAAGAAGTGACAAAAGTCAGAGGGTCCACAAAAACTCACCAAGTTTTATTAGTAAATTACACACTTGTCATGGAATATGGGGGAAAATCAATCAAACAATCAATGAATCAATCACCAGTGCTGGTTCCAACATCAGTCTAGCCAGTGGAAAGGCCAGGGACCTGGGGCATGCACCCAGACTTGGTGGGGGTACATTCTTATAAATCGCTTTTCACCCCCCTGAGGATAGCTGTCTCACTTCTGATGCAAATTATTTATCATGCATAGTTTGTTCTTTCAGATCTTCCTGGAAAGGGGTTGGAGGGCCTCAGGGGTCTTGTGGAGGCCTTGTTTCCCCACTACAGTCTATGCCCACTTCTTTGCCTCATTCTTGTGGTTGCTCTGTCCTGTGTTGGACTTATCTCCTGGAACAAGAACAAGGATCTGCTCATGGTGGTTCCACAGCCAGCTGGCTGTTGATGCTGGAGCTCCTTATCTTCTGGGATTCTACAACCTGTCAAAGATACTTATGCTCATAAGAATCTCAATATAGCCATTACAAGCATTTCATCTCTTCCTCTGAAGTGACTCAGTCACTAAAAGATGTTGTAAGTAGACAAAAAGTAATACTTCTACAGAGTGTCCACTTCTATCTTCATGGTTTCAGCCATGTCTATGACTGTTTCAGATACTTAGGAATTGGAAAACTGCTGCTTAGGATGAAACAGGCGTTCCAAGTGCCAGCTGCAGCAGACACAGTAGGTTTTATGGTCCTAAGGCTCTTTGTAATTTCCAAATCTGTCAAGCTTGTTAAAAATACTGAATAATTAAAACAATTCCAATATATTTTCAACAGTTTAGTCTTTTAATATTTTATCCTAGAATAAAGTGCACATGGTGCACCACAAATATGTAGTAAGAATGCTGTTTACTTTGAGCAGAACTGTAGAGAAAATCAGAGTTTCAAAAAGGAGAGAAACATTGCACTAACTTTGGCTTCATGGTCTCACTGATTTTAATATCCCTAATTCTTTTATTTCTTTGGCTGTTCTTTATGCAGGAATTATTCTTTTTCTGAATGCATGGAACTTTGTGCTGATTTCTTTTATTTAGAAATATAAAGGGCATTACGAGGAGTTCAGATATGGCAATGAATTATTATGGGGTTTATCTCTTTGATACCTCAGGCCTATCCCAGTCAGTGTTGATCTAATGCTGTTTAGTGTCACATTCTCCTGAAATGTGTAAGCATCAGCAAAGATGATTACTGTGTAAAATGCTGAAAATGGCAGTCAGTAATTCTCAGTTTCCAGATATTGTAGGCTCTACCTGTCTGCTTTCTGGGGGGCCATGTTCCAAAATTTCCTATTAGTATTTGGATGGTCAAAAAAACCTCTGACTTGAACTTCTAAAGGGAGGACTCCACACCATTGTCCATCATTTATCATCTCTCCTGGTTAGCTGGAGACATCCCAGATAACTGGAGGTTGGCCAGTGTGGTGCCCATCCACAAGAAGTGTCAAAAGGATGACCTGGGGATCTATAGGCCTGTCAGCCTGACCTTGGTGTCCAGCAAGGTTATGGAGCATGTAATCTGGAATACCATCATGCAGCATCTACAGGCCAGCCATGGAATCAGGCCCAACCACCACAGGTTTAGAAAAGGCACATCCTGCTTGTCTGACCTGATCTCCTTTTATGACCAGGTGACCTGCCTAGTGGATAAGGGAAAGGCTGTGGATGTGGTGTACCTGGACTTCAGCAAAGCCTTTGATACTGTCTCCCAAAGCATTCTCCAGGAGAAGCTGGCTGCCCATGGCTTGGGCAGATGCACTCTTTCCTGGGTTAAGAACTGTCTGGATGGCTGGGCCCAGAGTGTGGTGGTGAATGGTGCTGCACCCAGTTGGTGGTCAGACACTGCTGGGGTTCCCCAAGGCTCAGTACTGGGGCCAGTCCTGCTTAATGTCTTCATTGATGGTGTGGATGAGGGGATTGAGGGTACCCTCAGGAAGTTTGCAGATGACTCTAAACTGGGCAGGAGCATTGATCTGCTGGAGCACAGGCAGGCTTTGCAGGGTGACCTGGGCAGGCTCTGCAGAGTGACCTGGGCAGGCTCTGCAGGGTGACCTGGGCAGGCTCTGCAGAGTGACCTGGGCAGGCTCTGTAGGGTGATCTGGGCAGGCTCTGCAGGGTGACCTGGGCAGGCTCTGCAGGGTGACCTGGGCAGGCTCTGCAGAGTGACCTGGGCAGGCTCTGCAGAGGGATCTGGGCAGGCTCTGCAGAGGGATCTGGGCAGGCTCTGCAGAGTGACCTGGGTAGGCTCTGCAGAGGGATCTGGGCAGGCTTTGCAGAGTGACCTGGGCAGGCTCTGCAGGGTGGTCTGGGCAGGCTCTGCAGGGTGACCTGGGCAGGCTCTGCAGAGGGATCTGGGCAGGCTCTGCAGAGTGACCTGGGCAGGCTCTGCAGGGTGATCTGGGCAGGCTCTGCAGAGTGACCTGGGCAGGCTTTGCAGAGTGACCTGGGCAGGCTCTGCAGGGTGGTCTGGGCAGGCTCTGCAGGGTGACCTGGGCAGGCTTGCAGAGTGATTTGGGCAGGCTCTGCAGAGTGACCTGGGCAGGCTCTGCAGGGTGACCTGGGCAGGCTCTGCAGGGTGGTCTGGGCAGGCTCTGCAGAGTGATCTGGGCAGGCTGGGTCCATGGGCTGAGGCTGGTGCTGTGAGGCTCAGTAAGGCAAAGTGCTGCTTCCTGCCCTTGGATCACTTCAACCCCATGCAGCAGTACAGGCTGGGGGAAGAGTGGCTGGAGGTGCCCAGGAGGAAAGGACCTGGGGGTGCTGATCAACAGCAGCTGAACATGAGCCAGAGTGTGTCCAGGTGGCCAAGAAGGCTAATGGCATCCTGGTCTTCATCAGGTATAGTGTGGTCAGTAGGACTGGGGCAGTGATTGTCCCCCTGTGTGTCCAAAAAGGGCAACAGAGCTGGTGAAGGTGTAGGAAGCAGGTCACATGAGGAAGGCCACAGGTTGAATGAGGGAGCTGGGCTTGTTTAGCCTGGAGAAAAGGAGGCTCCAGGGAGACCTTATCACTCTCTACAACTGCCTGGAAGGAGGGTGTAGCAAGATGAGGTTGATCTTGTCTTCCAGTCAGTCAATAACAGGATGAGAGCAAATGGGCTCAAGCTGTGGCAGGGGAGGTTCATTTTGGACATCAGGAAGGATTTCTTCACTGAAAGGGTTCTTAAATGCTGGCATGGGCAGCTGAGGGAAGTCACAGAGTCACCATCCCTGGATATGTTCACGAAGGGACTAAACATGGCACTTAGTGCTATGGTTTAGTTGACATGGTAGTATTCAGTCAAAGGCTGGACTCAATGATCCTGGAGGTCTTTTCCAACCTTAATGTTTCTGTGATTCTATGATTTTGATTTACTTGACAGATAAGTGATATTCCTGTCATGAGAAGATTTCTGAGATTCAAAAATATGTTAGCAGAATTTTCCAAGATGAAATCCAAACCTTTTAAAGTTCATCATGCTGAGAGACAAAGTCAGGAGCCTGGCAGGTGGGGACTTCACCAGTACATAAGAGACCCTTCCTCTGTCAATCTCATGTCTCCCATGAGTCATTTGGATTAGAAAGATACAGCCATCCCACAGTCACACTTTCTTTCTCCTGTGTTAAGGAGTTAGTCAAATCCTCACTGAATCGATTTATTGCATCATGGCAGCATGCTGTACACCTTCCCTTGTTCTCCCCACATCTCTGATCAAAGCTGCAGTGGTTCTGGTCCTTGGTCCTGGCTGGCAAAAGCCAACCTGTTAAACCTTCTGAAGGTATTTTCTTGAATTTTAGCTATTAAATGCATTTTCCTTTTGAAAATTATGTAAAAGCAGCTATATATCTGTAAAAACTGTTCACCATATTGGTGCTTTCTGTCAGTAAAAGTTGTGAATGCAAATTTTTGTGAGTTTCCTGATTGCAGACATACCACTAGGTTTTGGCTATTGCAGCACTAAGAGATTAATAAAAAATAATGTAATAGGCCAATTACTTTTGTAGTTATATTAAGCAGAAGAAATTTCCTCCATCCCTGCTTGCATTAGTAAAGCAAATATTACAATTTAAATTACTCTACTGAGTTAATTTGAGGACTAGAGCCTTATGCTTTTAAAACAGTATTTGCACTGTAGTATTTAACTTTCTGAAGAATGAAGGAGTGGAAAAAATTACAGTAAATATGAGAGATATTAAGGCATTTCATGAAGTCATATTTCAGTTTAATCATTCCCGTATTTAGAAATTACTCTAAATAAAATATCCTGAAATATAGTAAAAGCTATTTACAGTTAAAAGATTTTCATGTGTGTGCGTTTCAGGTCAATTAATCGGCATGATTTTAAAATGTATTTTATACACAACATTGTGAAGTTAAATGTATTTAATACACAGCATTATGAAGTTAAGCTTTTATAGATGCTTTCCTCAAGTTCTCTTTTCCATTCCAGAGCTCAGCATGCAGTTCTGTAGAGTCACCAGTCTTTGTAGGGGGTTAAAACCAGATGACATGTGCCTTTGTTTATTCTTTTTTTTTTTTTTTCTGGTTAATAACAGTCTAAAGAGTGGCTTTGGGCTAAGCAGAGAAAGTAAAGATCTTTGCCAATTCATTAAGGAGTGCTATTTCTTCTAGCATTCTCCCTTGCCATTGGTTGCAAGGTGTTGGTCTGCATGATGGATTTCCAAAACTGTTTCTCATTTCTCTTACCTTTCTTTTCTTAGCTTTTGTGGCTTTCTGGATGTAAATATTAATTACACTGATGTAGGCAATAATATCTTTCTTGGAATGAACTGGGGGAAATTACTAGTTTTCCAGTTCCAAACAGAAACAAACTCTTTCTTTCTGAAAAGGGTTGCAATACAGCTGTGAAAGGCCTGAATGACCAAATGGAAAGCCTACTGTGGACAGAGATCCTGTTTATCTATCTCCATCTCCTGTCTGTTTTTTTAGTATGCTAGTCTGAAATTGATTTGTTTGCCTGCATGAATGTCTACCTACAGATTACTTTTTTCTTCTTTGAGATGGTATCTCTGCATCTATTGGTTATTGCATTTTCGGTCTGTCCCTGGGAATCTTCAGGAAGAGTGAGACAGGGTTATGCAAGCAGGTACCAATTTTTGAAAGTAAAGTAAGAAGCGTTTGCCAGATTTCTGGGCTTGTTGAAATCTATTTTTTTTTTGGTCCTCACAGAAAACTGGGTATTCTGGCTGCAGGCCAGACAGCAGTGTTTTTTCTTTATTATGGTCATGAGAGGACAAGACTTTTTAGCAGCCCATCATTTGCTTAATTTGAGTAAAACCATTTGTTACCAATACATGTCAGCTTCCTGGTTCCATTAAGTATTCTGCTTACATAGCACATTTATTTCTGCAAGTTCTGAACTGAGTGAAATCCTTCTAACAGAAGGAAAATAAGTATTCTTTAAAATTTCAATGCATTAAGAAGGGGATTATACTGCTGCCATAACAATCTCATGTTTTCAAAATACTAATCTTTTTGTACTATCATAGTAACCCCTTCTTAAGAAATTGAGGAAGTTTCTTGTTTACAAAATACTAACTTTTTATACTTCTAAGCCTCAAAGCTGTCAAATTATCAAATGCAGTTCCTCAGCAGATATATCCTGTGTTAGTATTTGCAGAACGTACATATGCCCCAGTAACCCTATTTGAAAGTTTAATCCTTTAAAGTATTTACACTGGGTTTTCAACATTCATAATGGAAAGTCTTTGTAAGTTGAAATCAAAAGGGGAGGGGTAATGAGAGGGAACAGGAAGTTTATGATGTGAAGAACAGGGTATTTTTAGCAGATGCATTTCTATCATGTAATCATAGGCAGGTAAGTTGTGTGCATTTGCTGAATGAAAATATTGCTGGCACTGTGATCATAAAATACTTCCTTTGGGCTCTTGATATTCTTGAAAAATTATATTAATGCTCAGAATAATTAAATTCCATCCATGATTACTAAGTGATTTTAAATTACTGAAAAGATGTAATCCTTTGAATAGTCACCACCAAGCACTTATCTTAGACATAGTGTTACTGATCCCATTTTTTTCTAAAATCAGCCCTCCTGAATACCTTCATCATTGCTCTGTTACCTGCATGAGTATAGGTTTGTATGTGTAAGTACATACACACTTACATACATATATATACACGTGTGTATGTATACATTATACATTATACATTATACATTATATATTATATATTATATATTATATATTATATATTATATATTATATATTATATATTATATATTAATTATTAATTATTAATTATATATTACATATTATATATTTATGTGTATATATAGGTATATAGGTATGTTCTATGCATATATATTTGAAATATATGCATTTACACAAGTATACAATGTTCTTAATTCAGAAGGTCAGGTAAGCAACTTCATGCATGCATTAGACGTTATGTGGGTAATCTAAAGAAGCAGTGAAATGATGGGGACTGTCAGCATGCTTTTTACAGGTACACTGAAAATTTTTGCATCTCTGTGAACATACTTACTTTACTTTCTGTAATTCAGTAGAGAGAAACAAAAGTTATCACCAAAAAATAGTCATGTACAGTGATTTATATAAATGGATATCTTGATGCTATTTATAAGCAAGGAGAACACATTGATACATTGCTAAGGAAACCTGAGCTGGAATCACTTGGTCTTCCTTGGATACTGAGTACTTCTCCCTTGCATTTGGTTAGGTTCTGGATGTGCAAGCCAAGACTTCCTTTCTTGCTTCTTATTTATGAGGAGAAACAGAAGCCCTTCCAGTGTTAGTCATACTCTGACCTCATGATCTAAGGTCTAAGCTGACCAGAAGAAAACTTCAGTGATTCCTATATTTATCTGTGCTGATGTGTTTTGCTATATCTGTCTGAAAAAAATACCTTTTTTTTTCCTTGATTAGCCACATGCAACACAGAAAGGCACAGCGTATAGAGAAAAGTGTTTTGATTATTCACATCAGGTTCACACAATATGTCATCTAAATTACTTCATATTTCAGCATATTTTGAAAATATATTTAAAATTTTTAATTCTCTATGTTCACAAGTTATTATTGGCTTAAAATTTTTTTATGCTACCCTAAAGATTACAAAGGTGATGGCATTTTACTCTAAACATGTGCTTTCTTTTAAATATGAATGATATACTAAAAGTGGGGTTTTCTGGACACTTGAACTCATCTTTTTATGCTTACATGACCTCTAAGTAAAATGTAGGTGGTGATATAATGGATTGGTTCAAACAATTCCAATATCCTTTTGAAATGCTGGTTTTATTTAATGTTCCATGATATAGCAGACTGAAATAAAACATATGCCACCTCTGAATTTTTTTTTTCTAAGAGCCATGTTACTAATGATTTGAAACAAAAGAAGTGTGCAAGTTGGCTGTTCAATTGATGAACCTTGCATTTCAAAAGTAATTCCTGATGGTAATTTTATTCATATTCACATTACTTTAAGTGGCTAGTTGGATTTGTATCAATTCCTACTGCCAGAACAATTGTCACACAGTTCTGATATGCTAGTAAAACCATCTATTTCGGACAAAATTTTTACTAGTAAATGTTGACTTGTAACAGCCTTCTTCCTCCCAGTCCAGTAGTATTTTAAAAAACTTTATCGTCCCCAGACTTTAAGCATAAAAGTGGGGAAATTTCTCAATTAGATGAGGGACCAGGTGTTTGTTAAGCTTATTTCATAGATCTTTAATTCATGGATACTGTTAAGTGAATACATAGAAGACATTCTTATCCTCATTGGACCTGCTTAAATGCCTTAAAAATAGACTACTTTTGGATAAGATGAAAATGTATTAGAATAACTTGTTATAAAGTGAACACTAAAGAATGTCCAAACTGGATGATACAGAAGATTTTTACTAATATTATTGTTTAAGATTCAATGAAATGTGCTGACAAGAATGAAATCACTGTATTTAAAAAGAACTGCCCCAACAGGCTGAGTGTGATTATTAATAGACCCCCAGATGCCGCAGCCCCGATCAGGACAGGCAAACAACAGTGCATACATATACCAAATGATCTTCATTGCCTTTGATGTTGCCATTCCATAAACTGACATCACAAACTGTATCAGCTGTATCTGGGCTCCTGTCCCTGATCTGAGAAAGATCACTGTCATGGGCAGATGGTTCCATATATACGGATGCATATGCAAGGTTAGGTGCCACACTGCCATCACTGGACCAAGCAATGTGGTGACCAAGAAGTTCTGTACCCAATATAGAAATGTTCTGGTCAAAATTGTTATTTTTTCACTTTCTCTCTTGAGCCTCTTTGAGTTGGGCACCAAGTATGTCTTAGTTTAAGGCAGTTTTACAGGGCAGAAACCCTGCAATAAGTTACCTCCCCTTAGTTTTCAACCTCTCCCCTCTACCAATAAGGAAAGACAAATGCGAGGATATAGGTGAAAGAAAAACCAAACAGTTTACTAAAAGCAAACAGCAGTAACCAATAAATACAAAGGCAAACAATTAAACCTCCACCCACAAATGCAGAGGAGGTCCCCCTAATTCTCCTGGGGAACACCGAAAAAGAGGCCATGCAGCCAAGAGAGAGAACAAAGGAAACAACACAGCAAACGAGCATCCGTTGTTCCAAAACTTCCTCTTTCCCCAACAACGGGAGCGAGGGGGAAAAAAAACCCTAGGAAAAATTTTTCTCCAAAAGGAGTCAGTTCCGCCGAAACGCTGGAAGAAGCTTCTCAGCAGATGTAGGGCCAGGCCGCTGAGCTGCTGGGGACTCGCGGGGCGCTCGGGCCCTTGGGTCAGGCGGGTGTCCCGAGCAGCAGCAGCGCGCGGGCCGCAGCAACAGCTCCCCTGGCGCCAGCAGCGCTGGTCGCCATAGCAACCGTGGCAAGGGTCGCTGTCTGTCTTTTTTCCCTCAGCTCCTGGGAGGCCGCGGCCAGCAGCCTGTCAGAGCGCCCCGCTTTCTGAGCTTCTCAGGAGTCTGGAAAGAACAAAACAGAGCTCCACGTGTCTGGTCCCTGCTTTTAAAGAGACCCAGCATCCCCTTCCCTGTCCGTGGAACGGTGTAAAACACAGAGGTTCTGCTTCCAGCTCTGGGTCTTAAAGAGACATTAAAATACTTTGCACCGATGGATCTAGAAAAGATATGGAATACACGATTTTGGGTCACCCCTGATGCTAAACGCTGCCTCCAATCTCTGTAACTGTGACTGTCCTTCTAAACAAACAGTTCCTCTACTTAGAAATATGCAACAAATCAAATTTATTTAAGTTTATTAGTTCAGCTGGTGCAGTGGTGTTTCTGAATAGCTCTGAAGACCATAAATTCAAATTAAGGCTTGCACAACTTCTTTCTACCTTTGAAGAGAATGTACATTACCAAAAGGAAAAAGGGAAACCAGTCACCCTCCTAAACAGCATTCACCGGGGATGCTTGCAAACGTGGCTGTACTGAAGGCTCATTCAGCCAGATTTTATATCATGAACCACAGAATGAAGTAGGCAGACATAGCAATTAATTGTGCCTAGTGTTAATATTCACATAAGGTTAAGTATGATAGCAATCACACATGAGTAGAGTAATAGGAAGTTAATTATTGGAAAACTCTGTTCATAGGAATTCAGTGCTTATAATTTTATTCATAGTATGCTTTGCTTGTTCTGATACTCCTTCAGGCAGTAATATCAGTTGTCAGATTCAGTTTTGAAGGTAAAGATGTGAAGGATATATGCTAATTTATACATGTCCATTGAACATATTTTTTCCTAATTGTTTTTTAACAATTAAATTTTACTACAAAGCACTTATTCTTCTGGTTTTAGTGAGCTTTTAAATAGATACAAAAAGTGTACATCATGCTCTATAGCCAATAATGACTGTTCTCTTCAATATGAGGAATGCAATATAGTTGTCCAATCATTCTGTATTTTGATTTATTCACCAATCTAAACTTGTGTATGACTTCTGATTTTTGCAGTCTGAATGAGGACCTAAAAAGTGTGGGGACAGGATTAGAGTGTTGCTCCTGACAGTTTCCTAAAAGCAGTCCTTGTTCTGCTGATTTTTTACATCTCCTATTTTTGAGCATCATCCTATGGCTCATTTATAACCTATTAGATTTAATACTTGAAAATGTGATTTCTGGTTTTAGTATTGGTGCTTCACCTTTTGTCTTCAGCTGGTCTGAACTGGGAGCTTACATTTTATTATCTACTTAGAACAGAATGAGATTAATATTAAAGGGATATCAAATTCTTAAATATCCATGGAACTTGTAAAAGAGATGGAGCTACAGAAATGAGCACTGGGTAGGCACAGAGTGCTACAAAAATAGTGTTACCTATCAGCACTATTGCTGCATTTATTACCCCATTTTTCTTCAGCAAACACTGCATGACTTTTAAGGTTCTATATTTGACTATATTGAAAAAAAATCACCTTCTATATTAAATAAAATCACCTTCTATATTAAAAAAATCACCTTCATTGATTTTTCAATTTTCTGTTTTAGTTTTAGTAGTATTACCTGTAAATCATAAACTAGAAATGAGTATTGAACTGTATGGGAATACATGGAGAAGGAAGAATGTGATGTTGTTTATTTCTGGTTAGATAGTTATACCTGATGGTTGAAGAAACAAAGAGCCAGTCAGTTTTGTATTTTGTAAAATAGTACTGTCACTGCCAGAGAATTATGACAACTCACATTAAATGTTTGGGTTGGACTTCATGTGATGACATTTCACTGCAAACTTAGAGAGTATTGAGAGCATCTGCTTAACTTCCAAAACGTGTGTTAGCTCTTCCACTTTTTCTCTGCTAGTTTTACAAGGTTTCCACCTCTGCCAATGTGTGTGTGACACATAAAATGGGAAAAAATACTGTTGGAGTAAATATAACTAAGATTTTGTAGTAGCTTTGACAATTTGTGTTAATTGCTTCATGACCATGCCAAGTTCTGTGTTGCAAGGTTTTGGGGGGCTGTATTTTGTATGATTCAGTAATTTCAACTGGTCTAACCCCTGCTGGGGAGGGCAGTGAAATGATAGTATCAAGTTCTGTATTTTTTTACTTGTTCTAAAGACTAGTTTAAAACACATTAAAAATTAATAAAGTGTTCTTTTTCTTTCAGGTGGGAGATGAAAGAAGATGCAGATCTTGAAGATGAGGAGAAAGTGATGGTGGAACACTTAAAAAATGTTTATTTGACACAAAAGACTCCTCTCTCAGAGGAAAAAAAAGAACAATTACCTTGACAGATTTCAGGTAGCACCTTTTTTCTGAATTCAACAAGATTAACTTAATGCCATAACTCACACTAGAAGGCTCAAAAATATAAATCTTCAGTAGGAGTTTCAAACTAAAGAGTGTTCCCCTGTTATTGTCTGGTCACCCTATCCAGGCAGCAATTGCTCACACATGCGTAAGGTGAGGAACAATATAAGAGAATGTCAGTGTCACGGAACAAGGAGGGTGTATCTCAGTACTGCAGAGGCATAAACCTGAATGACAAACTAAGAATTGTTTTAAAAATATGAAACTCACTCTGAAAATAATGAAAGTTTAAACACATACTAAGCAAATACTCTTGGTTTCCATCCACCACTTTGGAGTTGGAGTCAGCCTCTTCCCAGTTAGTGTCACTCAAGAACCTTTTCTCTCCTTTGGTGCTCGTTTATTAAATCACCCAAAATACATGAAAAGGGACAGGTGTAGACCATACACCTGCAGTCCTTTTTAACTTCCTCCAGGATGAGTATGCTTGGCTATTGTTCCCAATTAAAAATGCATGGGCTTTACTGCCCTCAAAAATCCTCGCTTAACATCCAGTGTATTTTATGGCTTAAAAACACATTGTAGAGAAATTTTAGAAGTTTTGAGAAGCATTTTTTATAGAATTATTCGCAGCCAGTGCTGAGGATTATCATAACAGTGAATGGAGAAAATAATAAATAATAAATAATTTATTTTTTATAAATATAGTAAAAGTTCATTTTCAAAGTAATCCTGGTTTGATACCCAAAATTTTTTGAATATTGAATTTTTTTCTGAACACTAAATATTTTTCTTACACACTTATTAAAACTATCAGCATGGCATTATTTTTTTATTCAGAAGGGATGGTTAGTATTTTTTTAGCTCTACAGAAATAATGCAAAATTTTTCTGTTAGTTTCTTTCATCAGAAGTCCAATGGAACTTTTTCCCTGCCTGATGAAGGACTCTGGCAAGATCTTGCTAAGTGTGCAATCTGAGCAAAGTTACTCATGTTTCCAGCATATCGTCATACAGATGCTATTATGGACATAACTTAGACCACTTGAATAGGATGAAGGCATGCTTTTTTCCCCAAAGGCTTCAGCAGCATCATGGGTAACCAGATTACTAATGCTGATATAGGGTCTAATCTGAAATGCAGGTTTTTCCTCTCTTAATTGCTCTTTTTTCCTTCATATAAAGTATCAGACCATTTAAAAAGAAAATGTGGACAATTGCATCTTACAAATCTCCAAAGATCTTGTTACAACACTGCATCAACAAAAGGACTGTAAGGCACTGGAGCTTAAAAAATGCTCAAAATATTAATTAGAGAATAAAGTAGACATTTTCCTCTGCTGCCAGTGTAGTAATTTCAGATCATAGAGAAGTGATGAAGTGTAAAATCATTTGTCTTTACTTTGTATTTCACCTTTGAAGATTAGTGGTGAACTTCAGGTTTAAAACACATCTACAGGGATCTTTCATGATGGCTAGTTTGGTATTCTGACAAATGAGGCACACATAGTCCAAGCCATACAAATAATGTGTTAGTGTACATGGAAACTGGAGTTTGGAATATTCTCTCCTATTTTATCAAAATCTATTGTACATAATTAACTTTTTGTATAGTCACATAAAGTGCCTATGTGGTGAAACTGGTTGAAATACTTGTGAAAATGTTCCCCTTCTGGGAAATACCTACTCTGAAGAGGATAAACTTTGCAAGTGAATAAACTAATTGAGAATAAAGCCCCTCACTTACACTTAAGTGGGAATATCCATACAGGGAGTTATTCCAAACTGATTATTGCCCTCTGAATGCACAATACACTGGGTTCTGGGGTAATCTGTAAGCAGTCACATTTTTTAAAAAATCATTCTTTATGCCCCTTCCTCCTTTCTCTCTCTGGCACATTAATTCAGCAATGAGCCACGGGGCAGCATTAGGACTGCTTTTGTCATTCCCTTTATGATTATGGAGTACTGCTGACCCAGCTAACACAGCCCTGCCAAGTGCACCATCAAACCATGTCCCAGATTACCACAGCTACACATCTTTTAAATTCCTCCATAGACAGTGACTCCACCACTATCCTGTGTGGCCTGTGTTGGGGCTTGATAACTTTGTCAGTCAAGAAATGTTTCCTGGAATCCAAGTTAAAACTACCCTGGCACAACTTTGAGCCATTTCCTTTTATCCTATCACCTGTTACCTGGAAGAAGATGCCAACCCCCACCTGGCTACAACCTCATTTCAGAGACTTGTACAGAGCAATAAGGTCTCTCTCCCCTCAGCCTCCTTTCCTCCAGGCTAAACATGCCCAAATCCCTCAGCTGCTTGAGATCAGATGTGCCTCAGACCCTTCCTCAGCTCAACTGCCCTTCTCTGTACATGCCTCAGAATCTCAATGGCTTTCTTGTCATGAGGGGCCCAAAACTAAACCCAGAATTAACCAGTGCTGAGTAAAGGGGGACAGTCACTTTCTTGGTCCTTCTGGCCATATCATTTCTGATAAAGGACAAGATACCATTGGCCTTCTTGGCTACCTGGGCATAATCCGGTTCATGTTCAGCTGATCAGCAACTGTTGACAAGCAACTTTTCTGCTGTGCTGCTCTCCAGTCACTCTGCCCCACACCTGTGGCATTGATTTGGGTTGTTGTGACCCAAGGGCAGGATGTTGATCCTCATTCCACTGGCCTCAGCCCACTGATCCCAGCTTGTCCAGATCCCTTGTAAAGCCTTCCAAACCTCCAGCAGGTCAATACTCCTGCTGAACTTGGTGTCATCTGCAAACTGACTGAGGATGCCCTCTAGTCCCTGGTCCAAATAATTGATAAAGTTAGTAAACAGGATTATCCCAAATACTGAACCCTGGGGGATCTCACTTGTGACTGACCAATGACTGCATAAGAATGCAACAACATAAAAGCTGAACCTTCGCACAGTATTTTATTTGAATGTTTTCCCTATCCAAACCTATATATGTATCTTTGTCTTGGGGTGATTTGATGATGACAGTCTATTCCTGATCGTCGGCTAATGCCCAGAAATAAATCCTGTCGCTTTAAGCTGAGTCCAGGGGCGGGGCGGGAACCAGAGGAACTCAGCACAGGTTTTCTTCAAGCGCTTAGCTTCCAGCGGGCTCGGGGTGTGCTGGGGGCACGTGGTACATGGTTGCTCTTAGCTAGCTTGCTTCTTGCTAGCTGAGGGAAGAAGATTTTCCCTGGACTACAACAGCAGCCCTATGGCAGCTTTGGTGGTTTCTTCTGGAACTCTTCGGCTTAGCTCTTGTCTGAGATCACACCATCGGCAGGGGCTGCCCGGCGCCGACCAGCGGGGAAGCTGCAGGGACACCTGATCTCAGCCAGACCTCGGGAAAAGCTGAGCCAGCAAAAGAAGGGACTTTAAAATCCACCAGTTTCATCTGCAGCGAAGAGGAGACCAACCACGTTGGAGTTCACCAGGCTCCCATCTGTTTTTTCTTGTTCCCGACCTGCTGGGTGGACTCTTCTTCCCTCACCGGGGACAAAGCCATCCGTCGTTTTGTTCCCTGACATGTGGCCAGTGGAGTTATTTTTTCCCTTCCCCTAACTTTTTCTTTTTTTTGTGTGTTTGTTCTTCAGCTGGTGGGGGGCGTATGTGTGGGTAAGGTTCTGAAGGTTCAGTTTCTAACAGTTATAAATTTCTTTTGTGTCATGTGGGCACTTTGTCAAATAAACTTTTTGTCTTTTCTTTTGACTTTTACCAATCAATATTTATTTCATATCGTCAGAAAGGAATTGCTAAGAGGAAACACTCATTTCAGAGTGTTTTCTCCCAAAACTTGTCTCTAAACCAAGACAAAATGTGGTGCCCAACATGAGGCAAGAGACAGTGGGGGGAAAAAAAAGGAAAATAATAATTACATTCTGGTTTTAAACACCAGAATTAAATACACTTTGTATTGGGGTACAGTAGTCAGTGGTTACCATACTTTCTGATGTAGTAATGTTTTTCTGGTACCTAGGCATGTTTGCCTATCCACAGATAGGGGCAATTTTGTCCCTGGCATATAACTTTTACAGATCAGGTACTTGAATCAGGATTGCCATATTGATGTGCCGGGTAGTACTGATTTATACAACTTTAACAGAGGTACTGGGAGCTGTTGAGAATGTGTATGCTCTGTTGTTTCTCCGTCCTGGTCTTGGTAGCCTGCTTTGGGGGTTTTATAGTAATTACACTCAGTGTGTTTGGGGGAAAGTAGGGTATGAAGTTTCCCAGCCCTTCATCCCCTTCTTCCCCTTCAGATATGGCACATCACATTTTGAGAATGTTCAGTTTCCCTTGGATGTTAAAGAGACCTCCTTCCTGTTGTTTTATCTGGTAGGTGTCCTCCATATGGTCTGCAGCTTCTCTAGAATCAGGGCTGAGATTTCCAAGGGAGCTGTCCAGACACCTGCCCCAGTCATGGAAAATTCTAAGTGGTGTGGGGTATGGGAGAACATAGGCCAAACCCTGAAGGAATTCTCTGCCCCGCTAGCTTGGACTTCCCCTCGAACAAATTCAGAATCCAGCTGAGGTGGGGAAATACCTGAAAGAGAAGAGCAATGACAAATCTAATGAGAAGAAGAGGCTCATAGCAATATGTTGGGCCCTGGCTAAAGTTTATTGCACACTGCTAGATACAGCCAAGTACAGCCTCTGCAGGTAGAGCCAGAGGGGCTGGAGGATAAATCAGCAGACACCCCAGTCACTCAGGCTGCAGCTAAACCAAACAGGGAGCCTAAGCCAATAGCAGTTGCTCCTGCTATTGGCTTAGGAAAAGGAAAAACAAAAAAAGGAAACAAAAAATCAAATCCATTTGCCCAGTGAATGATGATGGGGAGCCAGGATCCTCACACCCAGCAGAGGAATCTGTACCAGAAATCATTACTGAGTCTCTGTCCATAGAAAACCTTTGTGGCCTAAGAATGGATTACACCCGACGCTTTGATGAATCTATATTAAGTTGTTTGGTCTGCATCTGGGACACCACAGGTGATGGTATGATTCTGGACTGTACTGAAGCGAGGCATTTGGGATCCTTGTCACGTGATGCAGGTATCGACCAAGGGATGGCAAGGGGGTGCAAAGCTCTCAGTCTCTGGACATGGCTCTTAAGAAGTGTGAGGGAAAGATACCTGTGCCCAGAAGATCTCCAGCTGCAGCAAAACTCATGGAAGACCATAGAACAAGGGATTCAATGCTTGAGAGAACTGGCAGTGATGGAGATAATTTTCTCAGATGACCGAACAATTAGGAGTCCAGACACGGTAAATGCACACCAGTGATGTGGCTTAAACTCATTTGACCTGGGCCACCAGAATATGCCTCTGCTTTAGCAATGATGAAGTGGAATGAGGGGGTGAGACTGTGATTACTGTGGTGAAGACGCTGCAGGTATATGCAGATACTGTGCACAGCCCAACACTTGCAAGAATGTCAGCTGTGGAAACAAGTCTGTCAGACAGAGCGCATACAGAAAATGGAAGACAAGACGGCAGAGACTCATCAGAAACTCAGGAAGGAGATTAAAGAGGACCTTCTCCAAATCTCGTCAGCACAGATCAGAGGCCCTGTTACCAGATGCAGACGTCCCCCAGCTAGGCAGAGAGGGTACACTCCATGAGCTGACCTGTGGCTTTTCCTGTTTGACCATGGGGAAGACATGAGAAGGTGGGATGGAAAACCAACTTCTGTCACGCATGGGTGTGTGAAGTGAAGTGAAGTGAAGTGAAGTGAAGTGAAGTGAAGTGAAGTGAAGTGAAGTGAAGTGAAGTGAAGTGAAGTGAAGTATGGCAATACTCAGACAGTAAGTTCCACCAGAAGGGAGGTAGCTCGTTTGCCATAGCTGAGCTGCCAGGCATAACCAAAGAGAGGACAACATGTCCAATCCCCTTAAAGGAGCTTCTAGAACGTATGCCCAGGAAGGGAACGATAACCAGCACTAGAGGGCCCCTGCCTCTAGCCAGGTAGAGGCCAGGGAAAATCAGGTCTTTTGGACTGTGTGGATCCGATGGCCTGGCACATTAGAACCACAAAAATACAAAGCCTTAGTCAACATTGGTACACAGTATATGCTAATCCCTTCGAGACATGTAGGGGCAGAACCTGTTTGTATCACTGAGGTGACAGGGGGGTTGCAGGCATTGACCCTGCTGGAAGCTGAGGTGAGCCTGACTGGGAAGGAGTGGCAGAAACATCCCATTGTGACTGGTCCAAAGGCCTCGTGTATTCTGGGCATAGACTTCCTCCAGAATGGCTATTTCAAAGACCCAAAGGGGTTCAGGCTGGCTATTGGAATAGCTGCTGTGGAGACAGAGGGAATTAAGCAACTAAACACCTTGCCTGGGCTGTCCAAAAATCCTTCTGCAGTTGGACTCCTGAAGGGGAAAGAGCAACAAGTACCAATTGCCACCTCTACAGTGCACCTCTGGCACTACTGAACGAATTGAGATGCTGTGGTTCCCATCCACAAGATGGTCTGTGAGCTAGAGAGCCAAGGGGTGGTCAGCAAGGCCCACTCATCCTTTAACAGCCCCATCTGGCCTGTGCACAAATCTGACGGAGAATGGAGATTGACTGTAGACTATCGTGCCTTGAATGAGGTGACTCCACCTCTGAGTGCTGCTGTGCCAGACATGCTGGAGCTCCAGTATGAGTTGGGAGTCCAAGGCAGCAAAGTGGTATGCCACTATTGACATTACAAATGCCTTTTTCTCCATTGCTCTGGCAGCAGAGTGCAGGCCTCAGTTTGCTTTCACCTGGAGGGGCATGCAGTACACGTGGAACCGACTGCCCCAGGGGTGGAAGCACAGTCCCACCATCTGCCATGGACTGATCCAGGCTGCACTGAAAAAGGGTGAGGCTCTCGAACATCTGCAGTACATCAGTGACATCATTGTGTGTGGGAGCACAGCATTGGAGGTATTTGGGAAAGGAGAGAAGATCATCCAAATTCTCCTGGAAGCCAGTTTCGCCATCAAAAAGAGCAAAGTCAAGGGACCTGCCAAAGAGATCCAGTTCCTGGGAGTGAAGTGGCAAGATGGACGGCGTCAGATTCCCGCTGAGGTCATTAATAAGATCACTGCGATGTCTCCACCAACCAGCAAGAAGGAGACACAAGCTTTCTTAGACGCCATAGGCTTTTGGAGAATGCACATTCCCGAGTACAGTCAGATTGTGAGCTCTCTCTACCTGGTGACACACAAGTAGAATGATTTCCACTGGAGCCCTGAATAGGAGCAAGCCTTCACCCAGATCAAGCAGGAAATTTCTCATGTGGTAGCCCTTGGCCCAGTCAGGACAGGACCAGAAGTGAAGAACATGCAACTGGGAGCCATGGTCTGTCCTGGAGCCTTTGACAGAAGGTCGACCACTGGGATTCTGGAGCCAAAGTTACAGAGGGTCCGAAGCCAACTACACTCCCACCGAGAAGGAAATCCTGGCAGCCTATGAAGGTGTCCAGGCCACCTCAGAGGTAATCAGCATGGAAGCACAAATCCTCCTGGCACCCTGACTACCAGTGCTGGGCTGGATGTTCAAAGCAGAGGTTCCCTCTACCCACCACACCACCAATGCCACATGGAGCAAGTGGATTGCCCTCATAACACAGTGTGCCTGTATTGGAAACCCGAATCACCCTGGGATCTTGGAAATGATCACAAATTTGCCCGAATGTGAAAACTTTGGTCTGACTGACGAAAAGGAGCAGAAACAGGTGACTCGTGCTGAGGAAGCTCCACCGTACAACCAACTACCAGCAGAAGAAACACACTATGCTCTTTTCACTGACAGTTCCTGTTGCATCATAGGGGTGAACCGGAAATGGAAAGCAGCCATATGGAGTCCCATATGACAGGTCACAGAAGCTGCTGAAGGAGGAGGTGAATTGAGCCAACCTGCTGAACTCATAGTGATTAGGTTGGCCCTGAACATTGCTGAAAGAGAGAAGTGGCCAAAACTCTACCTCTGTACTGATTCATGGATGGTAAGCATGCTCTGTGGGGTTGGCTTGAAAAGTGAAAAAAGGCTAATTGGCAGCTTAGAGGAAAACCAATCTGGGCTGTTGAGGAGTGGAAAGACATTGCTGCCCAGGTAGAGAAGCTACCTGTGAAGGTCCGTCATGTAGATGCCCATGTCCCCAAGAGTCAGGTTAACAGGGAACACCGAAACAATTAACAGGTAGATGAGGCTGCGAAGGTAGAGGTGTCAGAGATAGAGTCGGATTGGCAACACAAGGGGGAGTTATTCCTAGCTAGATGGGCCCATGATGCCTCAGGCCATCAGGGCAGAGATGCCACTTTTAGGTGGGCACGAGACTAAGGGGTGGATCTAACCATGGACTGTATCTCCCAGGTTATCCATATCTGTGAGACATGTGCTGCCATCAAGCAAGCCAAGCAGGTGAAACCCCTGTGGTATGGTGGGTGGTGGTCCAAATACAAGTATGGGGAGGCCTGGCAGATTGATTTCATCACACTGCCTCAAACCTGCCAAGGCAAGTGCTACGTTCTCACAATGGTAGAAGCCACCACAGGATGGTTGGAGACTTACCCTGTGCCTCATGCCACTGCCCATGATGCCATCTTGGGCCTTAAAAAACAAGTCCTTTGGGGCCATGGTACCTCTGAGAGAATTGAGTCAGACAACAGGACTAATTTCAAGAACAGCCTCATAAACACCTGGATTAGGGAGCATGGCATGGAGTGGGTGTACCACATTCTGTATCATGCACCAGCTGCCAGCAAAGTGGAGTGATGCAACAGCCTGCTAAAAACCACCTTGAAGACTCTAGGTGGGGGGACCTTCAAGAATTGGGAGCTGCGTTTAGCAAAGGCCATCTGGTTAGTTAACACCTGAGGCTCCACCAACCAAGTAGGTGCTGCCCAATCTGAGCCCCTGCTTACAGTAGACAGAGACAAGGTCCCAGCAGTACATGTCAGAGGTCTGTTATGGCAGAATGTTTGGATTAATCCTGCCTTGAGTAAAGACAAACCCATCTGTGAGGCTGTCTTTGCTCAGGTACCAGGTTGCACATAGTGGGTAATGCAGCGGGATGGAGAAACATGTTGTGTACCGAAGGGAGATTTGATTTTGGGTAAGAATCACTTGTAAAGTTGGAATGTCTATGTACCATTGCTTGCTGGATGTCACTGCCACTATTTGTATATGTATAGATGTAGGGCAAGAAAACAAAGGAGGTTTAGTAAAAGGAGAACAAAGACCGCTTGGTTAAAGAAAGGAAGCTTATTCCGATGAGCTAGGGAGAAGATGTAACAAAGTTTCTAAAAAGTAACAGATAGAACCTCTGGAGTTTGCAAAAACTGTAACAGTAATGCTTGTTCTGAAAGAAATTTTCCCAAGCTTAAATAATTTGTTCTATTGGCTGTCTAAAGGGGTGTTGTTTTAACCTGATGGCAAAAATATTATAAAAACGGTATGCTTTTCCAATAAATGTTCTTGGCCTTATGACTGTCTGGAGACCGTGCTTTTTGCACCAATATGCCGCAAATGGCGCCCATACGTGGGACATGAAATCTCTAAGACGATTCTGGACCAGTGGTGTATTGCCAACTGAACCAAAGGGGTGGATTTCAAGAATCATCAAGGAAGTCCTTCTCGTCATGAGCAAAGGAGCAATTACAGGTCAGTCTTGTAAGCAGTTGGGGAAATTACAGCTTATAAACAAAAAACAGAAAACAAACAAAAAATACAAAAAATACAAAACAACCCAAAAATATATATAGATATATAGAATGGGGAATAATGGAAGTAAAAGAGAGACTCTTCATAAAAACTGTTTATTACACATTACAAGGGAACAAGACTGTAAAATACAAGAAAGAAAGCTTAGACAACTCATTATGTGGGTAAAGACTAATTGTCTGTGGTATGAAGTAAAGGAATTGTTTAATCTTGAAAACTGGAAATGAGTGGGTGATTCTTTAAAGACTCATCAATCAGGGAACCATGAGGCTAATCCTGATGAATTTATTACATGGCGAATTGTTTATTCTGCACTATGATCTTTTCATGAGTCAGATCAAACCAATCAGCCAACAGTAAATCTGTCGGCAGATTCTTCTTCTGAATCAACACCACCACTTTCATGTCATGGTTCGGTAGTTTTGCAAAAGGAGGAAGGAATTAATGAAAAGGAACCAGAGAGCAATCCCATAAATCTAAAAGACTGTAATTTACATCCTATTGGGACACTGCAGCTGATGGAAACTACAGCTGTAGCACCTTCTAGCAACTCAAGGGTGCCAAAATGGCAATTAAATCCTCCACCTGATGTGACTAATAATGAAGTTTTGCTGTCCTCTGAGCCAAAACCCTTTTTAGACACCTGCAAAAAACAAGCAGTAGATTGAGGGGATGTTGACATGCTCATTGCTATGCCAGTAGTTTAACACAACAGGCATCCTCATCATGAGCAAATTTCTTATGATATGGCTAAGGAGTTCAGAAATGCTATGAGTAAAAAAGGTCTGCAATCTTCCTATACGATGAGACTTATAGAGTCTATTGCAGAAAGTTATGTAATGTTACCTGCTGATTGGAAATCTTTATTTAGATTGGTTATGACACCAGCACAGTACTTGATTTGGTGGTCTGAATACTAAGATTTATGTCAAGAGCAGGTGCTGGAAAATATGAACATTGGCAATGCTGCAACAACAAGGGATCATCTAGCAGGGAAAGGAGCTCAAGCATCTATAAAGGATGAATTAAGAATGCCCCCAGAAACATTTAACCAAGTGTGGGGGATTGTTATGAAAGCTCTGAAAAAAGTGCCAGATATTAATAAGGCTGAACCTAGCTTTTCTACCATAAGGCAAGGACCCTGAGAGGTTTACATTACTTTTATTGATCATCTCCAAGCAGCTGTGAATAGGTAAGTTGATTCAGCATCTGCAGCAGAAGCTTTACTGAAATCCTTAGCCTATGAAAATGCTAATACTAACTGTCAAAAGGCAATTGATCTGATCAGAAGCAAACCTGATACTACTGTAATTGATTTTATCAAAATCCCTCCGGACTAGTCCAGTCGGCCCCCGGGGGCACCGCCTGATTCCCCCGGATGGGGACAGGGGAGATCGGCCGCCCTGCGGCAGAGGGTCAGGTCTGGTGACGGGAAGTTGAGGAGGTTTCCAGTCCCCAAGAGGCAAAGAGGCTCAGAGAGTGAGAGGTCCAAGGTGCTTTATTAAAAGGGAAGCGAGGAAGCGGGCACCCTGGAGGCTCTTGGGCAGTCCGTGGACGTGAGGTCTCATCGCGAGACCACACGAGGCACGAACCCCCCGAGCCTCGACGGTTGGGGGGTTTAAAAAGGGGGAAACGGGGTCTCCAGGGGTGGATCAGCAGGGGCGGAGCCAATTGGCTCGGGTACAGCAGTAATAAGCAAGCGGGGCAGCAAATAATACACAACCAGGGGAGGGATACAATTGAACCAATGAGGGAACGAGGGAAACAGAACTTTCTGGACATGGGTGGCAACTGGGGCGGTGTCGGGGGTTGAGAATTTCTTCCCATTCCCGTTACTAAGCAACAAATAGTTAGATGTTTAGAGTAATCAAAAGACAAAGGTGGGCTTGGGCGAGGCAGGGTAAGGGAACACCCAGCCCTTGAAACGGGAGTCTCACTCGCTCTCTCGTGGTTCGGACGCTGAGAGGAGAGGCTGCTCTTTGCTTTTCGGCTGGACCAGAGGGAATCCAACTGTGCCCTGTTTTCTCTTCTCCTGACTGGGTGAGCTTGGATTCAACCTTTTCTCCCCACGGGAAAGGGCACGTTTCCCCGGGCTGCGTTTCCCGCAGCCGCTGCCGGGAAAGTCCCGCGGCCCCTGCTGCCTGCCCCCGCCCTCTGCCGCACGAGACCGCGGCGTCTGCTGTGACTGCAGAAAATCCTCGCTGGCTGGCTGGCTGGCTGGCTGGGGAGAGGGCCAACTCCTGACCCGCCGCTCCGCTCGCCGCTCCGAGCTGCTTTGCTGCCTGCTTGCTCATCTCTCCGCCATTATCGGCTGCCACTACCTGACCTGACCCTGCGCCACAGCGCCACCTGCAGCCGCTCGGGAGTCATCGCACCTGCCCTGCCCGGCCGGGAGCTCAACAGCGCCCCTGCTGCTTGCAACCGTGATTACACCACACGGGCAAAGGCTCAGCAGCTCACAAGCCATCTGCTATTGGTTTTCTGGTTCTAGTTCTGGTTGCTATTATTGTTATTGCTTGTTTATAGATACTAGTAAAGAACTGATATTCCTTTTTTCCCATACCTTTGCCTGAAAGCCCTTGATTTACAAAATTGAATAATTTGGAGGGAGGGAGGAAAGGAAATCACATTCTCTGTCCTGGGGGAGGGTTCAACCTCTCTTGGCAGACACCTGTCTTTCAAACCAAGACAGATCTTGGCGCCCAACGTGGGGCACGAGGGCATTGGAAGAAAAAGGAATAACAGTTTCTGTGAGACCTATCTTAGTGTGGTGAACATGAAAACCTCATTGAGTGGTACTATGTTGAGTATACCCTGGTTTGGTTGGCACATACTTGTGACCACATTTTTCCCATTTGCAGCTCCCTACCTAAACATGGGCCCTATAACTAAGGTTATTGTGGCTGTCATCCAGTTTGCACAATGGGCCAATAGGGTGAAGAATTTCTGGATCTTTCAGTTCATTTTAACGGCAGGCACATGGTTACAGTTTTTTGACACCATCAGTACATGTTTTTGGAGTTTGTTTGGTAACGGTACCTTTTGTGAGGAGATAACACCAGGAGAAGGTTTTTCTCAACCTTTTATTCATTACTTTGGGCCTACCCAACTAATGCTCGAAGGGTTTGGAAACTCTCTAAATGCTTATGATATCATACAGTGCCTGGTGTTGCTGTGGCTGATAGGTCTATCCTACTTTGCATTCTGGGATAAGGTGAAAATTCCCTGGGTAACCATTCCAACAGCTGTGTCAGGGAATAGGGATGCAGCCACAGAGCCCGAGGCTGTCCCAGAGCCTGGGGATATCCAACAGCCTGACCCTGTCCAACAGCCTGCCTCAGAAACGAACCATCCGGAGTGGGTGGGGGTGCTAGTGGAGGAGATGATACACAGAATATACCAGCTGCTGAAGGAATACATCTCCCTAGCAGGTGTAAAACCCTCTCCTCGCCCCAAAGGGAAAGAGTCTGATGGTGCAGCAGTGGAACCCACAGATGTTACAACCATCCAGGTTCCAGCTGAATCCCAAGAGCAGCCACGGCCAGCCAAAGTTGCCCCTGTGGTGCGTACAAAGTATAAGACCAAATCAGTACGCCCAGTTAATGATGATGGAGAGCCATTGCCCTCACAATCAGCAGTGGAGTCTGAGCCCGTAATCATCACTGAGTCCTTCCACTTCGATACTCTCCGTAATCTGCGAGATGATGTTAAGCGACGCACGCACGAAGCCTTCCAAACCTGGTTACTTCGGGTTTGGGACCTTATGGGCCCAGGTGTGCAGCTGGATAATAATGAAGCAAAGAATTTGGGACCCTTGGCCCAAGACCCGGGTGTTGACAAAGTGTTCGCGAGGGAGACAGGGCCCCTTTCTCTCTGGGAGAGGCTTTTAATGGGTGTAAGAGAGAAGTTTGTCCACAAAGACAGAATGCAGGATCCCCACCGTAGATTGTCCTGGAAGACCATTGAGGAAGGGATCCAACGGCTGAGAGAAGCAGCCATAATGGAGGTGCTCTTTGGGAGGGATGGACAGCACGAAAATGACCCTGATAAGGTCAGGTGCACCGGGCAAATGTTGTGGAGCCTTGCAAGGCAAGGGCCAGACCAACATGCCACCTTCCTTGCAACTATTAATGCTGATGACAATCGAGAGACGGTGGGCTCAATAGCTGACAGGCTCAGGTATTATGCAAGTGTGATCAGTGACCCGATGAAGGCTCAGGTCTCTGCTGTGGTTCAAGACCTCAGGGAGGAGATGAAAGAGATAAGGGAGATGAGAGAGGAGATGAAGGACCTGAGGGAGGAGATTAGGGACGAGATGAGGAGGATCAATGTGGCACCAGTGAGAGTCACAGGCCCCAATACCAGAGCCAGACGTCCCCCAGCTAGGGAAAGAGGGTACACCCCACGAGCTGAGTTGTGGTTCTTTCTGCATGACCATGGGGAAGACATGAGGAGGTGGGATGGGAAGCCCACTACTGCCCTGGCAGCACGGGTGCGTCAGCTTAAGGAGGGAAATGCTGGCCGAGGGGGTTCTGCTAAAGCGAAGGTAGCCTCAGCTTCCCGTGGCCGACCTGCTAGGTACAATAGAAGGGAAGATGATGGGTCAGATCCCCTTGAAGGAACCTCTAGAATGTATGACCAGGAAGGGAATGATAACCAGTGCTAGAGGGGCCCTGCCTCTAGCCAGGTAGAGGTACGGGAAAACCGTGTTTTTTGGACTGTGTGGATTCGATGGCCTGGCACATCAGAGCCACAGAAATATGAAGCACTAGTTGATACAGGTGCGCAGTGTACCCTAATGCCATCGGGACTTGCGGGAGCAGAATCCATTTCTATTGCTGGCGTGACGGGGGGATCACAGCAGTTGACCCTGGTTGAAGCCGAGGTGAGCCTGACTGGGAAGGAGTGGCAAAAACATCCCATTGTGACTGGCCCAGAGGCTCCATGTATTCTAGGCATAGACTTCCTCCGTAACGGCTATTTCAAAGACCCAAAAGGACTCAAGTGGGCTTTTGGAATAGCTGCTGTCGAGGCAGAGGGTGTGAGGCAATTGAACACTTTGCCTGGACTATCAGAGAACCCTTCTGCAGTTGGACTTTTGAAGGTGGAGGACCAGCAAGTACCAATTGCCACCTCGACAGTGCACCGCCGGCAATACAGGACTAATCGAGATGCTGTGGCTCCCATCCACAAGATGATCCGTGAGCTGGAGAGCCAAGGGGTGGTCAGCAAGGCCCACTCATCCTTTAACAGCCCCATCTGGCCTGTGCGCAAATCTGACGGAGAATGGAGATTGACTGTGGACTATCGTGCCTTGAATGAGGTGACTCCACCTCTGAGTGCTGCTGTGCCAGACATGCTGGAGCTCCAGTATGAGCTAGAGTCCAAGGCAGCAAAATGGTATGCCACTATTGACATTGCAAATGCATTTTTCTCCATTCCTCTGGCAACAGAGTGCAGACCTCAGTTTGCTTTCACCTGGAGGGGCGTGCAGTATACCTGGAACCGACTGCCCCAGGGGTGGAAGCACAGTCCCACCATCTGCCATGGACTGATCCAGGCTGCTCTGGAAAAGGGTGAGGCTCCGGAACATCTGCAGTACATCGACGACATCATTGTGTGGGGGAGCACAGCGGAAGAAGTGTTTGAGAAAGGAGAGAAAATCATCCAAATTCTCCTGGAAGCCGGTTTTGCCATCAAGAAGAGCAAAGTCAAGGGGCCTGCCAAAGAGATCCAGTTCCTAGGAGTGAAGTGGCAAGATGGCCGACGTCAGATTCCTACCGAAGTCATCAACAAGATCACAGCGATGTCCCCACCAACCAACAAGAAGGAGACGCAAGCCTTCCTAGGCGCCATAGGTTTCTGGAGGATGCATATCCCCGAGTACAGCCAGATTGTGAGTCCTCTCTACCTGGTGACCCGCAAGAAGAATGATTTCCACTGGGGCCCTGAACAGCAACAAGCCTTCGTCCAGATCAAGCAGGAGATCGCTCATGCAGTAGCTCTTGGTCCAGTCAGGACAGGACCAGAAGTGAAGAATGTGCTCTACTCCGCAGCCGGGGGAAATGGTCTGTCCTGGAGCCTTTGGCAGAAGGTGCCTGGCGAGACTCGAGGACGACCACTGGGATTCTGGAGCCGAAGTTACAGAGGGTCCGAAGCCAACTATACTCCCACCGAGAAGGAAATCCTAGCAGCCTATGAAGGAGTCCAAGCCGCCTCAGAGGTAATTGGTACGGAAGCACAACTTCTCCTTGCACCCCGACTGCCAGTGCTGGGGTGGATGTTCAAGGGAAAGGTTCCCTCAACCCACCATGCCACCGATGCCACGTGGAGCAAATGGATTGCTCTTATCACACAGCGCGCCCGTATTGGAAACCCGAATCGCCCTGGGATCTTAGAAATAATTACAAATTGGCCCGAAGGTGAAAACTTTGGCCTCATGGATGAAGAGGAGCAGGAACAAGTGACTCGTGCAGAGGAAGCTCCACCTTACAACCAACTGCCACAAGATGAAACATGCTACGCTCTGTTCACTGATGGTTCCTGTCGTATTGTGGGGGCAAATAGGAAGTGGAAAGCAGCTGTATGGAGCCCCACACGACAGGTCGCAGAGGCTAAAGAAGGAGAGGGGGGATCAAGTCAACTTGCTGAACTCAAAGCTGTCCAGCTGGCCCTGGACATTGCTGAAAGAGAGAAGTGGCCGAAGCTCTACCTCTACACTGATTCATGGATGGTAGCCAATGCTCTATGGGGTTGGTTGGAAAGGTGGAAAAAAGCCAGCTGGCAGCGTAGAGGAAGACCAATCTGGGCTGCTGATGAGTGGCGGGACATTGCCACTAGGGTGGAGAAGCTACCTGTGAAAGTCCGTCATGTGGATGCCCATGTCCCCAAGAGCCGAGCTAATGAGGAACACCGAAACAACGAACAGGTGGATAAGGCCGCAAAGATAAAAGTGTCACAGATAGATTTGGATTGGCAACACAAGGGGGAGCTGTTTCTAGCTCGATGGGCCCATGATGCCTCTGGCCATCAGAGCAGAGATGCCACCTACAAGTGGGCACGAGACCGAGGGGTGGATCTAACCATGGACTGTATCTCCCAGGTAATCCATAATTGTGAGACGTGTGCTGCCATCAAGCAAGCCAAGCGGGTGAAACCCCTGTGGTATGGTGGGAGGTGGTCTAAATATAAGTATGGAGAGGCCTGGCAGATTGATTTCATCACACTGCCTCAAACCCGTCATGGCAAGCGCTACGTGCTCACAATGGTAGAAGCCACCACGGGGTGGCTGGAAACCTACCCTGTGCCTCACGCCACTGCCCGTAACACCATCCTGGGCCTTGAAAACCAAGTCCTGTGGAGGCATGGTACCCCTGAGAGAATTGAGTCAGACAACGGGACTCATTTTAAAAATAGCCTCATAAACACCTGGGCTAGGGAACATGGCATTGAGTGGGTGTACCACATTCCTTATCATGCACCTGCTGCTGGCAAAGTGGAGCGATGCAATGGTCTGCTAAAAACCACCTTGAAAGCTTTAGGCGGGGGGACTTTTAAAGGTTGGGAACAGCATCTAGCCAAGGCCACCTGGCTAGTTAACACCCGAGGTTCCACCAGCCGAGCTGGCCCTGCCCAATCTGAACCCCTGCAAACAGCAGACGGGGATAAAGTTCCAGTGGTACACATGAGAGGCATGCTAGGGAAAGCTGTTTGGATTAATTCTGCCTCAGGCAAAGACAAACCCACCCGTGGGGTTGTTTTCGCTCAGGAACCAGGGTGTACCTGGTGGGTGATGCAAAAGGATGGAGAAGCACGATGCATACCGCAAGGAGACCTTAGTTGGGGTTGAATTGCCCATAACACTGTGCCTGTATCCATATCTGTATGTATATATCTATATAATTAGAGTAATGCATGTGTGTATATAATTTAAATGTTTAAGCTCAATGTAACATGTTGGAATGGGAAAAATTCGGGGTGGATGATGTCGGGGGTTGAGAATTTCTTCCCATTCCCGTTACTAAGCAACAAATAGTTAGATGTTTAGAGTAATCAAAAGACAAAGGTGGGCTTGGGCGAGGCAGGGTAAGGGAACACCCAGCCCTTGAAACGGGAGTCTCACTCGCTCTCTCGTGGTTCGGACGCTGAGAGGAGAGGCTGCTCTTTGCTTTTCGGCTGGACCAGAGGGAATCCAACTGTGCCCTGTTTTCTCTTCTCCTGACTGGGTGAGCTTGGATTCAACCTTTTCTCCCCACGGGAAAGGGCACGTTTCCCCGGGCTGCGTTTCCCCGCAGCCGCTGCCGGGAAAGTCCCGCGGCCCCTGCTGCCTGCCCCCGCCCTCTGCCGCACGAGACCGCGGCGTCTGCTGTGACTGCAGAAAATCCTCGCTGGCTGGCTGGCTGGCTGGCTGGGGAGAGGGCCAACTCCTGACCCGCCGCTCCGCTCGCCGCTCCGAGCTGCTTTGCTGCCTGCTTGCTCATCTCTCCGCCATTATCGGCTGCCACTACCTGACCTGACCCTGCGCCACAGCGCCACCTGCAGCCGCTCGGGAGTCATCGCGCCTGCCCTGCCTGGCCGGGAGCTCAACAGCGCCACCTGCAGCCGCTCGGGAGTCATCGCACCTGCCCTGCCCGGCCGGGAGCTCAACAGCGCCCCTGCTGCTTGCAACCGTGATTACACCACACGGGCAAAGGCTCAGCAGCTCACAAGCCATCTGCTATTGGTTTTCTGGTTCTAGTTCTGGTTGCTATTATTGTTATTGCTTGTTTATAGATACTAGTAAAGAACTGATATTCCTTTTTTCCCATACCTTTGCCTGAAAGCCCTTGATTTACAAAATTGAATAATTTGGAGGGAGGGAGGAAAGGAAATCACATTCTCTGTCCTGGGGGAGGGTTCAACCTCTCTTGGCAGACACCTGTCTTTCAAACCAAGACAGGCGGTAACAAGACGAGGTAACAGAAACTTTTAACCAATAAACTAAAAGAAAACTTTCAGGGGGTGAGGTGTGGGAGGTTATACTTCGTCCTCAGAGTCCTCGGACCAGGCAGCATTCCCTCTGGGGAGCTGCGCCAGTTTGACAGCTGGCGTCCGAGGCTCTGGGTCAGCCGGTTCGGATTGGTGAACCTCCACAATTAAATGCTTTGACTGTGGAGAGGAAGGTCATGTGAGAAAGCAGTGCCCCAAGAATGAGCAAAGGAATGAAAGACCTAGCAAGCTGAGCCCCAGATGCAAAACAAGCTATCACTGGAGTAGCCAATGCCATTCTAAATTCAACCAACAAGGAAACTGCCTGCCAAAGCATGGAAACTTGAAGGGGGGCGTGAAATCCGGTGCCCCTCAAGAAAACAGGATCCAGCCACAGCTAGTCCCCACAGCTCCACCTATGTCAGGGGAACCCCAGGCAGTGCCTGTTTAGACTTGGCAGTTTCCACCACAACCACAATAAATGACATATTGGTTCACCTTATACTTACAGGCTTAACTGGACCCCTTCCTTTTAAATGCCATGCATTGCTACTTGGGAGATCATCATCATCTGTAAGTGGACTTTTTATTTTACCAGGAATCATCGAGTCTGATTCTAGGGGTGAAATAAAAATCAGGGCATGGACTCCTAACCCACCTTGTACTGTTCCAGCAGGATCATGCATTGCTCAACTATTGTGGAACGCATGCATGCCCTTTTAAAGAATATGCTTCTTAAACACAAAAAGGGGAAACCCCTTGGTATAACATCTCAGGAACAATTGGGCAAAGCAACATTTGTTTTAAATTTCTTAAATATTTCCAGATTTGATAACAAAAGAGCAAGCGAAAGAAGGTTGTCTCCTGATGCTTTGACAGATTCTCAACCACTTGTTTATTATAAAGATTTGCAGAGTGGACAATGGCTAGGCCCAGTGCCTTTGATAACATGGGGCGTGATTATGGTTGTGTTTCTCTATCCACAGGAGCTCATTGGCTACCTGCAAAGAACATCAAACCTGCTGCAGAAGGAATGAAGACTTGAAGGCATCACAATTTTAGTTTAGTAATCAGCTACAATGGGTTTAGGCGCAACATACCTTTTTTGTCATCCTCAGTGGATTCTCGAGGATGGTGAATATGGCATATATCCATGGCCAGTGCTGGTGATCCATTTCAGACATGTCTGGTTGGCATTCCTTTGATGAAAGATGAATGGAACAAGTTATACAGTCAGGTACACATGATTGTACAGCTCCAGGTAAGCATAGATAGTCATGGTGTTTGGGATCATGGCAGTGTAATGCTGACTAATCTGCGGTATGGTACCTGAGCAGTGCTAATGGAGACATGAGAAAATTAAGTGACTTCCCTGATCTTTCACTGCAACCTCCAGAGCTGGATATGCTAAGCTCTATAAAAGCTTCTGTATGTTTTTATCTCAATCACACTAATAGTCCAAATACAGACAACACAGGAATTGATGTACGTGGCACTGGCATTTACCATAATGCCTCTGCCTGGTGTAATCTTACTACTCCCTCACAAGTCACCACAAAAATCAATGCAATATGTCTGCCTGATAACATATGTCTAATATGTGGTAACAGAGCATGGAAAAGTATTCCAGGTAAAGCAGTGGGAGGTCCATGCACTTTCAGTCATTTGACTGTGTTTCAGCCCAGTCTCAAAACACTAAGTGGACACTATGACACAAGCGAAACCAACGTAATGCTGAGTCATTTGACCCTGACTGTAACTTTAAGGCCAAATTCTAGAATTCTTCCAAAATATTTTTTAGTTCTTTGGTTGCCTCTGTTGGTACTGTGCATGCCTTGAACACAATTAATAAACTAGGCTGTTTGCTTGCAAAGGAGAGTAACGCTACTAGTAATGCTTTAACAGGATTGTTAACAGATGTTGGTCTGTGCATTATACAACACTGCAAAAGAGAGCAGCAATATTGTATTGGTAGCCCAGGGACATGGATGTGAAGACTTTGATGGAATGTCCTGTATGAACCTGAGGGACCATTCTGAATCCATCCACTGAAGCATCCAGGAATTGAAGGAGCTGTCTGGAGACAGCAGCAAAACAAGGGATGAGATCCTTTTGTCTTGTTTTCTTTGCTGGGAAGTTTCAATTTTGGACCTTGGGTTAAACATGTAGTTGCCGTAGTAATAACGGGACTTGTAGCACTTTTGATGATCACACTGTGTTTGCCATGTATCTTTTCTTATATGCAACGACTTATCGATCAGAACGTAAAGCAGGTAATGTTAGTGCACACACACACTGTAATGGCTTTGCAGCACTTAATAAATAAAAAAGTGGGCAATGTAGGGCAAGAAAACAAAGCAGGTTTAGTAAAAGGAGAACAAAGACCGCTTGGTTAAAAGAAAGGAAGCTTATTCCGATGAGCTAGGGAGAAGATGTAACAAAGTTTCTAAAAAGTAACAGATAGAACCTCTGGAGTTTGCAAAAACTGTAACAGTAATGCTTGTTCTGAAAAAAGTATTCCCATGCTTCAATAATTTGTTCTATTGGCTGTCTAAAGGGGTGTTGTTTTAACCTGATGGCAAAAATATTATAAAAACGGTATGCTTTTCTAATAAATGTTTTTGGCCCTATCACTGTCTGCAGACCTTTTTGCGCTGACACGCTGCATATATATGTATAGATGTATAGATGTATCTGTATAAATGTTTGTGTTTAGAGTTGAAATATATTAATTTGGGCATTAAGCTGATGATATGGAATAAGGGGTGGAAATTTTTGTCTTGGTTTAGAGACAAGTTTTGGGAGAAAACACTCTGAAATGAGTGTTTCCTCTTAGCAATTCCTTTCTGACGATATGAAATAAATATTGATTGGTAAAAGTCAAAAGAAAAGACAAAAAGTTTATTTGACAAAGTGC
Organism: Entomyzon cyanotis; assembly: GCA_024500445.1. Lineage (NCBI taxonomy): Eukaryota > Metazoa > Chordata > Aves > Passeriformes > Meliphagidae > Entomyzon > Entomyzon cyanotis. Next base: position 961,493 of record JAKEPQ010000768.1, read on the forward strand.
CCACATGACACAAAAGAAATTTATAACTGTTAGAAACTGAACCTTCAGAACCTTACCCACACATACGCCCCCCACCAGCTGAAGAACAAACACACAAAAAAAAGAAAAAGTTAGGGGAAGGGAAAAAATAACTCCACTGGCCACATGTCAGGGAACAAAACGACGGATGGCTTTGTCCCCGGTGAGGGAAGAAGAGTCCACCCAGCAGGTCGGGAACAAGAAAAAACAGATGGGAGCCTGGTGAACTCCAACGTGGTTGGTCTCCTCTTCGCTGCAGATGAAACTGGTGGATTTTAAAGTCCCTTCTTTTGCTGGCTCAGCTTTTCCCGAGGTCTGGCTGAGATCAGGTGTCCCTGCAGCTTCCCCGCTGGTCGGCGCCGGGCAGCCCCTGCCGATGGTGTGATCTCAGACAAGAGCTAAGCCGAAGAGTTCCAGAAGAAACCACCAAAGCTGCCATAGGGCTGCTGTTGTAGTCCAGGGAAAATCTTCTTCCCTCAGCTAGCAAGAAGCAAGCTAGCTAAGAGCAACCATGTACCACGTGCCCCCAGCACACCCCGAGCCCGCTGGAAGCTAAGCGCTTGAAGAAAACCTGTGCTGAGTTCCTCTGGTTCCCGCCCCGCCCCTGGACTCAGCTTAAAGCGACAGGATTTATTTCTGGGCATTAGCCGACGATCAGGAATAGACTGTCATCATCAAATCACTCCAAGATAATATTTTAAGAGTATTTCAGTGCAAGCAAGTGTGTGTTTCAAATTGAACTTGACCCACAATCCTTACTGAAAAATACAAGGGCTAGGTTGTGCAGGCAGAGTAACCATTCCAATAACTGACCTTTAGGGTATAAAAGAGATGTCATCTTGCCAATATCACTTAATGCTGAATACACACTTCTACAACATTCATATTTGTTCTATCAAATTACAATAAGAATTGTACAACTAAGATTGCTAAGTAACATGCCATTAATTTATCAAAACTGCTTGCTTTAAACTTAAACACTTATTTGAAGATTGACAGAGCTGACCATTTTCCCATTGCATAGATGTATTCCATAGATGTTTGTGTGTAAAATTAGAGAATACTTGTATAACAGTAAGACTGCTGCTTTCTTTGGCTTTTCTTCATAAAATAATAGTTCTATATTCTTTAAACAGTTCTGCTGATTCTAAAATTGACAAGGTTAAAGTAATTTTTGAGATTGATGCAATGTCCTGACTCTTTGACACTACTTATTGATCCAGGAATGTCTCACATGTATGTTTACCCTACATAAATGAAAACAACAGGAATTAGATTTGTTGGCTACAGTGTGGTCCCCGTGGTTCATGACCACTGCAATCTGGAATTAGACCCATTGTCCGATTAGACATGAAATGAGAAAGTAACTTGATGGAAAAAAGGGAGATTTCTAAGTGAGTATGTGTGTCCTCAGGAGGTTCTGATTGGAGCAAAGCCACTTGACTGCAGTAATTTTTGATATTGTAAACAGTGTTGAGTGGGAGCAGAATCTCTACAACTATTCTAAGTGTAATGAGTAAAGGTGAACTTATTTATCCTCTACCTTTGGGCTGCAGCACTTGAAATGTAGACTCAACTTATTGACATTGCCAGAAAGACACTACAAGAAAAGCATGTAACGTCTTGAGCAGTTTGGGCTACAGGCCTTGTAATACCCACCACAAAAATGAAGAAGGAAACAGAGGATTCCACTTAAGCAGCAAGCATTTAAGCTTGTTAGCAATTATTGCAGCAAATGAAACATGCATACAGAGCTGACAGAAAAACACCCTAAAAAATAAAGGCTTATGCAAAGAAGCAAAAATAAATCCAAGTACTTCTTTTTTTCCCCCTGAAGAAAGTGATTCTATAACAAGTGTCTCAGGAAGAACTGGCAATTACCAAGTACTAACGAGTAAAGTACTCTTCTGAATTAAGACTGTATCTCTAAATTTAATAGGCAAGTATCCCTAAGCTGACAAGAAGTCACTGAAATCATGGTGGGTACAAATTTCACTACTAGATCATGACCTTTCTATCCATGACAACTTCAGCTGTTAGTAGGTAGCAATCATCTCTGAGAGGACACAATGTAATATCTCCTACTGAAGAAAATGTGTTCATCTTAAAATAGCTCATTATACATTTTCTGCCTATGTGGTAAAACTGACTGAAATACGTTTTGTGAAAAGGCTCCTCTTCTGTGGAACTCTTACTAGGAATAGGATACATTTTGCAAGTGAAATAATCTAATCCAGAATAAACCCCCTCATTTACTCTAAAATGTCCATACACGGGAGTTGTTCAAAACCGGCTATTACCCTTTAAATTCACAACACACCTTGTTCTAGAGTAAGCTGTAAACTGTCACATAGAAAAAAAAAAAAAAGATCAAAACCAAACATTTATGTCCCATTCACTGTGTCTCCGCTGTGTTTCCTGTTCACTATGTTTTTTCCCTGAAGAAATAATTCAGCAGTAGCCCTCTGGATAACAGTGGGACAGCTCTGTCTTTCCCTTTACATGCATCAAGCCTAACCATCAACCCAGCACTGCCAAGCCACATCTACACATCTTTTCAATCTCTCCAGGGCTGGTGCCTCCACCACCATTACAGAGTTCCTGCAGTAAATTGATCCAAGCTTCAACTGACAGTAGCCTCAGTGTCTACACTGCCCTGAGTTACATCCATACTCCACCTAGAAATAAGGCAAAGAATGACATGATCATGATCATACTCAACAGGTTTGATCTTTTCCAATTACTATGTCAAACAATACCATGTTTGCCATGCCAAACACAGGTTTCAAACTTCATTGAGGATGGAGGTTTGCTGCAACAGCACATAGTATTTTCTTTTTAGGACAACCTTTTAGAAAAATAGTACCTTTTCAGCTTTCCCAGTAAATACATACAGTGATTAAAATTACTTTTGTAAAACAAGCACTCGGTCAGTAACACCTGATGAATGGATAGCAATGCATCCATGAGTGTTCTTTGCAATACCTCTTAATAACATGGTGTTATGAATGGAGACAGGAGCTTAGATAAATTTCTGCCTTTTGCCCAGGCCTTTGACAGCAGGCAGTAGCTCTGTTGGGGTGGCCAGCACCCCAAGACCCGATTTCAATTGCAAGTTTGTTCATAATGGGCGATTAGGTCTAATATGACATAAATTATCATTTATGAGACACAGAAAATAACAGACATAAAACTTAGGACAAAACCACATACTACACAGGAATAAAATAAAAGAAAAGTAACAACTAGTAGAGAGAATTCAGCAGGAGAAAAGGCACCTGTCATTACAGCAAGCAAGAAATAATATAATTGAGGAGCCAATGTATCTTACCAACGCCAATTTGGTGCTGAAGTATACCTCGGAATCCTTTCACTCAATCCCCAGGGAAGTAACCAGCAGAGCCTGGGTCCAGACTCTGGGGAGAAGCCCTTGCACATTTCCAGAGTGTGTGCAGGGAACTGCTGCCTCTGTGATATTTTGTGTGTCTTTTATAGTGTAAAAGTTTGTCTTGAGGTCATGTATTTATTCTTTTCATCTTTTTCCACATTTGCTCTCCATACAGAGATATGGATTCTGGGTTTGAGGCTCCAGACTATTGGGCACCAAGAGATAACCCCTTGATGGGCTTTTGACCCAAACTGAGTTATCTATACACCAGCCATGAAGATGGAGAGGGATGGAGGGGACATCCTGATACACATGGTTATGTACATTCTGTCCCTAGATTAATTTACTAGATGATGAAATATGATTATACAAGCAACTTTGGTTGTGATTGTCTAATATACAACACTTTTATAATTTTGTCCCATAATCTGTGTTTTTGATGTAAAAAGTCTAATAACATCTGAATATTTTATTTTCCATAAAGAAATAGGGTCACATAGACCTTTCATGGGTCATCTTGACTCCGGTTTTTTTGCAATTCAATACTGCCTTTCTGGCATCCTTGACAAACTTATTGGTTTATTTATATTTGCTGTAATTTACAATGTGAGTACTGCTGCCACTCAGTTATACATGGGTAAATATTTAATCTTCTTGACTAACTTATACAGACCTAAAGCTGTGTGGATAATATGGATATGGATAATAATTTCAGGTTTAGGATTTGAACACTTCTGCTCCCAAAGTTCCACATGAATTCTGTAATATCTATTTTCTTCCATTGTTCTAAGATACCTTTGTTACCTGAGACAGTGGGAGCTAAGCTGCAAGTGAGTTGTATTCTTTTACTTAAACTAATGTATTTTGCTGCAGGTTTTATTTTCATTTCTCTGAACTTTAAATATACCCTTGGAAATCCATAGCATATCTATTTTCACAACCTACAAACATCTAAATGCTATTTAGTAAAGCCTATACCTTCTCAAAACTGATACAGGGTCTTAGAGAACCAAGAATTCAATAAATGTAGAATTCAAACCAACCACCTGCAAGGTTATAATTCAAGAAATGCAGTAATTGTTTTCACTTGGACTTTCACCTGTGAAATCCAGAAATTTCATCTTTAAGGAGTTGTTTGCTAATGTATAGGACACTTTTTGTATAGAAATAAGTATATACATATTCTATATAATTAAATGTCTTACATGGATTTTATTATGTAGATTAAGATTATGCTTTCCCTCTAGATAATGGATAAACATTGGGGAGGTAAAAGGTTAAAATAGCAGGTGGTTTTTGTTTTGGCATGTGACAAGCAAACAGATAACTTTCTATGGTAAGCCAGATGTGGCTTTGAAATTCTGTTGGCAGGAATCTATCTGAAGGTATGGATTAGTAAATGATGATTCAGTAAATTGATGGCTGAAGAAGTGCTATGAAGACTTTTCTTGAGACAAATGGATTAGGTCTCTTCAAAGAACAATAAATTTCGGTTAAGGTTCCTGAATTTCACACATGCCCTTCCACTTTATGAATGAAGAAACAGAGAAGTTGTTGCATTAATGCAATACAAATGTGTAATGTTAGTCATCTGGCCTCCTTTAAGAAGAACATGGCAGTCTGTTCTTCATTTCCAAGACCTGTGCAGGGTCTTTATAATTACTGACTTTACCTCCATCAGACTTTGGTATCAGCACACAGATAGCTCTGCTCTAAGGTGCACCTCCATCAAAAGGTGCCCTTTAACTACATAACAGAGAAGGTACATGTATTTGCTTTTCCATTTTCTGTATACACAAATATTTAGATGGCAGTTGTACATTTTTAAAGAAGTTATATAATACCCTGAAGCAATCATCTGCTCTAAAATGCATAATTTATTCAAAAATCATTTGTGGAGTTGAGGGATTGATAGTTTAGAATGGAAAAATTATAGGTATGTTGAGTACATTCTGGCAAAAACAAATAATGTAATCTTATATTGAGATCAAATATTTCAAAATTCAAAGTACAATTAAATTGTTTCCACATATAAGAGCAGTGAAATAACTTTGCAACGTTTGCATCATAAACCAATATATCTACAGAGCAAATAGTAGAACACAGACCATAACTTCTGTCATGAGTGTTGCTTTCAATTTTTGTTTCATTCCACCAAAACTTTTCATATCAGCCTGGCATTTTTTTAACAACTATATGCAGGACCAAAGAATTATGAGTGGTAACTTGAAATATATATCATATATATTTAATCTTTACAACAAATGCAAAAGCAGTAAGTGAAAAACAAAGACATAAAAGACTGTAAAAACTCTTGAGAACATATAATGAAGTGTAAGAGTGAATGTCACAACAGATTTATATATGTTCAAGTTTCAGCAAAAACTGCTGAAGACGAATTTAAGGATATTTATATATCATACTTTTGGCACAATAGCAGCAACCAAAATAAATTATCCAGGAATATGACATAAGAAACAGATTCAGGGTGTAAACAACAAGCTGAATAAGAATTTTGAACTAAAGAAAACTTTCATGCCAAAGAGAGGTTTTCCAGCCTTGCAGAGCACTCAAGAACAGTGTTGTTTTTTAATAAGATTTCAGTATTTCACTTTTTTCCTAAAGTTTCTAGTTCAACTATTGTGAAAAGTGTTTTGGAAAAGGTAACACATCATCTTTGTCAGGAAAACGAACATATATTTATTTTTCATGAAATGCATTCTCTGTATTTATGCACTATAAATGGTACACAAAAAGTCTATTCCATTCATGTCAAGCCAAAAGAGCAAATGAAAAGAAACTGCAAAGACAATTCCAAAGAGAATTATTTTTCTCCCACTCTCTTTTCTTTTGAGCTTTGCTTCAGAAGGAATTATGCCTTTTTTTTCTTTTTCATGTTTGTTTGGGGTTTTTTTAATTGCTTGTTTGTTTATCCCTGGAAATAGGAACTGTCATTAACCAAAACAAAAAACAAATTTAAGACTAAAAAAATTGTTTTACAGATTGGGATTTGACAAGATCTGGGGTGAAGTTGCTCAGTAGGGACACCTATATTTTGTGCAAACACATTGCTCAGCATGGAACAGTATCTTGTGGCACTCATGAAGTGGGTGACATGGGATGGTCAGTAGGACACATCAAAATGTCAATGCAGTTTTCAAGATGATTCTTCCCTGGCCTGATACCCTTTGAATCCTTTTGTCAATGCAAAGTATTCCTAAACCAGATCACATTCTTCAATTTCAGAATGCAGAACAAAGCTCAAGTGGAATAAACAGACCACATTGATTGCAAATGTAAATCCAACCCATGTAAATAAAAGGTTATCAGTCTCAGTACACTCAGATAGCCCTGTTGTGAACTGTTTGCCAGGTTAACATGCCCTTAATCAGCAGTAATATGATTGCAAATTAACCATGTTAATAACTCACGGTGCCAGACACTGAAAGCAGAAACATCAGTGCTTCTGAAGAAAGGGCTGTGGTGTTCTACAAGCGCTGAACTACAGGAGGACCCGACAACTGGTATGAAAGCTGCATTTCAGGATAGCTATTACCATCAGACATCCTACTTGCTACAATCATCCATCAGCTGCTTCTAAAGTCCTGCCCACCTTTACTGTGTCATCTGGAGTAGATGAAGTTTTAACTGTGAGTGAGTGATAGAAGGAAAAAGAAGAAAAAAAGACAAGGAGCCTTCTGTCATTGCAAATTTCTCATCCTGTCTTTCTCTCTGTTTCAGTATCTTCATGCTGATTGAAGTTCTTCAGGCAGTTTTTAGAAAGACAAAAAACCTAAATAAAATCAATTGAAACAAATAAGATCTATGACAACAAAGAACACATCATAAAGTGAATTGCAGAATGGAAATAAAAAAATACTGCAGGTTGCAACTTTTTTCCTTTTATGCTCTGACTATTATCTCACTTAAGTTTGAAATAATTCCTCGTTTTCTTGGTATCCATTACCAAATTCCATGTTTTTCTATTTATTTGGCATATGTATTTATGACCTTAAGAGCTTCTCCCCAGTTTTCACTAAGCTACAGTATTAAACTTCAGAAACTCACATTTTGGGGTTCAAAATGCTTTCATTCACAATATCTTCAGACCATGATCACTTATGGACAAATACTTGGCCCCTTGATGTGCTTCTCTTTAGATATGATGATGTCTTAAAGTAACTTCTCATATTTTTTATATGGTTCGAGTTACATTCTTTTCCTCTAAATTAAAAAAATACTTTCATACTGACAGCACTGAAAACTGTATGCTCTGTCACACAGGCTGCAGCCCTCAGTCAGAACAACTTTTCTCATCTCCATGATGCAGACAGACAATGGCACAGCCACTTGCCCAGGTCATTAGGTGACTTCCATCAGTTGGCTGGCTTGCTTATCTCACATTCCCAGTGAATCCCAGGACCCCTTCTTCCAAAGTTGTATTACTTTAGTGGCTTTCTTGAAAATCTGAGTCTTGTTTCTGTGTTTGATTTTTCTAGCCCTCTTAGAAACAACACTGCTGTTTTCAGTGCAGTGTTGCCATTATTTCATATGACTCACAACTGACAATTTTTCTCTTTGAAACTCCCTCCCTTTCAAATTCAAATTCCTAATTATTTCATTGGAAAGGAACAACGTCTCTGGCCTTTGTTTTATTACTTGTATTTTGGGGGCAGGGTGGGAAACAAACACATGGTAACAGAAAGGGCTCTGTTAGGGAACAAGTCCAGGCAAAAAAAAATGAGAGCTGTCTAGTTCATACTAGAAAAATATGACCTGGCCATGCCCCCCTCATGACTTCTTTTGCACCTCATTGCTGGCAGAGCATGAGAAACTCCAAAATCCTGGATGCAGGGTGAGCACTATTGAAAATAACTGAAACGGAAGTGTGTCATCCACATCATTCTCATACTACAACCACAGCTTAGCACTGTACTGGTTAAGATGAAAATCAACTCCACCCCAGCCAAACCCAGGCCATCACGCTTTCTATTCATATGTGCTTAGCATGGAGTAACTGGTCGTTCCAAGGAAGGTCACAACAACTGGATATGAGTTGGTACAATCCAGCTTATTTGGAAAAAATTTATACAAAAAGGATATGTTATGCTGTTTTAGCCTTGTCATATACCCTACATTTCCTTTACAGTCTCAGAGGCCATCTAGATAGGAGGGGCAATGTAACAAATGTTGAACGCACTCATCACTTTTAACTGGGTCTGTAGCCTTCCACAGATTAGACACATTGACCATCTTTAACTATATGCAGTTCAAGACAGTTTTAATTACATGGCCATTTGCGCTTTTTGTAAAGGACAGTTGTTTCATCAACCATGTTCTTTCCTCTACATTTTTTGAAATGCAGCTCTATTTACCCGACATGTGTAAAGTCTCAGTTTTTGACGATATTTTATGCAACTAATTTCTACTGCATCTGAGTGTTTCACACTTACTTTAATTTAATAAGTAAATTTACTTACTTACACACTTACATATGCACTTGCTTTAATAAGTAAATTATGTTTTTGCTTAAATTGTAAACTGAAATGAAGGGAAAGGAGTTTTAATAATCTTGGATGTACAACTGTCAGATGCACTTGTCTGTGGGTTAAGAACTGGCTGGATTGGCTGGGCCCAGAGACTGGTGATAAATGGTGCTGTATCCAGTTGGCAGCTAGACACTGGCAGTGTCTCCCAGAAATCAGTGTTGAGCCCAGCCCTGTTCAATATTTTTACTGATGATCTGAGTGAAGGGATTGAGTCCACCATCAGCAAATTTGCAGATGACACCAAACTTGGAGCATGTGTCAATCTGCTGGAGGGTAGGAGGGCCCTGGGAGGGACCTATACAGGCTGGACAGATGGGCCAAATCCAATTATAGGAAGTTTAGCAAGTCCAAGCGCCAGGTCCTGCACTTTGGCCACAATAACCCCATGCACCCCATGGGGGACAGGGTGGCTGGGCAGTGGCCAGGCAGAAAGGGACTTGGGGGTACTGATTGCTGGCAGACTGAACAAGAACCAGCAGTGTGCCCAGGTGGCCAAGAACACCAATGGCATCCTGGCCTGGATCAGGAACAGCGTGGACAGCAGGACAAGGGAAGTCATTCTTCCCCTGTACTTGGCACTGGTGAGGCTGCACCTTGAGTGCTGTGCCCAGTTTTGGAAGGATGCTGAGGTGTCCAGAGAAGGGCAACAAAGCTGGTGAGGGGTCTGGAGAACAGACCCCATGAGGAGTGGCTGAGGGAGCTGGGGTTGTTTAGCCTGGAGAAAAGGAGGCTCAGGGGAAACTTTATCGCTCTCTAAAATGATGAAAGGAGGGTGTAGCTAGGTGGGGGTTGGTCTCTTCTCCCAGGCAACCAGCCACAGGACAAGAGAACACAGCCTTAAACTGCACCAGGGGAAGTTTAAGCTGGACATTAAAAATAAATTATATACAGATGGAGTTAGCTGTGCATTGGAATGGGCTGCTCAGGGAAGTTGTGGAGTCACTGTTCCTAGAGGTGTTTAAAAAAAAGATTGGATGTGGCACTTAGTGCCATGGTTTAGTTGATAAGATGGTGTTTGGTCACAGGTTGGACTTGATAATCTCCAAGATCTTTTCCAACCTAGTTGATTCTGTGATTCTGTGAAAATGGTACAGACCTAACTTTTAACACATCTGACAATTTACAGCACCTTGTGAACGCCATGTTTCCATCTATTTCAGATATAACTATTCACACTCATATTTCTAAAAAGTGAACTCAAGAACCTTACGAGACATTCATAGAATCAGAGACTCATAACATGGTTTGGGCTAGAAGGGACCTTAAAGATGATTTCGTTTCAACCCCTCTGCCATGGGTAGGGAACCTTGCACTAGACCAGGCTGCTCAAAGCCCTGTCCAACCTGGCAATTCAGCAAGGACGCAGATCTGTGCTTTTGCTAGTATTAGCCTACTACTGGTGTTATTTCAGCTCACAGAAGCCTATGACGATACCAGAACACCACAGTTCTACACGCAAACAGAAGATAAAAGCCCAGCTTCCAGCAAAAGGCTATTAACTACACACTACCTCTGGTTCCTCTTCACTGCTGAAATTTGGAATTTTGGGGTCAGTCCTATAACGAGTCTCGGAAACCTGCCCTTTCAAACTACTACCTCTTAGTAATATGAAGAGATTCAAATCTGTGGTCAACATTTCTTCGTGGGTCAAGCACCTCCAAAACCCACAATATTCTCGTTACTTGATCTGATAAACTTGCCCTCCTTGAATCCTTCCCTGGATCTGTAATTACAAAAGGCTGTATCAAGATGTCCTAGGTTACAATATAGATGTATTTAAGTATTCTATTACCACCAGCTGTGGGGCATTAGCTGTTATCTCCTGCTATGACTCACCCTGGATAACAGACAATGGGCCATCAAGGACCCACCACACGACTCATGGACTTATCTCATCCCATTGTGGGATGCTCTGCCCAGGAGGAGCCAAGCATTCCCACCTGGATATAACCTGGCCTTGGAACTGCCTGAGCTAGCCCTGTCTACTGGCTTCCCAGAGGATGAGAGCTACCACTGGACCTTCAGCTGGAGACCAGACCTTCACAGGATCACTGCTTCAACTGGACTACTTCATTTGGACTGCTACCACCACCCTAACGGGATGTCAGGTTGTATCAGACTTTTCTTTGTATTATTTCACTTATTTTTAATTTTTCCTATTAATTTTAAACCTGGCTTGTGATCTCCCACTGGTTTGTTTTCAAACCAATACACAAGATCAGAGACACAGTACGTTTTCAGCTGTACTACTCATACAAAGTGTCCCTGAAACTTGATCTAGATGCCTGTATTCTTACTGGTTTATTTTTGTTATTGTTTAGGATTTGGGCCTTTTTTTTTGTAGGTACTGCAGGAGATAGAGAATGATGGTGAACAGATTAAGACCCCAATAAAAAACAGGGTCAGAATATGAGTCAGAACTAACCTGGTTCACTTTGCAACATTGCTGTACTCGCGAAGAGAGAAGTAATGAACTTCAAATGAGAGGATAGGATTGCTTACTAAATACAGAATGCCAAATATCTCACCAAAAGACCCACATCTAAGCACCATCTTTTCCTAACATGGGAAATACAGGGAAAATAGTCTCAATACGAGAGGCTCAAACATAGTTTCTGAAATGTAAAGACTAGTTCTCCAAGACGTTAGATCTTGACAAAGAAGAGTATCTCACTTATTCCCTAAGTATTTGTCTTGGTTTGAAAGACAGGTGTCTGCCAAGAGAGGTTGAGCCCTCCCTTAGGACAGAGAATGTGATTTTCCCCCTCCCTCCGAATTATTTAATTTTGAAAAAAATCAAGGGCTTTCAGGCAAAGGTATGGGAAAAAAGGAATATCAGTTCTTTACTAGTATCTATAAACAAGCAATAACAATAATAGCAACCACAACCAGAATCAGAAACCAATAGCAGATGACTTGTGAGCTGCCGAGCCTTTTCCCGTGTGGTGTAATCACGGTTGCAAGCAGCAGGGGCGCTGTTGAGCTCCCGGCCAGGCAGGGCAGGTGCGACGACTCCCAAGCAGCTGCAGGTGGCGCTGTGGCGCAGGGTCAGGTCAGCCTCAGGCAGCTGGTGACGGCAGGCAGGCTGAGAAGCGTGCAGCTCGGCAAAGCAGCTCGGAGAGGCAAAAGCAGGGCAGCAGGGGCAGGAGCTGGCTCTGCCCGGCTAGCTAGCGAGGTAGCAAGGATTTCTGCAGTCACAGCAGATGCCGCGGTCTCGTGTGGCAGAGGGCGGGGGCAGGCGGCAGAGGCAGCCAGACTCTCCCGGCAGCAGCTGCGAGAAAATGCAGCCCGGGGAAACGTGCACTTCCCAGTGGGAAAAAGGTTGAATCAAAGCTCACCCAGCCAGGAGAAGAGAAAAACAGGGCTCAGTTGGATTTCCTCTGGTCGCAGCCGAAAAGCAAAGAGCAGCCTCTCCTCCCAGCGTCCGAACCACCAGAGACCCCGTTCCAAGGGCCGGCTCGTCCCTAACCCTGCCCTGCCCAAGCACACCTTTTGTCTTTTACAAAAGACTTGATTGCTCTAAACACCCAACTATTTGTTGCTTAGTAACAGTGATGGAGAAAAAATTCTAAGGCCTTCCCCAAACTCCGACAGTATTGAAGAAAACACTGAAGCAGGTTGTCCACAGAGGCTGTAAATATCCCATCCTGGGAAACATTTAAGGTCGGCCTGGATCTGAGCAACCTCATCAGTTTGAAGATATCCCTACTCATTGCTGGGGGGCTTGGACTAGGTGGCTTTTAAAGATTCCTTCCTACCCAAACTATTCAATTGAGAGCAAAAATACAAGGCTGCTGCTTGGGTCATTACAGAGAGCAACTGGGAGCGACCTGGATGAAAAATTTTTCTCCCACATAGACCTGTCCATGGCTCTAGTTTGCTGGATTTCACCTTTAGTCAAGACTGGGATATAAGAGGGGACAAAACATTTCAGTTGCACACATGGTATGTTCTTGGGACAGGAACACCTCACAGCTATCCTGTGCAGACAGAGCCATGAGAACAACCTGCATGATGCAGGTTGTCAGCAGCCATCTAACTAAATCTGGAGAGCTTTCCATGGGAGGAAGACACTGTATCCTTGATATCAACCTCAAGGGGCTTCGTGCTACGCAAGAACAAAGGCGTTGGGACTGCTTGTGGAGGTCGGTGTTTTGCTGTAGGCCAAAGCAACACAATTCTGACGTATTTCTGAAGATGCCCAAAACATTTAACACGAAAAACTTTATTGTCCTTTCTTTCTACAAACTGCTAAGCGATCAAAGTGGAGAGCTGGGAGTGGAAACACGACCCCCCTAGTGAGATCTACCAGCTCTCGAGCAACAGGCCCAGATCTAGATGCAGGTACTGCCTGCTCCCTGCCAGCGTTGCTCGGAGCCCGCCGCTTCCCTCCTGGCTTTATTCCAACAGAGCTCCTAAGAATCCAGTTCTGCGGGGAACGCCCCCCGGTGTGTGGGCAGCACCCTGGCCCTGCCCTCAGGCTCGGGGCTCTGGAGCGGCCCGAGGGCACTGGGCACTGCCGAACGCGCCCGCCCCGCGCTACACTTCCGGGTTTCCCGCCGCGCCCCCGGGCGCTGACGTCACCGCGCGCGGACCCCGGAAGTGGAGCCGGCAGGGGGCGGGCGGAGCCGCGCGCGGCAGTGGGCCCGGAGCGGCCGCGCGCTCCCTGTGACGGCGCTGCGCGCGCCCCGCTCCGCCGGCGACGGCGCCAGGTACGTGCGGCGGCCCGGCCCGGAGAGCGCCGCCGGCGGGGCGCGGGGCAGCGGCGGCCGCGGGCCCTGAGGCAGGAGGGGGCGGCCGGCCCCGCGCCACCCGCGGCGCCGTGGCGGGCGAGTCGGGGTGGCGGCGCCCGGGCGCCTCTCGCAGCCCTGCACCGGGATAAAGACTCCGGGCCCGCGGGCCTCCCGTGTGCTTGCCGTCAGGCCCGCGGCGGCGGCGGGAGTGGACGGGGTGGTGGCGGCTGCCCGTGGCAGGGCCGCCGAGCTCTCCGCTGTGCCCCCGTGGGCTGCGGGCGCGGGTGTAGCAGTAGCGGGTGCCCGTGCCGGTGCGGGCAGCGGGCACGGTGTCACCGCCCAGCGCCGCGCCTGCTGCCGCTCCACGTGTTGACACCTTCGCAACTGTGTCCCGATATCGCGGGTGTCACATGAACCAGAGACGGGATAACAGCTGTAATGTTCAATTTTCTACGCAATCGAAGGCTTTTGTGTTTCGGAGTGTGTCCTCACAGTCATTGCTGCAGGTTTTGTTGCTGTCAGCTGCTTTTGCAAAACAAGACTTGTCAGTTTTCTCTGCTGCCTAATGCAAGCTTCCTGTGCAGTCGTAAATGACAAAAAGTCATTTGGGTGTGATTCTTCTGACTTGATAATGCAAGTGGGCTTGTTTGGTAATTTTCATTCCAAATCTTGCTCTTCTAATTAGATGGGATTGAAAACTTCTTTTTAGACTTAAGTTTCTTGTGGTTCTGGCAGCTTAGAAAGCTTCATGAAATATTTGCCATTTTCGAGTTATCCAAATGCAGAGAAATAATTTTCCCGTTTAAATTGTTGCTTTTACTTGATATTAGTTTGGCACTGAGAAAACTCAAAATTTGTAATTTTAAAACAGGAGATGTTGGGCATCTGCCATTTGAAAAACCACTCTCTTTGCTTTTTGAAGAACTGTTGCCTTCTTTTTTTTTTTTTCAAAGATAAATACTGAAGCTTGAGAATGAACCACGTTCCTGTCAGATACATAACTGTGGTGTTACATGAGCCAAGCTGCTCAGAACCATGTAAGCCAACTTGTCAAGTCTTCACAAAATGCGTCTTCCACTTCACATTATTTCTGCGTGAAGTTTTTGGCTGAAGTACTAAGTGTGAATGAGCAGGTCACAGATCTTGGTCAGGACATACCATTGTTGGCAGAAGTGTTATAAAAGCAACAGCAATTACAAAGCTAACTAGATACCTTTGATCTTATTGGAGCACTGATTTGGTGTCACTGAAGAGTAGGATGTTAATAATATTTGCCTTCAAAGTAGCATAAATACCAGTAATACAGCAAAGAGGTGGTGTCCTTTTAGTATTTTCTTGGAATCCTTAATGAGGCTGTGGTGAAAGAGGGTGGCAGCATGTTTTGCTAAAAATGGCAAAGCAGCCTTATGATAGCATCTTGGTTAAAGAATGCCTGCAGGTTGTTAAAATTAGGTATGTTGTAATTATGTAGGGAAAAGTAAAAGAGGTCTTGTATAGGGGATACTAAAATCTTCACAACTGAAGATACTCAGCAGCTTGGGGTGTGTCACAGAGTGCAATCAATGTGAAAATTTAGAAAGCATGTTTTTATATGCTCCTCTGGGTTTGGAATTGAGATACGATTTCACTTTCTTAAAAAAAAACAAAAAAACCCCAACCTTCTTTGCTGATAGGAGTATTGGTCTTCACAGGGTAGCTCCAGCTAGAAGCCCCGGGTGATGGCTGTTTTTGTTGAAGTTGCTGCCAGTACTTACTGCCTGCCTGTCAGCTGGAGGCCTGATGTGCCTGTCGCCGCTGGTGTTAGTCTAGGCACTCCCCAGCCCACCTCTGTCAGAACGTGGTGGTTTAAGACAGATGTAATATTTATTGTGTTTAAGCTGACCTGACTCCTTTTGTCTGCAGCAGGTTAGCAGATGCAGGTAGGTGTAGGAATAAGATGAAAACTTCCAGCAGGCCAACGGTACTGAGCAGCTGGAGGCAGGCAAGGGCATCATCATTTCAGACGCATAGCGCACGCTCAGACTGCTCTCTGCCTTAGTGAAGTACCTTTAATTATTGGAGTTTTCTCACCAGTGCCTGGATTTTGTCTGTCTTCTTCAGATTGCCTTTTCAGTGATTGTAGCCAATTATGACTATATTTAAATCTGTAAGTTGACTTGACCATGGTCTTTACTGAATTGGCTTTTATGTACTAGTTAGCAAATGTTTTGGAGAGCTTCTCCTTATAATTACTCAGTGGGGATTTATCTTTTAGAATCTCTTCTTTTAAGCTCACAACCTTATTTTTTTTTTCCCTTGAGGACTCAGCACTGACTCTGGAGGTTTTGCCCATTTCAGGCTCTATAGAAAAAGTTCTGAATACCGCTCCATTGCTGGTACTTTGAATTTGACCCGCTGTTCCTTTTTGGAACAATGTGCTGTCGTGACTGAGGAGTTTGTTAGACTTACAATAGATTACTGGAATTCTTTGTAGTAAAGCATATATACAAAGAATGAATAGATAGATTTTAAAAAATTTTTCCACATGCTTACTGAAACAAATTGGTTGACAATGGACATGAAAACATCCTCTTATGAAATTTAATACTGCTCTATGAATTTGTTTGGTGCCTTAGAACATTTTTTGCTCTTTATAAGTATTGTACATATATCAGCCTGTAGATCAGTTTCTTAAGTTTGTACTGAGTGGAATACCCAGTATACAGTTTAATGGGTTTAAATTTGTTATTTTTCATAATTATTTTTCCAGTGTTTTCTGTGCTGTGTGGACTTTGAGAACTCAATGTTTAACTACTCACAGAATTCCTTCCACTGTTCTTGTAATATGACTGAGTTTTATTAGAAGGTGAAAAGATAATGTTCATTTTTATAGCGCCCTTGCCCATCTGCTCAACTGATCATCAGATACTTATTAGTACCTTAGTTTTGGTAATGATTTTTGGTTTATGGTTGACTGCTCCTATGAATTAGATTGGGACCAAAAGTTCTTTACCTCCAACCACCGACCCTCTGTTAAAAAAAGTGCCCAGGGTGCAGTTTCACAGCCTGTTCACATTAGATCACTGTTGCTGGGAGGGGCAGCACTCCTCTCTGCTTCCTGCCCCATCTCTCCAGGCCATGCAGAAGATCAGCTGGCTGCATAGTGAGGCAGGTAAGGAATCTGATCCAGCTGATCCTGAACTAGAGATATGAAATGCTGCTTTCTTATTGCATCAGCATGCTCACTGGCATGAGTGCCATCATGAGTAGCAAGTACTAGGACACGGGGCAACAGCTTTAAGCTGAAAAAAAAGGCAAGTTTAGATTGGACACTAGGAAGAATTTTTTTACAATGGGGATGCTAAGACATGAGAGCAGGTTGTCCAGAGAAGCTGTGGGTGCCCCATCCATGAAGTGGAAGGCCAGGCAGGTGTTTTGGGCAAACTGGTGTTGTGGAAGGTGATGCTGCCTATATGGGGCATTGTAGTAGATAAGCTACAAAGTCTCTTAAAACCCAAATGCTTCTATGGGTCTGTAAGAAATTATGTAGGACTGGAGTGGAGGAGTGGAGAATCTAGAAGGAGAAGGGCTGAAAGTGTATCATATGGACTTCAGCAGATCATGGATATGAGCCTGAGTCACCTTGTACTTGAATTGACTCTCAACCAGTGGTGAAAGCCTCTCAACCAGTTTTCTGAGCAATCTGTTCTGTGAGTTAATTGGTAATGATAACTGCTGATGAGGCTGGTGACCTGCTCTGTGGTCTAGTGAAGTCTTCGTCTAACTGCTTTTATTCCCATTATATTTTACTGAATGGTATTGACTTCCATCTGGATGGAACCTCTCTGATACTGCAGTTTATATTCTGTTGGGTGTGCATCCAGAGAGGAAGGATGAACCATGTAAGACTTTATCAGGCTAATTTTAGGTGTTTCTGCTACTGTAGTTTATGTATTCTTCCAGGCTCCTGTTGGCCAGCAGAAATTAAGGAGACCAATCTCCTTGCTCAGCTGTGCTATATAGACATTTGACAATTTACAGGTATTGATTTTTAATACTTGGGTGAAATAAATACTGTTTTAGCAACCACAGTATTAGCTGAATCAGTATATTTAGTATGGTGGTTAATTTAAGGAAATCTTGTGTCAGCAAACTGTTTATTCTGTGGTTTAACCCCAACTGGCAGCTAAGTACCATACAGGTGGTTGGTTGTTCCCTTATCCTTTCCCCCTGCCCCAGTGAAATGGAGAGTGAATTAGGAAAAAAATGTACAACTTGTGGGTTGAGATAAAAGCAGTGTAATAATTGAAAGAAAGTAAAATACAATACTAATAATCATAAGAGAGAGAGAGAGAAAACTCAAGACAGACAAGTAATGCACAGTACAATTGCTTACCACCTGCTGACTAATACCTAGCCTATCCCTGAAGAGCCATCATCCCTGCCTTCTGGGTAGCTACCACAGTTTACATATTGGACCTGATGTTTTGTGGTGTGGAATGTTGCTTTGGTAAGTTTGTGTCACCTGTCCTGGCCATGCTCCCTCTCAGCTTTTTGTTCAGCTTGTCAGTAGCAGAGCATGAGACACAGAAAAGTCCTGGACTTAGGGTAAGCACTACTTAACAGTAGTCAAACCATCTGTGTGTTATCAACATTATTCTCATCCTGAATCCAAAACAGAGCACTGTACCTCTCATCCTGAATCCAAAACACAGCTACATTAACTCTAACCCAGCCAAAACCAGGACACTGAGGCAGGCAAATGAAAATATTTTCTTTCTTGTCTAGAAAGAGAGATGATGATTAAATAAGAATTAGCTGTACACACTGTCAATTGTACTGCAAATTAGCCAGTCCCAGTATTGACGGGAAGTAGGTCCATGCCTGAAGCACCAGTAATGTTCGTGCTTATGTTCCTTGATGCTTATGCATTTAAAGACAGACCCATCTTACTATATTATTCCAGTTTCTGCTTTTTTTTTTAATGTTGGCAATTATCAGTTGGTAATAAGGAATTTTACTACCAATTAAAAGTCAAAGTTTAAGCCTTTTTTTTTTTTTTTTGAGAGGGACGTATTGAAAACGTTTTTGATTGTATTGAAAATATTCTTGATTACTCTTAAGTACCCCTACGCAACTCCAAGATGTAGATAGAAAGTATGACATTTAATAGGAAGATAGCTTTGGAAATTGTGAACTATTTCCCAAGATAGCTAGTCTGGATTTGTCTGAATTAAAAGCTTCATAATGTTGCCGTTTTCCATTTGCAGTAAATCTTTTAAGGTATTTAATTTGAATTCTCTGGACATTTCAGCTGCAATATACATGTTCTGCTGAACAACTGAGCTTTCTTTACTGTATCACCTTTATGCAGTGTCCATAGTTAAAGCTCTTGTTGGGACATGGGCAAAGTGTGTTTGGTTTCTTTTCATCTTTTGACTGAGGTACATATTGTTTTGGGAATGGGCATAGTGGACCTCATTATTGTTTTGTTTAAGGTGCACAAAGAGAGATGGTTCATTGTACTTTGGTTTATTGTACTTTCTGTGTCTTGGTTTGTGGAATAATAACTGCTTATTTGAGAATATGGACAAGGTAATTCTTATTGATCATGTTGTCAGTATGCCAAGTATTCTCCAGGTTGTCTTCAATACTGTGTTGAAGACCAAACCCAACAAATAATGCAGTTCTTATGGTTTATTTTGAAGTTTTGCGAGCCAGCCTTTATAAAGCCTTGAAATACACATTTGAGTGGCTGTTATGTTTTAGCATACAATACAGGCAAATCTCGTCTCCTTGTTTAAGTTAAGAAGATGGTAAACGATGTTACTGCTTTGTATCATTCCATCTTTTCTTAGGCATAAGTTATAGCAGATCTTGAAAACATCTTGCTTTTTTTCCTGACAAATGGGCATCTCATTCCTCTTGTAGAACATGTGTGTTACAAACCCACCTCAAGAAGGGAGATGTTAAGTGGGCTAGATTTAAATAGTCAGCACAGTTGAAAGGCAAACTGAAAGTATTTCAAAGAAGAAATGTGTTGACAGGAAATCTTGGTAGTGAAAGAGCCATTATATAAAAGCATTATTAAAATTTGGAGAAATGAGGGATAAATAGGTGTGCTCATGCACAGTCTATATGTCTTGAATAATGAACGTTGTACTAAAAGACTATCTCCCCACGGAAGCGTACAATTCAATCTTGTGAAATAAAATCTGAATGGAAAGACAACTGTGTATCTGTATGCTGGCATCTCTTGCTGCAGGCATGTGTTAACATAGCCTACCTGCAAGCCAGAAAGAAAGATTTCAGAACAAGCACAGCCATCAGAATCAGAGCTGCTATTAACGCAAACTTGCATTTGATACATAAGTTAAAAATAGGTGGAAATTTCCCGATACTTTATTTTAAACGTTTACTTTTTGGAATAGCAGAGTTTGAATTTTGGAAGCTTAAACTATTTCCTACCAAAGTGATCAATTCTTGAGTCCTTCTTTTGCTTGCTTTATATTTCTTTCTTGGCAATGTTTGCAAATCAGAAAAAGTTTTTATGCAGCAGCTCTATCCCTGCTCTGTAACCTCAGTTTCACCAGCTAATGAACTGAATCTGAAAATTGAAAAGTTAAAAGTATACTCTTAAAAAAAAAAGGAAGGGGGGAGGGAAAAGAAAGAAAGGAAGGTAGTTTTAACTCAGATCAAGTCCCTGTTTTGGTTTAACTCAGATGTGATTCCCTGAACTGGTTCACTCTGCATTGCTACAAACAGTTCTGTCAGCTGAGGGGATAGCATGGGTAGGGGGTGGGACTGCTAAAGTCGTTTTGCAAAGATGTGTTTGTGAATATGTCTTTTGATTCTGAGACCTGGGGGCAGGAAGGGTCTTTGTTCTGTATTTGCTCTCTGTGAAACAGTGGGGTACTTGTTATCTGCCTGGATGAAGTTGAGCATAGCATTCCCTTGGCTTGGATGTAACATTTCTCAGTATAAGAAATTGTCCTCAATTTTTAGAAACTTTGAGCGTGTTCTGATAATAGCAGCATGAAGGCTCCAGGTTATTTCACTCTGTGTTATGTCCACTGTGATAATGAAACTTTTATTTCCATCAAGAAGCAATACGTGCTTAACCACCTTGCTGTGTGAGATTTCGTATCTGTAGCAAACCCCAGCTAGTATCCTGACTTGTACTTTCTTTATTAAGACATGATTTTTTATTGTCAGTGACTCAGAAACAGACAGTGACATTTTTGGCACACAGTACCATTTGTTCTCTGTTGTTGCTCTTTCTAAATAGGTTATGTCTCTTGAATTGTAGCATTACATTCATGTGAATCATCCCATCAACTTCACTAACATCAAATAGATTGCATGTACATTCCTGCAGGAGAGCTCTAAGTTCTTGTTCATTATCTTTCCAACATAATTCCCTGGGCAATTAAAGATTTTTTTTTTTTAAATTTTTTGTCTTTTCATTCTTTGTTCTGTTAGTTCTATTATCCTTGTCTGTCTTTCTGGTGAGTATTTAAGTAGTCATAAAAACTAGGATAACTCCCCAAGGAATAATTGTGAGAGGACTACACCAAAAAACCCAGAAGCTTGAATTTTTGCCTGTGTGAGGTAGTTGGTTGAAGGAGGAATGAAGGAGTAGAAATATGCTGAGATGGGAAGTCTAGTTCCTTAAGGATGTCAACCCATACCTGCATTTTCTTGAGATGAACAATAAAACTATTACCTGATTTATTTCAAACACTGAAAATTTTTCAGAGCCAGTGGTGTGTTCATTTTGAGAGGCTCTGATTTTGCCTTCCCAGTAATGTCCAGACGCAGCATTTTTAAGAACATTGTTTACAAAATTCCAGAGAATCATGATCTTCAGAGATTGCTACTGAAAGGAATATAAGGAAACTTTATTTCTGTGGGAATGCTAAACTATCTAGCTTTCTAGAAAAGGAGCATGGTGTAGATAATGTAGTACTTTTTCTTTGGTTCACTGTTTTAAATTGCACTTGTCTATAACAGTATAGGACAGCAGATAAATAAATTTTATTGTTTTACTTTATGGCAAATGGTGGTGGATACACCTCCCCCCAAAAAATTTACTGTGAGGGTAGTCAAACATGGGAGTGGGGCCCAGAGAAATTGTGAAGTCACCATTGTTGCACATCTTCAAAACTTGGTAAGTGCCTAAGCAGCACATTCTGGTAACACCTCTCAGCTGATTTCCAAATACATGGTGCTGTGTTGCCTCACTGTTTGGGATTAGGAACAAGATACTTGGTAAGGTCTACTTTTGCATGAGGTATGAACGTCAGTATTGGTGTCTAAGAATCTCCAGGGATTTTACCTGTACAGGACATGCTGTGCTCTTGTTGTTGTTTGGACGTGCCTATCAGCACCACAGCACAACTGACTGTGCTTGTTCCACCACAGGTCTGTGGGGAGGATGTCCAGTTTCAGTGGACAACAGGAGTGTGATCTGAGGAAAGCTCTCAAATGGCTTTGTCATTCCCATACTTACTCTGTAATGGCAGGATGAATGAAACCAGGGGACTGGAGCAATGTGGACAAAGGGAGCATTGGAACAAGGAGTTGTAGTTGGCAGTGTCTCTTTTAAAGCTCTTGAAATGAAAAGATAAATGAGAGCTTGGGGAGGGAATGGAATGGCACTAGAAGCTCTCAGGATAGACAGTGAGGCCAAGTAAGACAGGGAGCTTGTGAGAGAAATAGGAGAGGTTGAGTGAAAGGCACTTAATTATGGGAGAAAAGGAACTGGGGTTGGGAGAAACATGATTGTACTTAAAACTGAGGAGGAAGGTCAGATGAAATACTGAGTGGCTCCTTATTAAGTGGGCACTGACATTCAATGTATTGACAAAGGAAAAAGTGCAGTGGAAAAAAACAACAGATATGATTTATGCCTTCTGTGTTGGGCTTGTGTGGCAGGGTTTTGGTAGCAGAGGTCTGCAGGTGTGGCTTTTGTGAGAAGCTGCCAGAAGCTTCCCACATGTCCAGTAGACCCAGTGCCAGCCATTGCTGCTGGCCAAGGCTGTGTCCCTGCTACCCATGGAGGTCACAGTGGCATGGGGTGGTGCCCGAAGAACGTTGCCAAGACCGTACTGGACAGAAACTCAGATGTAGATGACACTACCTTAGCAAAGTAGTCAAGAGTAGAGGTCACTTCTTTCCTCTTTATTTTTTTCACACTGTTCTTTTTATGAGACTGGACTTTGGTGCACAGGTGCTGAGCATTTTTTGTGCAGGCAGTCTTGATATTTCCTGCTACCTGTAGACTTGGCATTGTTTTGATAGTGTGTCTTCGGGTAAGGAAGGCATAAATACTAAGCCTATGCTATCATGTATGGAAACATAAGATTTTATTCATCTGCAGAGTGATTTTAACCCACTTGAAGGTGTTTTAGTACACTTACAATTTTGAGTGGTTGCCAATAGAATGAATAATACCACACGTCATCAGCCTTCATGAATTTGTCATGGCTGTGGCCCTGACGGTTTTGACATTTTCATGATGAGACATTTTCACTGTTTTATGCAAATTGACTCAGAATCAGAAAGGAATTCCTGAGAACACAAAACTGAGACCCCTGAGATACCACAAGCTCTTTTAATTCTTGCTCAGCCAGACACTGCTCATAATGATTCTGACATCCCTTGTTACAAGTTGGTCATTGCTACTGTGGGTGGTAATTAACTTTTAAATGTATATACCCACACACACTCTGCATATTCGTTTGGTGTGCACTTTTGCTTTTTATTCACAGAATGGTAGGAGTTGTTGACATTGGCAAGGACCTCTGGAAACAGTCTAGTCCAATGCCAATGCTCAGAGAAGGATTAGCTAGAGCAGATTACTTGTGGCAGTGTTCAGTAAGTTTTGAGTATCTCCAAGGACAGAGATTCTGTAACCTGTTCTCACAATCCACTGTAATCAGAGGAGCAAAGTGAGCTCTCTGTGGATTATGAATAGAATCCTGAAGTTTGAATAGTCTCTGAAACAAGATTAGAACCAAAGTTAAATGTCGATACAAAAAAAAAGATGTATTTTATTTAACAGTAAAAGAGGCAAAGAGAAAAAGAAAGAAAAAGGGGGGACAACAATGACATGAAGAGTGACAGAGACAGGTTAAGTAGAAACATTATTGCCCCTCTGTGGATCTTGACAACATCTTGTTAATCTCTGGTCTCCTTGGTGGCGAGGGTCCTGCTCCGAAAAAGCATAGAATCCAGTGGATTAATATACATTTGTGCCAGGTGGGGACACCCAGGTACCTCCTCTGAGGGGGCAAGTTTGACACTGTCTCTTGCAAGACTGTGGATCAGTTGCATCATTTTGCATTACATGCATTGCTCTGGTAGAGACTGGGAAACCCTTCAGGGGGCCTTTGATGGACCATGACACCCCCTCGGCTGCCCCTCACATGAATGTCCTGTAGATGGTGGCTTTCCTGGCTGAGCCAGTTTGCATAATGGAGGATGGGTGTTCATTGCTTCTGACCAGAGGATTTTTGCCATGCACCCAAAACCGTCCTCCTCCCACCTTTGGGGGGCAGGCAGTGTCTGTGCAAACCCGGTCTCAGGAGATAAGACAGCTGCAGGGCTTGGTCCTCCTGTGAAAGTATTCTCCCTCAGCACAGACCTGAGAATAGTGTCATTTATATCTTAACTTAGAGTCCAGGGCCTCAGCCCCACCACATTCACAGTGTGGTGGTCTTCGATGCAGCTTTGCTACACAGTTTTAATGGACAAAAATCCTTCATAAAAGTTTAAGCCATAAACTATAACGTTTCAGTCTCTGATACCTGTCTGTATCAGGTTTCTGCTCCAGTGTTTCAGTCTCTGCTCCAGTGTTTGAGCCTCGTTAGGGTAAGGATGCTTTCATTATGTTTAAATGTCCAGTTTGTGCCCATTGTATATTGCCTTCTCACTGGACAGCAATGAGAAGACTGGCTCAGTGGTCTTTTGGCCCCTCTGGCATTTAATAGGTATTGATTAGACTCCTTCCACCTCACCATAACTTTTCTCCCTGATGAGTAGTCCTATTTCTCTTAGCCTCTGCTCAGATATCAAATGCTCCAAGCCTTTAACCATTTTTACAGCCCTTTGCTGGTGTCACTCCAGTATGTCAGTGTCTGTGTTGTACTGGAGAGTCTGGAAGCATCACAGCATTCCAGATGTGTTTCAGCAGTGCAGAGTAGAGGAGAAGGATCATGCCTCTCAACCTACAGGCAATGCTTTTCCTAAACCAGGATGTTTTTGAAAGGATCCTCACTGCTTTGTTTCTTCAGGTCTCATTTTAAACTATTGGAAAGCATTTATATAGAGTCTAGACATATAGATATATAGTCTAGAAAATATTTTCTGGTTTTTTCTAAATTTTGGATTTTTCCTGTTCCAAACTGTATTAACTTGAAATAATATTCATTATGTTTTGTGACGTTTCAGAGACAGTAACAGAAAAGGTGTATTTGTTGGAATGGAGAAATTTGCTTCAGCTGATTCTTGCAAGATTGAGGAAGATTTTGAAGCTGAGTAATTTTTACATATCAGCATAAATTGGTAGTTGCTCTCCATTTAGTTTGTACCTTATCCTCATAGTAATTAAACACCTGGTTAGTTAAGACATATTTTACCAGAAATATAAAAGTAGTATTTTTGTGCTATACTGGGCTTGCTTTTAAAGCACTTGAGATTTAATTTCAAATAATTTTCCATGCTGTTTATATTTTTGGGTTCTGTTAGTTTTGATTGTCTCCAAGGACTGTGTTCTGTCTCCTGTCCCTTTCCCCCTTTTTTTTTTTTATCTTCATGAGAATTTTTTACTTCACTTTCTAAGTTTGTGCAAAGCCTGCTAAACTTCATGTACATCAAGGAAGCACGTATTTCGTCTAGCACTGCTGATCTTTTATTAACAAAATTTAGGGTTTTGTTGCTATTTGGTGTAGGGCTTTTTTGTCAAATGATTTTCCATCTGCTTTCCACCTTCATTTATACAGTAGAAGTCAGTAGCGAAACTTGGTAAGTCTGAAAGTGTTGGTTTATCTAAGGGGTTTTTTTCCCTTTTCCCCCTTCCCCAGCACAAGGAATTTAGGACAAACCGTTTTTGCTTCTTTGGACTATGTCACATCTTTAAGCTGTTGTAACTGAAATGTTTCTTCCGCTTTCATTTTGAAGTAGGTTCAAAATGTAAAATATTAGAGGGCTAGCTAATCCACACATTATTGTGTGGATACTTGTGGCATTTTTTTGCTTGCTGTAACTGTTCTTTTGTAGTTGATTTAGTATTTGTCTTTGAAGATTCATTTTGGCCTGTGTGTATACCGCTAATGTGAGTGTGTAATGCTTGGTACAGCATTCATTTAATTACAGAGAAAGAATTCTTGTTTACACAGTGATACTTTAAAGGTAGTGCTATTTCATCATGTGTTTTGTTGCAAATTATCAGTTGTTTGAGAAAATGTTTGTATTGCCTATAACATGATTTTCAGGAATCTGATGTGCCCAGTGGGGCTGATGCTGGTTTGTATTTTTTCCTGTACAGCACACTGTTTAATGTGCTGTGTTTCTTGTGTTAATTTTTGTCTTGGGAATCAATATGATCAGCTGCTGTAGAGATTGACATACAAAATTTTAAGACAGACAGTCCTTAGTAAACATGCATATTGTTAATGACTTTTTAATGTTAGGCATTATCCATCTGATCATAAGGTGGCATGGAGGTAAAATAATTTTATTGGATTGTATACCCTTTCCCTGTAATTACAGTTTGTTTATCTATAATTGCTGTTGTAGCTGTTACATTTTTTAGCTACCACACTATTCAAATCACTAAGTTGTGTTTAACAGCAGTCAATGGGGATTTTAAAAATTGAATGGAACAGAGAAACTGGGAAAAAATTACTTCAGGTTAGAATCAAAATTTCATAGAAAGAGTCTCTGCTAAGCTTGTTTAGTTCACCAGAAGAAAGAGGTAGGACTTTGCTGTGGTGTCTAATTACGTAAGGGAAAAAAAGAGACAAAACTTAACATACAGTGGTGTTGCAATAATTAGTGTCTGAAGCCTGAAGCCAAAGTAATTCAGACTGGAAATAAAGTACAAAGGAGAGTGACTAGCCTTTCAGACATCACAGCAAATGATAGAGTCTTTAGCTCTTAATAACTTGAATTTTGCTGTGGATGCCTTTCTGTAAGAACTGCTGTAGTTAAACATGAGTTACTGGTCTTAGACTGGGTAGCTGAAGAAAATAAAATGCTTCTGTGTAAGAGAACATGGTTGATTTTGAGAGACTGGCTGGCCTGAAACTGTGAACCTTCCTAGGTAAAATCAGGAATTTATAGTGATGTTTTTTTGTCAAACTAGGTTGCATCTCCTCATGTCTTTCTCCTCCTGCTTTTATCTGCACCTTTGAGTTTGGCATTACTTGGCTGATCTCTGCTTAATCACACATTCTGCACGTACAAAAATTTAAGACAGTTTTTCTCCTTATTAGGGGTTCCTTCAAACTGGTAGGAAATGCAGTGTTCTCAGCAAAATGGACAAAGAATTTTACAAGGTTGGAATGAATGAATGAAGTTTCTTTAGCCCATGTCTTTGAGTGGTTACTGGTATGACAGTATTCAGGCTTGAGGCTGAATTAATCTGATAGATATATCTGTTTAGCCTCATTGAAGTAGTCTATCAAACAAGTAGAATTTAATTTTTTTTCAAGGACTTGGTTTATAGCAGGGCAAGTAAAAGCTATGGGTAGGTATGACAAAAGGATTAAGAATAAAAAGAGAGCACTTTTTCCACATTTTTTTCTTCTGACTTTCAAATCAAAGGTGCAACTGAAATGACCAGATTCATTGTCATAATTAGCATCTGTATTTGTGGATAGCAGTAATCTGTCGTGTAGGATGGAAGACTAGGCCAGGAGGAATTGTAAGGTTTAACAAAGATATATAAAGTTGTGCAGTGACAGTGGTATAATTCCCAACTGTAGGCAGGCTGTAGTATGACTGGCTGGGATGTAGTTCTGCTTAGAAGGAACTGGGGATGCTGCTGGATGGCAAGCTGAACAATGTGCCCTTGTGGCAATGAAGTCAAACTGATTCTCTTGTATTAGTGAGAGTGTACCTAGGGTGCTGTGTTAGATTTGTCCCCTGATTTCAAGAGAGGTATTGATGAAAAGTTGGGGAAGATCCAGCTGATGGCAACCAGGATGATTGGTATGGTAGAAGGATGATTAACATGCTAGAGAGCTCTAACTTTGGAAAAAGTTCAAAGAAATCGTTTAGGTTGAAAAAGACGTCTTTGAGTTCAACTGTTAACCCAGCCATGCCAAGTGCTCTAAAAAATGATGTTCCTAAGTGCCACATCCACACATCTTATGAATCACTTCAGGGATGGTGATTCCACCACTACCCCAGGCAGCCTGTTCCAGTGTTTGGCAACTCTTTCAGTGAAGAAATTTTTCTAATACCTGATCTAAACCTCCCTTTGTGCATCTTGAGACTGTTTTCTCTTGTTATTTGTGAGAAAAGACCAACCCCCACGTCGTTGTAGAGAGCAGGATGGTCCCCCCATAGCATTATTTTCTCCAGGCTAAACACCCTGAGCTCCCTCAGCCAATGCTTGTAAATACTTGTGCTCCAAACTCTTCGCCAACTTCATTGCCTTTCTTTGGACATGTTCCAGCACCTCAGTGGAAAGAAGGCTTGGAGAGGTTTCATCAGTCATCCACTACGTAGAAGATAGTTGTGAAGGAGAAGCTGTGCACTGCTGAGAAGGATGCATAGTGAGAGGAGAAGTTTCATCTCAGTATAGGGAAGAGGAAATCTGTTAGAAATAGCTAAACACTGGAGTAAGTTCCTCAAAAGCATGGTGGAATCTCCCTTACTGGAAATACTTAAGGCTCATCTTGACAGCACCATAGGGTACCTGATCCAAGGCCCTGTTAAAACTTAGTGAAATAACATTCAAGAGAAGATTGGGGTCTAGATGATTTCCCAAGATCTTTTCCAGTCTGGACTACTCCATGATGTTGTGGTTACAGCTGTTAGATTAGGGAGTAGCAAACTCTGTGAAGAAGTGTGATTACAATTACTGACAGGCACTTGATAGAATACTTTTTATATAAATATTGGATTTCCATTTTTTAAAGCTGAACCAGTAAAGAAAATGAAATTTACTTGCATTGCTTTTTTATTTTTGTTCTTTTTATTGTTTCATGAAAGTAAAAGATACACAGATGTGAAAAAAAATTAAAAATGTGAGTTTGATGCAGTCAGAATTAAAATATCAAGTTTATTTAAATATTGGGCTAAAAGAAGTAATGCATTTACATTATTCACACACACATATGTGTGTGTATATATATATATATGAAATATATGTATACATGTATGTTGTAGTGCTGCTTTATGTCAATCCAGCAGAAGCAAATCTGTGGACTGCAGCTGTTTCACAGGGCTCTTTGCTTTGCTTGCGCAATAGTTGAAATTGAGTAGTTCTTCGTTCAGCTGGCCATATAGCAAATGCTTCCTCCCAGGCAGAGGGCAGAGCAAAGGCATTTGAGATCCTCTGTTACTAAAGCTTGGAGAAATTATAAATATTGAAGAAGCAAGTGTTCTACAGGAAGAAAAGCTGTGGGAAGAGCTGTAAGGTAGATCTCTTGAGGCAGACGTTTCCGCACATAAGAGGTATGTACACTGGGAATTTGGGCTTTTGTGTCTGATTCTGAAATAAGGTACCTTGATAAACCGATGTCTTCAGTAGGCCTGCACGCTCTTTTCAGTTGTGTGTGATTTGATTCTGCATAGCATCCATCTGTTTTGTATATTTTTGTGTCATATTTTCATTGGATGAAGATAGTCAAGTGAGGTGGTGGTATATATTTGCATGTGCACATTCTGGAAGATGTTGCAGGAAACAGGTGTCTTGCAGAAAACTGAGTGTACCTCTTACCTTTCTTTAGTCTCATTTTGTGCTCTGTACTCAGCACAGAGTAGAATCAGAAATACATTGCTGTTTATAAGGATCTGGGCTACAGACTTCGATTCATTGCATTTCCATCTGATTTGTATGTGTTCTATTCAGGAATCTTCAGTTAATGGCAGACATGCCTTCATAAAGTCACACTGTTACTGAAGAGCAAAGCAGGAGAGGGGAAAAAAGGGATTTTAAAGTACTAGGCGTATAGGCATATGTCTAGGGGTTTTTAGCGGCTTTTGATGGTAGCCTAAGCAGAAGCCATTTCCCTAGAGTTTTCCAGTTCCTCTCTCTTTCTTCTGTGGCACTCTGGAAAATTACTTTGGTGTCTCTCATAAGAGAAGACTCTTTTAATAGTCTTCGAGTTTTTCTCTGTTCAGAGGCATTTTTCTCTGCCAGCTGCCTCATGGGATTGCTTGAGAGAAGATGCTGTTAAAAAAAAAATTAAAAAATTCTGGCTTTGTCCTGTAACTGCTTAGTATGTGCAGAGATGAGGCTATTGGGACTCAGTCTTCTTCACTCCATCTTTCAAGTCAAAACCCCATTAAAGCCAACAGTACAAAGTACAAACATCTTAATCTCATCCAAAACAAGTTCTTTTATAAACTATCATAGTGCAATTGCAGCTATGTTGGGAACTAATGTCCTACCAAGTCCTCATAATTCCTTGTAATGTACACTGCCTGGAAAATCTGGTTCTGTAAATAAGGAGCATTTCACACAACTGCTTTCCAAATAATTTTGTTGCTTCGATGTTTTTTTTTCTGTTCTCATCAGCTGACATATAGCCCCATGAAGTAGTGGAAAGTAAATCATCCACTGATTAAAGCATTATTACATATTACATGGACTTTTCCTGAAACTTTAATTGCAGGGTGTTAGTTTTCCATAAACATTAATTCCTTGGATTTTCCCTGCATCTGCTGTTTGTGAAGGATCCTCTCCGACCTTTTAGAGAAAGGTGATGGTGAAGGTATCTGGAAATTAATGTCCTATTCATCAGTGTACATCCATCTTGGGTGCTGAGATTGGGAAACTAAAGAAGATTCTTTGAAGTTCTTAAAGCAGGAATTGAGTGGTCCACAGTTCTGAGCATTGAAGGAAATCAGGCAGGCTGATAGCCTAGGAAATGAGAAATATACAAAAAGAGGTTATCTGCTAACATTTTCAGACATCGGGTAATAGTCACCTGCAAATTCTTTCTCTGAACAAAATTCTCTGGGTAACATTCTCCTGCCTTCACTGCAGGATCACTTTTTCTGCCCCTGGAGTTGGTGGCATGATTCATTAGATGATTATCCATCTACCTCAAAAGAAGTTGGGTCCTGTACACCTAATTATTGATGTTCTGCATATTTAAGAAAGCACTGTATTGTGTTGTTGTGGATTAGCCACACTAGGCAACCAAGTCCTTCTTCCAGCCACTCCCTCACTCTCCACACAGTGGATGGGGGAATGAACTGGTAGGGTAAAAGTGAGAAAACTCGTGGGTTGAGATAAAGACAGTTTTATAGGGAAAGCAAAAGCTGTGCACACATGAAAGCAAAATAAGGAATTGCAGATACTCAGCCATCTCCATGAAAGCACTGCTTCATCAGGTGTAACAGTAACTTGAGATGGCAGACACCATCATTCCACACATTCCCTGTTTCTTCTTTTCCAAGTTTTTATTACTGAGTGTGTCACTATGTGGTGAGTTGGGTTCAGCTGTCTTGGCTGTGTCCCCTCCCAGCTTCTTATGTGACCCCAGCCTGCCTGCTGGCAGGGCAGCACATGAAAGCAGGAAAGACCATGATGCTGTGTGAACACTGCTCAGCAGTGTTATCGATGCTGTTTTCAGCACAAATCCAAACCCTAGCCCCATACAAGCTAATACAATGAAAACTGACTCTATCCCAGAGAAAACCAGTACAAATATTCAAAGTTGTTGCTGCTATAGAGCATGATTTTGAACCTTGTGTTTGGTTGATACACCATTATATTGTAAACCTCACAGAGGCTACGTTGTGCTTGTGCTTCCTGTTTTTCTGTTCCTTTGATATGTTTATTTGCTTGTGTTAATATGCATATGTTTATGAAGGTAATTTCCAGAATTTCAAGAAAGTTAAACTGAAACAATTAAAATTTCAATGTGTGGAATTGTGTTGACTCTGCTTTGTGTAAATAACTGAGCTGCTGACACATATTGCTAATACATGTGGCTCGTGGTCATCTGCTGGTTGATCTTATGGGGTAAATAACACTGGAAGGTGGTTGCTTTGTAAATATATCAGCCATTGGTGTTGACCGTAGTCATGTACTTTATCCACAAGTTCTACCACCATTTGGCAGAGTACAAAGATCTAGTGAGATTCAGGGACTTCAGAATCATTGCCAGTTTCTTTGTATTCTAGGTGGTTACAGATCCTGCACTTTTAGCACTTTTTGATCCCCTGTCTGTGTATCTTCCCTCTGCCTTTTGCAGCTGTATGGAGTATGTTCTAACTAAATTTTCTGGAAATATTGATAGGTCTTAGTCTTTATTAAATTTGTGAGAAAAGTCATTTTAACTTCAGCAGATCTGGGCAGCCTTTAAAGGTAATGGCAAGAGGCACACTACCAAGCTGATCCTCTGATCGGAAATTTCTGATCCTTAACATGGAGATGCTGTAGCTTCTTACTAACATCATCAGAACTGAGCACAACATGCTGTCTCTGAACTACCCTCTTATACTAGGGATAGACATTTTCA
This sequence comes from Entomyzon cyanotis, assembly GCA_024500445.1. NCBI lineage: Eukaryota > Metazoa > Chordata > Aves > Passeriformes > Meliphagidae > Entomyzon > Entomyzon cyanotis. Next base: position 993,870 of record JAKEPQ010000768.1, read on the forward strand.
AAACAATTTAGTCTAAAGCAGACTGGAAATAATTACCTTTCAGAACTGAAGTTGGGCAAACCAGTAGGCACTAAAAAATATGGTCTTTTAAGTGAGGGAAAGTAGAGTACAACCTTAATTGACCCAGTTGTTACTGATGTCATCTGCAGTGCCCTAAAAGTGGGAAAAGATGAAAATCTAATTAGAAAATACTGCTAAGATTAAATTATGGTATTTTCTTGCTTTGTTGGGCCAATATTGACAAGGTACTAGAGGAAACCTGTCACTCAGCCATCTCTTTGAAGAAAAATTGGGTCTTAATCAGTCATCAGCCATGTTGCACAAACTAACTCATACTTGTTCCTAGCTTGCTTGGGATGTCAGTTTACAAAGAGCAAGACTTTCATTCTATTATATTCTAATAAAATAGATATAAAGAAGCATTCTGATAACACCTCTTCAGATTGTGTCCAGATAAGCTTGAAGGTCTTGTGCTATTTGAAAATACTTGTGTGTTTCCTTCTTTTCACTTGCAGTGTTGTTAACACTACAGTAATTTAAAGTCTTTATTTGGAGTATTTGTAGTATTGACTTAGCTTCGGGTATTGATAATTCAGAGCAAAATAATATCCTGCATTTTTTGTCACACTTCCATCTGTATTTGCACAATGAAGAGTATTTTAAGTATGTTAAAATCAGTGTGTGTGTGCCATATGTGTGGATATGGCATAATAAGAAATAAATAATAAAGTGTTGATTTGATTTGAAAATAGAACTGTTATGCTATCACAAGCTCCACAGTCCAAACTTCCAGGACCGCATCACAGGCAACAACATGAAATACATGTGTATACTCTTATATGTGCCATTTAAAAAAATGAATTTATTGACTATTTGTTTGTGAATCCACTTCTATAATTACATAAGCAGGAGTATAATGAAAATGCAACCTTGTTGTCTCATGTGAAACCATGAAATCAGAATATTTATGTGTCAAATTATTTTAAGTATTGCTGGGAAATGGAGTTAAAAAGGCACAGAACATGTATAAGATATTTTGTGTCAGAATTCTTAAGTTTTCATGCATAAGCAAGATACATACAAATAAATATACATAAACTTACTTGCTGTAACTTTCTTGGGGTGAAATAGTAACTTTTGCTTTAGGGAATATGCTTGCCATATGTAGCTAGTACAAAAAAATCACAAAGGTGTTTTCAAAAGACTCATCTAAGTAATTGTACAGAATAACATATTTAAAATCAGTATTTATTGCAAGAAACTTGATGGCATTCAGGAGTTATATGGAGTGGTCAATATATGCAGTTGAGGATCACTGGGGTGTGAAATTAACATCTAGAATAAACTGCAGTTCCTGCTTTGCCTATGTGCAACCCACTAAGAGACCTTCATGGTTTTCTAGTGTTCATATTTGTGCCATCAGTAGTGGATTTGGCACCTGACTGTCAAAGATCAGAAATCCAACCCTCTAATTTCTTCTCATTGTCAATTAAACAAATATCAGTGAGGGATTCAAAAAAATCTGTACTCACAGAAAAAATGCATAACATGCCGTGTGCTTGTTCCATCCTCATTATGATATCAAGTCCTCCCTCCAGTGGCTGCTCTAACAGTTCTTTACTTTCTCAAAATGAACTGTAAATTCTGTCTCTCAAAGCTAAATTCAGATTTGCTTTGGTGTTTTCAGCTTTGCAATTGAACTGTTATCTACTCAGTGGCAGCATGTTCATCTGTTAAAGGAAGAAGAAGAGTATCCATGCTAGAGACAAGAATGACAAGGATTCCTGGTCTTTGCATTGATACATCTGATCAGGGGATGGGGTCTCATTTTCTAGGGTGAATCTGTTCAGACAGATTTTATTTTTCTTCCCATGGCTAACAACAAATCTTTGAGTATTTTGTTAACTGCATTAACTTGTCTATACCAAACTATGAATTTTCAAATGTGTAGAGAGTACAACTCAGTTTAATATGACTAGAATAACTTTTATCTGGGCTATCACAAAACCCTACCACTGTAATTTTTTAGCACGTCAAGTAATTTTAACTGATTCTATATGATTTAATAGAATTTCCATGGGTTTGTGCTGCAAACATACAAGTAAGATGGACAAGATTTTGTATTTGGTAGTCTTTTGTCAGTGGACTGCTTGGAAGCATCTGAGGAAAGTATTCAATATCATCCATGTGTGTGAATCAACATTTGAGTCACTTTAATATTTACATTGACAACATTATATGCCAGAAAATGCACAAAAAAATCTGAGTGTGTTTGCTGTTATTCTTGTGATAGCTTTTGTTATGAGTGGTAATATGGCTAAAGTGTTATCCAAAAGACGCACGTTTTAACTGAATCATGTAATGATTTACAAACTACACAATATAAACAGAGCTTTCCTTTAGAGTCCTGTTTTTGAAAGAGTTTTGTAGTGTATTGCCATTTTCTATCAGCTTTGTCTGAACAGCCTTTACAAAGGAAGATGTCAAAGTCTGCCATAATTCCAGCTTGTAAAATGGATTATTGGACTTTCTAGACCGGCAAGTTTAAAAAATGAAGTCACAACAACCTCTCAAACCCTCTCCTTAGCTAATAACTAACATCTGCTTAAATTGCTATATTATTCCTTAATCTGCACGAAAATGTTTAATAGGTTTTCTCTATGAAGAATAGAAAAGTAGTCTTTATTATGCCAAATTTATTTGCTTTTCTGCTATCTATACAATGAACTGCTGTTACTTAAAAAAAACCATTTTGGGATTCTTTCTTGCAGGTCTGAGCATTATGGAGCTAGTAGTACAGTTGGTGAATCCTCTTACTGTTTGGCAAATTGCAGTAGAGACAGAGTTCATGCAAGCTCATCTATGATAAAATACATGAGGGAGACGAATAAAAAAAGTTGGTGATGACTGGGTGATTACTGACAGATAAAACAAAGAACCAAAAAAAGATTAAGGATAAAAGAATTCAATGCACAGAAGTCTTTTATTGAGAAGGAAGAAGCGATTGTGATTTGGTAGTTCACTCCCTTAGTGTCAGATTCAAGATGAAAGAGTTTGTGGATTTGAATGTTGATGTTGCCTTCTGTGCAGTAGGAGAAATTTGGAAATAGGTTTTGTAAGTAAAATCTCATCTTGAATACACCAAGATTGCTTCTGTAGCTGGGTATTTACTCTATGCATTTCAATGCTGATAATGTATTGTGGAAATCACAGTGGTTTAAAATTGTGTGCTTCATGTAGTTTTACTAAAACAAAACTATGGGAAGGACAACAAAGTGGAGTTAATTGATGAAGAAAATCCATAAAGATTGTGGAAGTTTTGTTGATTATATTTTGTTTTTTTCTTGTATCTTATATTTTGGACTTGCAGGTGTGGCACTTCTCTAAAAGGCTTATTGTTTACTCTTGCTGCATTAGAATCACAAAAGAAGTAGTTTTGATTGGGTAGAAGTCCTTTTAGGATTAGTGAGAGGTTTTTGTTCATTCTTGTGAACTTGAATCTTTAACCAAACTTGGTCAGACTTTGAGTTTATAATATTCAGATTTGTGTGTGTGTGTGTAAACAGTAGCAGATGAAAGCTGTTGAAGGAAAAGTCAGTAAATTTATTAACTTCCAATTCTTGTTCTTTTTCAGATTGTTCTTTGAATGTTGACTTACGTTTACCTCAGTATTTCAAAATCTGTTGATAGTTCGGGTAAATGATGGCTCAGCTCCAGCAAGGAGGCCCAGATGAAAAAGAGAAGACCACTGCATTAAAGGGTATGAGTCTTTTTGACTTTTTTACATATATTGACATTTCAGAAATGATTGTCAAGGAAAGGAAAATAATATGATATAGCTGTGAGTGAGAGCTTGGGAATTAAAATACTAGAAGAGATTATTCATCCATGTATGCTAATGCTTAGTGTGTAATGTGTGTTTATTTACCTATGTTTTCATAAGATAGTATAAAACATAATGGTCTGTGGTAAGGAGTAACAGAGTAAACTATTCTCTGCTTTTTAAAATTTTCATAATTGTGCTTTGAGAAAGTGGAGGGGTCCTTTCGTTCTTAGTTTTTGGGAGTTTTCATTTAATTTATGTGATGTTTTTGTTTTATGGTTATGCAACCATATTACAGCTTTTAAGAATTTCTTGGACTAGAATGCTAAAAGGGAAAAGGGTTTCAGGACGTTGATTTCCCTATTGGTTTTATAAGTTCCCTTTGTATTGTATGTTTTAAAATATAATTGGATCTAAACAACTTAGGGGTAAAAACAAATTACACAAATTACATGTTTTAGATAGAGCCTTTCAGTTTTGGAAGTACACAAAGTTGGTTAGACCTACACGTCAGCTACCCAAACACTGATTTAAATGTGCTTATCTCACAGTTGTATCCTAAGTTGTCTTTCAAAGGAGAAAAAATAATATAGCGTGCCACTCCAATGTACATCCTGGATTTCTATCAAAGCATTATTAGAAAGTGGTGTTCTGTTCCATGTGATGATAGTTGGTGTTTCTTCAGTTGCAGCTGAGTTTTTGTGAAGTGTTTGGTGTAGTACTTTTATGCAACTTTCTGCTGATTCTGTCGAATTAGTATATTTTGAGGAAGTTATAGTTCATATTTGGAAGTAAAATTTGCATTTTACACTTGCCATTAATTAGATGTTCATTAAGGATTAGTGTCATTAATATGATTGAGTGATTTCCCATTGAGCTGTAGAAAATCTGCTGCATATCACAGTTTTCAGCTCTGTTGAACTCTCTCAAATTGAGTTAGAAAGTCCAAGACCTTAGGTGAGAATGGCGGACCAGATTTTGAAAGAACCTCGAAGTTGAAAAGTTGCACAAGAAGAAAGTAGCTGTGTAAGTGGTTGCAGCACAGAACAGGTACAGTATTTCTGAGTGACTCTGATAAAAGCTGTAAATCATGGCAATCTGTACATACTGCGAATAAGCTTAATGTACTTCAGATACTGTGGTCCTTGACACTCAGAAGATTGATATTTTGTTGTATAGTAAGTGACATTTGTGTGTAAATACATCTCCAAATAGATCATAGTAAGAAGATATGGGAACTCCAGTGAAATACCATTCTAGGAGTGTGGTGTGACTGGAGTCTCTTCACCAAAGAGAGAAAGATGTGTTAAAGACTGTTTGCTACCTTGATTTTGAGAAAGTACAGAGGAAGAAAGGGCATGTTTTTTACATCCTGTTACGAAAAACACCTTTGACAAAATTGTTTTATTTTTTTGTATCATTTGTTTAAGAACCAAAGGAACTCTCTCAGAACTTTCAAAGGACAGCACACAAGAACAAACTTACACTTTCTTGCATGAACTGAATTTCATGGGACTTGCTATTAAACAGATCAGATGTAAAAGGGAGCTGTGACTGAGAAAGCCAGATTTAGAAATCATCCAGCCAATGTCTGGTTTTCTATAGACATTTGGATACCACAGAGATGCTCAGACATCATAATATTTGTTAAAAAGAAGTTGAATTTCAGCAACCATACCAGATGGCTTTTGATCCTCCAGCTTTGCCCAGTGGAATTACTCAGAAGGAAGAGCTGGCTACAATCATGGATGCTGGAATAAATGTCAAGTGGACTGGAAGAATTGTAGAAGAGCAGGTCAAGGAACTCTCAAGAATGTTGAAAATGATTTTCACTACATTTTAAACATCTTGAACTGTAGAAATTTCAAAGGGTTAAATGTGTCAATCCTAAACTTAGGTAATGTGAGTAGCCTACTGGCAACAAGACCAAGCAAAATCAATGGTACAAAATATAAAAACAGTTGTTTTACATAGTACAAAGATGGAAACATAGTTAATGTCAAACCAAACTCAGAAAAAATGAGTATTTTCAAACTGTTTTCTTTTCTTTGAGCTACAACTTCGGATAATAATAAAGGTAAAAATCAATATACTTAGAACACTTAATGTATTTCCTTGGTATTATATGGTATCTTGATTTATGAAACAATAATAATTCAAAGTCAGCTTAGGACTCCTGAACAGCATGTTTGTGTGGTCTTCCATTTCATCTATGAAGAAGTAGGAAAATAGATTTAGGTGAAATTCTATTGAATAGTTTCTTTGGTTTTTTTTTTCTAAATTAACAACCAGAAAATATGTTAGAAGCATAGCAGTGGGTTGTGTGGGTGATATGCAATGAAAAGATGAGAGAGCATTGTACACTATTACCTGTGCATGCAGTAATTGTTTGGTAGTTACATGTAGATGTAAAGATGGCCCGATAAGTTTGCCTCTGGTTAAATGTAAGTCCTTAAATCTGGGGTAAAGAATATAGATGATGCTTATTTTAGTGTACTTGCATTAGTGATTGCAGGCTGTACCAGGCCATAATGTCTTGATCTGAAAAGGATGTGTATGTCATGCCTTGCTATAAAACGGATGGGAGTTTTCTCTACCTTGAGAGCTATTAAAGGAGGTGGGTGAGAGAAGAATTCAGGTCTAACAGTCTGTTTGGGTATCAAAGGAAGGGTTAAGACCTGTGTGGTGACACAGCTGGTAAATACCAGAAAGATGATGTGCATCAGATAATCTGAACTCCTCAAGAAGAAAACCAAGACTCTATCAATGATTTGATACTGAAGCTAGATAACTTTATGTTAAAACAGTGATGCATACCAGAGACTTATTTTCTAACATTGAGGTAATGAATCATTAAAACAAATCATTATGTCTTTGGTGACTTCCATCTCTGGACATTTTTTGATCAACGTTGAGATAGGTAAATAAATAAATAAATGAGGTCCAGCTTTTGAATCTTGAACAGTATGTCCCATAACAACGTCCTGTGTTTAGTAATGGGATATTCTTCTTAGTAATGTGGATCCAGAAGATCCACAAATCTCAACAAATACCTTTGGTCAGTGTTACAAGGGAAATAAAGAAGACAAAACATGCATTATGTAATTTTTTCTTTTCCTTTTGTAGATTTACTGTCTAGAATAGACTTGGATGAACTAATGAAAAAAGATGAGCCACCACTTGAATTTCCTGATACTTTGGAAGGATTTGAGTACATTTTTAATGAAAGTAAGTCATACGTGCTTTGTAAAGACTATACTTAGAATAATGTTGAGAGGTTATCAGAAGTTGAATTATACCTTATGAGTCCCTGTTAGAATTTCAGAATAATAGAATTTTAGAATAATAACCTTTCTGTTAAGAATAAAACTTTAAACTTTAGTGCTGATAGACTTGTAAATCTAAGAACTGTTTTTATTTAATAAAATTAGCCCAAAAATCCCTCATTTCATATGATGTTGTAGAGTTGTATTGTGCCTACTTTATGACCATCTGTGTTCTGTTACAGAAGTGTTGATAAAAAAATTGTGAAAGTAATTTCTGTAGCATTTAAAATTGGTCACTCAATTAAGGAATGTTTTATTTACTGATTCATTTTTATGGCTACAGAAGAAGTCATTATTCAGATAATAATTTTCCTAAGTATTGCATTAATACCATTAGAAAAAAACACCTATTTATGTTGATGGAAGGATAAGTAGTGTGATTGACTGTCTCTTCTGGTGTGGGACATAATTTTGTGTTGCAGCCAAGTGTGTGATGACTACAAGGACTTCCAGCTAGCTCAGTCTGTGTGTTAAATGACTTAGTATTTATAATTTGTAGTGCATGCATTTTAAAATCCAGGTGAGAAATGAGCCTCTGAGCTAAAGTAGTACCCGACTGCAGGAAGTGACTCCTTTAAAATTGTTTAAAACCTGTAGGACAAATGGGAATGTTTACAATTCTACTGCTTTGCAGTGCCTGTTCTTGGAACAGAGGAACTTTAGTTTTTAAATCTGCCTGTTTTACATCTTCCACTTTTAAAGAAAAAAAAGAGCTTTCCTTTAAATGATAGTCATTTATGCAACACTTAGCTTTTTAATACCCTGATGGCTTCCACAGGAAGGTACTTAGAGACTAAAAGTGTCATGAAAGTGATGCTCTTTCTTTGATGGAAGGAGTTCAGCTCTGTCACTTTTCAGCTCCTTATTTTTAGATCTGCACAGTGTCTGCTGTCTTCCTTACTGACTTCAGAGTTAATGGTTCATATGTGGTTGATAACAAGGGCTGAAATTTGAATTTTGGGGAATGGAATATGTTACTGAATATTCCATTATTAACCTCACAGCCTGAGTGATTTCCATAGAATGGAGGAAAACCTATTATATATGCTATGGGTCAGCAAAGAAAAAAAAGTCACCATTTTGCTTTTGAACATTTAATTCAAATGTTCACTCATGTACATTTGTGTCATAATCATGATTCTTTTTATGGTAGAAAAGTACAGAAGTTTTTTATCAGTTTTTTTAAATCTGAAGAAGGCAGAGGGTTCCAGAAAGCCAAAGAAAAAATATGCCAGATATTTGTTACTCGTGGAGAGAGCCAGTTTGCATACTATTGAATGGCATGTTTGGAGAGTGAGTATCTGAGAAGGAGCAGCTGAAAGTAGAGTTATGATGAAAAATATGAGAAAGAGGATGTTTGAACCCGATACAGGGATAGGAAACAGTGGAGAAATACTTCCTTGGTGTCTAGTACATGAGGTAAGGCAGATCTGAAAAGAAGTTAAATGAACAGATAAGCACAGCTATTATAGGTATCAGATCTTAATATTTTATTTAAACATCAGGAATCAAAGTGTAAAGGTTCTGAAAATACATAAACCGAGCAATTCTTTTCTATTTAAGAGGAAACATTGCTGAGAAACCTTAGTTTCATCATGCAGACATTTCAGCATTCAAAGGAGTTTACTTGTACATATCCCTGATATACTGTTATTTAATGTTTCACTGATATACCGCAATTTTGTGATGCTTTGAGATCAATAACCTGTGTTTTGTCTGATAGGCTGAAACAGTGTTGGTAAGATATTTGTTTTCCATAGTTGGTTTCCTACTTCTTGCCATTTTATTATTGTCCTTGTTTTAATGCAGTCCATATCTTCATAAGTGGTTGGGTATGCTGTTAACTTTGGCTATAAACAAGGCAAATTGCAGAAGTTACAGTAGAATGTAGTAGTAGTATGGGATTTTGCTCTGATCAAGCATTCTGCTTTATTCTACTGCTGTGATCTCAGTGTACCTTAATGTAGTAGTTCTTACTTGATTTCACTATGCCTTGGAGTTAAGGTATTTACCCTAACTGTGGACATGTTTTTTTTCAGATTAGTTTAGAAAGCTGTTGGGCTTGAAGACAAATGTTTCTCTTACTTCCAGCTTCCAGTCCCTTTTGTATTTGTATCTCTTCACAATGCAGTTGGTTTTGAAGTAGAGGATTTGTAGCTACTATTCGGTCACCTGCAGATCAAATGTTAACTGCTAATGTTAACATTTCAGTGTTAATTCGTAGCAGTTGAGACATGAATATGTCCTGGTAAGCAGTTTGGCATTTGATATATGTTTTCAATTTCAACATCATAATTTCTGTTTAGCTTTATCTAGTAGTATATACCATAAAAGGGGAAAACATTTTGTTACGCTACAGTTGTTTTCTGTTAAAAAGCCTATAACCAAAACTGAGGAGGAATTCATAGTTGCTCAATTTTTAGATGTAGACTTCTTTTAAAATTTTCAGCAATTAAATGTGTCTTTTAATGAAGAAAGTATATTAACTGGGATGGTTTTGTTTCTTCTGCAGAAGGACAATTAAGACACATTAAAACTGGGGAACCATTTGTTTTTAATTATCGTGAAGATTTGCATAGATGGAACCAAAAGCGCTACGAAGCTCTTGGAGAGGTATATAATTTGTGAGTGTGTGTGTGTGTGTGTGTGTATGCGCGCGCCTGTGGATGTATGGGTTGATGTGGTATGGTTTTGTTTGTTTCCCTGTAGAATTGATACTTCTACATATGTTAATAAGTGAGGCTTCCATCATTGAATAGAAGGTATTTCAGGATTTATTGCATATTAATGCTCTAACAGTAATTTCTATTGTTTGCTTTATAGCTTAGGTTGTGATTTAGACTACTGTTTGACTTTAGTATATCTTCAAAATAGAATATCATCTACCTGTGTAAATCAGAATATTATACAGTGCAGTATATTCTTTAACCTTAGTCACCTCATGGATTACAAAGCTGTGTCGTTTTACTTTTTACCTGAAGATAAATGCGTTGGTTGATTTTCTCATGTTCTCATACCAGGAACCATTAGATAAAGTAGAAATCTGATGATTAATTGATTAAATAGGCAGTTCAGACCCCCACAGCTACCTGCTCACTCCTCACTGTGGGATAGGGGAGAGAACCAGGAGGGTAAAAGTGAAAAAATTCACGTGCTGAGTTACAGTTTAATAGATAAAGTAAAAGCTGGCTCACAGGCTGTGCACACAAGGAAAATAAGAAATCAATTCACTTCTTTACATCAGCAGGCAGATGTATAACCATCTGCAGGAAAGCAGGGCTTGTTTTTGCATAATGGTGCCTTGGGAAGACAAGTGCCTTATCCATAGAGTCCTAGAATGGGTTTGGGTTGGAAGGGACCTTAAAGGTCACCTAGTTCCAACCCACTTGCCATGGGCAGGGACGCCCTCTCCAACATGAGGTTACTTGAAGCCCTGACCTTGAAGGCTTACAGGGATGGGGCATCCCCAGCTTCTCTGGGCAAACTCATCCAGTGCCTCACCATCGTCACAGTCAAGAATTTCGTCCTTCTATCTAATCTAAACCTAATCCTTTTCCCTAGGGTTGAAGCTATTGCCCTTTGTCATATCACTCCATGTTCTTGTCAAAAGTCTCCCTCCAGCTCTCTTGTAGCCCCTTTACTGGAAGGGGCTGTATTGTCTCTCTGGAGCCTTGTCTTCTCCAGACTGAACAACCCCAGACTCTCTCTGCCTATCTTCATAGATGTGCTCCAGCCCTCTGGAGGTGCTCTGTGCTTGCTTGTTCAACCCCTCTGTTTCATTTGTGTGTTAGCCTGAGCTCTCTGTTGAATGTGCTGGAGCTGCCCAGTTGTTTGTCCTGCCAGAGCTTTGTTATCAGAGATTGGGGAAGCTTGCTTTTTACCTTCTCCTTATTGCTGCGAGAGCTGTGGCAGGAAGTAGGCAGTGGGTGGGGCTACTGCAGCTGCTTCTCACATCTTTTTACTTTGTATATTTTTCAAAAAAAGTGATTGTTCTTGTTGCTGCGTCTATGTTGTCCAAGATACAGATTTCTTCTGAGGTGAAACACTGTTCCATGGCCTGTGTGTACAGACATTTGTGTGTGTCTACATTGTTCAAATATTCTGGTTTTCCAAATGAGTGAGCTGGACAAGACATGACTCTAAAGATCAATATATCTCCATGTGGGTTCCTGTGCTACCACACCTTCCTATGCATGTTTGGAAATACAAGCAAATTTCACATTCTGTGCATCTGAATAGTGTGTGAACATAGCTTCAACTCATAGTAGTATGACATCTTGCGATTTTTGGTTAACCAGGAGGTGTATGTGTTCCGGGAGTGGATATCTTACATCTGTGATCTGTGTTGTGCATTTGTCTTAGTTATAGTCATTCTCCATGTTCAAGTTTGAATAATCTTTGAAAATGCATGTTGTTTTTATTGGTAGGCAAAAGGCAAGGAAGGCTTAAGGTCAGGTATCTGACAGAGAATTTTTCTAAGTTGTCTGTGTTTTTAGAGAAAAAAACCTCCATTTTCGAGTCTGTTTCTGCTGGGTGCTAGGTACTGCATAGTTATTCTAACGAGCCACAAATTTATAAATGTTCCATTGTCTGTTTTTGGCATAGTTATCTGGGAACACAGGGGATGCGGATCCTTGGCATTTATTCACGTAACTAAAATCTTGGTTTGTGCCATAGATTAGTGGGTTACTGATGCGGATGTTGAATAGTACAGGAGTGGAATGTATCACCCCCGCTTAGCTGTTCTGTAGTGTAAGGTGAAGATGTGTTTAGCAAACTGTGATAGCTTAAGAAGCAGTAGCTCAAATGATTTGTGAAATGGTGTAGTAAAGTCTGGCCTTAGGCTTTTGCTTTGAAACATCATCCTTTGGTTGTAGGAGTTCTTTAATGTACATTTATGGTTCAATTATATAGCTGGTCATATGGTAAGATGAAGTGGCTAGATTCGTATCACTGAACAAAAGTGTTTTATGTAGTCAATGTTTCCATTGTTAGCTCAGTCATTGCATGCTAGTTTTCTAATTTTTAAAGGATATGCACATCCTGCACAAGACAATGTTTTTTACTGTAAATATGTGTATGTTGTAGGCTGCTTTTACTGCGTTTTACTGATTTTAAGAAGTGAGTGTACTCCCTGGCCTTATATTATTCTCTCTCATTCTCTCTTTCCTGGAGCATTAATAAATTGCAGTTTGGCAATCCATGATTCTTTTGCTGATAAAAGTTATGAGTACACTATCTGTGATGTTCTGCCATTTTTCTGATTGTATGGAAATTGATTCTTCAAAAATTGAAATGGTTTGTCAACGTCTCTGCTCCTTACATCTCTTTATTCTTCATTCACTGATCAGTTATTTCAGGCACACATTTTTTCTGCAGCCTTTTGATATGTGTTGTTAAAAGACAATTTAGTGAACTGTTCATAATTTTGTGATTCTGGTTCAGTCATTGCTATTGTGGCATTGAATTTTGTAGAGAGCCTCTCCATTTGCTTTTTAAAAATTAAAATGGCAACAGAAGTGCAATAGAACACAGTGTTGCAGCTGCTTCAAACTGAGATTAATCCATGTGGCAAGTTTCAAGTATGATTGAGAACAATTTTGAGACAATGGTTTAGTTGTTGCAGACATACCATTCCAGTTTAAGGTTTAATCTTTAAATTTTTTTCTAGCTTTGAGTTACAGAGATTTGGATTCAAGTCCAGATTAAAGTCACATGACATGTGTCACCTTGCATTTTCAGTACATATGTGCTCATTATTTTTACTGCGCTTTCAGTTGATATTATGACTACTGAAATTGTCAACAGTCAGCTTCAGCCCCTGCCTCATTATTGCATTGAAATTAGCTGGAATTGCAAAGAAAATACTACTAACATCTGTAGTTGGATTTACTAACAGTGGACTTTACCTCTGATTTCTCCAGTCACATAGGTTGTGTTGATAATGAGATTTTGTATGAAAAGGTGTATGTTGACTTTATTCTTCCATAGTCATGTAGTATGCAGAGTATCCCTAGCATCAGAAGGCAGATATTGTCTGTCACTGTGCATGTTTCTTACAGCCTAAAGGCATTTATAATTTGTTCATTACTTGGAGGCCATTGAACATTGCCATTAATATTTTTGAGAGTGCCATCACTAATGAAGAGACTTTTACCTGTACTGACAGTTTCCTTCTCTATCAGCATCTTGCAAAATTCAAAGAGGATTTGTAAATATGTAGATTATAATGTGGACCATGATGTAAATGTCTCTTCTTTGATCCTGTTCAAGTTCATGCCATGTCTTGTAATTACAGCCTATCTGACCTGCAGAAGTCTGTAAGTTGATAGCAAAAGAATTGCAGTTACCCCAGCACAATATTTTGTATTTATGTAGAACAGATAAGAAAAGCAAAGAAATAGAACGTTTAAATTATAAATTCCTTGTATGTTTCATGTATGATAAGATACAGTTAATTTTTTGTCATCAGAGAAGTCTTGTTCCACTAAATAAATTGCCTTAAAGTATGTTCTAAAGGCTAGGTCCAGCCCATCATAAACTAGGTCACCGTCAAGGTTAATATTTGAGGGGTGTGAGTGAGATAAATATGTAGAATTATGACCTTGACAACCCAAAATTAAGATGGCAAAGTAGTAAAATGGGGTTTTGTTCCAGATCTCCTTTAAGTTAAAGAACAGCTTGGTCTCAACATGATTTAAAAAATAAATGTTCACCTGCTACTAATTTCCTCCTTGGTTGCGAAGATCATTATTTGTTTTGATGGCTGAGAGGCTATTTACATAGCACAAATGAAAGCATAGAGCAGTAGAAGAGAACATGTAAGTTAATGAAGAAGGAAGCATTAAGTAGTCTGCATTTGAAAGGATAGCTTCTTGCATGAATAACCCAAAATCTGATGATAGGCTGCACGTGCACCTGATAGTACTTAAGGTCCAATCTTGCAGCCAAAGCTCATGTGAATAAACTCAATAGGTCTGATCTTGTGAATAAGGGCTGCAGGATCAAGTTCCAAATAAAATGTGCAGATGATTAGTAGAAATCCTTACACTCTTACTTTCAGTTTCTTCACAGTTTATCATTGAACATTCCAGATTTTCTCTGGCTAGCAGTGCATTAATATAATAAACTGCATGCTGCACACCATAGATTAAGCGAAGTTGTTTGTGTAGCTTGACTTCTTCTAATGTATTTGCTGTTGGTTATTTAGTAATTGGAAAAATTCGTCTTACTGAGTCAACAAAAGAAATTTATAGTGATGTAATGTATAGTTGGATTTATGCACATATGCCTTTATGGGATGCCTGCTTGGCTTGAACTATTGAAGAGGTTTTTCTGTTCAGAGATGAGGTGCCAAATACTTAACACGTGTCTGTAGAGCATGTGTGAATTGAATTTTTTCGGTGTCTTGTGTTACAGTCAAGTAAGGGTGAACTTCCACGAAGATAGCAAAAAGGCTCAGTAAAAGTTTTTCTAACTCCTGTTTCAGAGGGAGAGTGAAAACATGTATTGAAATATCTCCCCCATCCTCATTTTTGTAAGTGGTAAATCCTGTTTTGAGTGATCTCCTTTGATAGTGCCATTTCTCTGCAAGTTACACTGTATTTTGGTGGTTTAGGAGTGGTACTCCCCAGTTCAGTACTCCCACTGAGGCACTCCAAACCGTGTGCTGCTTCCTTCCTTCCCCCTCCCTCTCCTCTTCCTCCTGTGATGGGATGGAGGGGACAATTGGGGGTAAAAAGCTAGAGATCATGGTTTGAGATAAAAACAATTTGCTGGAAACAGCAATGAGATAAGAAGATGAACAGAAACAGAAAATATTAATAGCAAGAGCGAACAAAAGCAAGAGAGTGATTTACGTGCAAAATACCCACTGTGGAGATCTGACCCATGCAACTGTGCTCCCTTGCTCCAGAAGTGAGCACTTCTCTGTTTGTGGGAAATGACAAGGCGATATAGAATAACCTCCAGGACCTCGCAATGCCCCCCTTCTGGCTGCTGCAAAAATGAACCTTGTCCTGGCTGGAACCAGGACACCCATCTAGTCATGAACATTGCAGAAAACTTTTTGCTTTAGCAAAGTTTTACAGTGGAGTCAATGTCACAAAAAATATTTTGAGTTGCACCTCTCCTTGAGGTACACATCATGTTTCCCCATCCATCTGCATTACCTACCAACTGCACTCAGGTCCTTAAACAAAAACAATCCTGCTGATGGGTCAGCCTTCGTTGGAGGCAGAACTAATCCAAACTATCGTCCCTAACAGATTCGTCATATGCACCTTGGTAACTCTGTCCTTTCTATGGTGTGTGGGAGTTTCAGTTGGGCAAGGCTAGCTAGACTAGTAAAGCCTTTAGTGTTAACTAACAAAGTAGGCTTCAAATAAATGTAGATCCCAGTGTTTGAAGTTCCCACCATCCATTGATTTCAGTGTGGTTTTAACAGTCCATTGTACTGTTCAATTTTCCCAGATGCTGGTGCATGACAGGGAATATAATACCCACTCAATATTGTGCTCTCTGGCCCTAGTGTTCAAGAGGCTGTTTTTGAAATTAGTCCTGTTGTTAAACTCAGTTCTTTCTGGGGTGCCATGTGACCACAGGACTTGATCTTCAAGGCCCAAGATGATGTTCGAGGCAGTGGTGTGAGGCACAGGGTACATCTCCAGCCATCCAGTCATTCTTTATAGTACTGTCAGCATGTAGGGCCTGCCTTGGCAGATCTGTGGGAGTGTGAGCTAATTGGTGTGAGCTGCACCCTTTTCCAGTACAGCCTGGATCAGTCCAAGGCAAATAGTGAGGCTGTGTTCCCACCCCTTGCACAGCCAGTTTCAGGTGTGTTGCACATCTCTCCAGGTGACAGCAATCCGTGGCCTGCACTCTGCTGCCAGAGGAATGGAGAAAAACACATTTGCAATGTCTGTGATGGCACCACTTTGCTGCCTTGGACTCCAGTTGATACTGAAGTTCCAACATGTCTGGCACAGCAGTGCTCAATGGTGGTGTGACTTTATTCCGATCACAATAGTCCACTGTCAGTCTCCACTCTCCATTGGACTTACACACTGGCCATATGGGGCTGTTAAAGGGTAAATAAGTCTTGCTGGCCACTCCTTGGCTCTCCAGTTCAGGAATCATTTCCTGGATGGGGGTCACAGGGTCCCAGTTGGTGTGGTGGTGTTGATGGTGCACTGCGGTGGTAGTGATCACTACCTGTTCTTCAACCCTCAGCAGTCCCGCAGCAGAAAGGTCCTCTGTGAAACCAGGCAAGGTGTTCAGCCGTCTAGTTTTCTCTGTCTCCACAGTAGCTCTCTCAAGAACCAAACAATGTCCTTTCTGAATCCTTGAAATACCCTCTGTTACAACCCTCCCCAAAGGTGAGGGTAATCCAAGTTCTTGCTAACAGACTCTTTGGAACAGATTTGAGCAAAATGACACTGAGTCATCAGTCTTTGTAAATATATATAGGTAGGTTTTATTTTAGAACAATTTAGTTGTAATGGAAAGCAGGTGTGTAGCTGGTTTAGTTATCATTATTGTCTTGGTGAAAGATAATTTAAGAGAGGCACTGTAAAATGAGTTACCTCCCCTTAATTTAACCATTAAGGAGAAATGAATGTGAGTCAATGTAAGTGAAAAGAATGTAACAGTTTACTAAAAACCTGGAATAGCTACAGGCAAAAAATTAACTTGTTGTTTTTAAGAAAAATATAACAGTAGCATTAATAGTAGTATTATAATAGTAGTATAACAGTATAATAGTAGTATAACAGTAGTATTAATAACTGTTAAAAATGTACAAAGCAGAAAGAATGATTTACATGCAGAATGTTCACTGTGGAGCCCGACCTGACCCCACTGAAGCTATGGTATCTCAACCAGAAGAGACCCCTCCTCCCTGAGCAAGAGTCCATTCCCCCTTGCCCAGCAGTGATGTGAGGTGAAACAGAATAACCTCTGGGTCCCAGCCATGCCCCCTCCTGGCTACCGCAAAAATGAGCCCTGTCCTGGACAGACCAGGACACCCATCTACTAATCAATATTGCAGAAAGTTTTTTGCTTTAGCAAAATTTTACAGTGGAGTCAATGTCACAAGAA
Source organism: Entomyzon cyanotis (assembly GCA_024500445.1). Classification (NCBI taxonomy): domain Eukaryota; kingdom Metazoa; phylum Chordata; class Aves; order Passeriformes; family Meliphagidae; genus Entomyzon; species Entomyzon cyanotis. Next base: position 1,011,117 of record JAKEPQ010000768.1, read on the forward strand.
ATAGAGTTGCAGTATTTGGACAAAAATATAAAGGTAGGCAGAAGAGAGAGATTAGGCAGGATCTTCAAAATAAGTGAAGGTGGGATCTCATTTCTTGTTACACGAGAAGAATCTATGTGGAATAGCAAATACTGAGTGAGTTCAGTTGAAGGAAGAGCCTGAATGACACATATCACTTTATGCACAGCAAGCGAAATTATAAATGCAGTTCTTTAGGAATCCACTTGTTACACTTTTTTTTTTGTACTGGTTTGATTATTTTCAATTTTTGCTAGGTAAGTGTGAAATAGAAAAATGGCAAAGAAGACTTTCAACTATCTAGATAAGGCAACAAAAATTGGGGCATGATACTGAATTTCTCTCTAATAGTAGTTCCTAAACTGTAAGTAATACATTTCCAGAAAGTTCCAGCCCTTTTACTTTTCCCATTTTTGAATCAATGTTTTTGATGATAGAAAGAGAAAGCTAATGGAGGCAGCAGGAAAAAAATTAAATTATATATGTGTATGGTCTTTGTAATTTTATGAAGATTTCAGCTTCTAACAATCTGTTTATTTTCAGCATTTCTTTTTTTCTGAGTAAAGTAGATGGACAGACATTGAGGATTCAGGACTACTTAACAGTACCTACAGAAATTTAAATATGAATCTTCATTACATGCAGTATATTCATTTGCATATGCTAAATTAGCTTTCAAAATCTGGTGTTTGTGAAGACTTTTTAGTGGAATGATTATGTCAGATGTGCTTCAGTGAACTCTTATAGTTTGCAGGCAGCAGTTGGCAGTAGGTTGGTTCTTCAGAGTGACATGACAGTTCTCGAAAGGTTCAGAGATAGTTTTATAATTACTGTTAGTGTGATTCTTGAAAGAAATGATGAGCAACTCATAAACCCAGATGGGAGTTTGTTACATTGTTGATAAATGTGTTTTACATTTTTAAATTGATAAACAGTGAAAAGCAGAGAAGATACAATAAGGCAGATGGTTGTTTATAAAGCACTTGTAAGTTGCTGCAATTCGAAGAATGGTACTAATTGTTAAAAAGAAGACAAGAATTGGAATAGGGGGAGTGTTTCAATGAGTTCATCATGAGCTTTTTAAAAATAAAACCTTCAGCAGCTTTAGTTCAATTAGAACTATTCTTGCCATTCTGGGTTTACATGCAAAAGTTTAGACTCTCAGCTCTTAATAAACTTTTGTACCAGCTGTTTTCATGTAGCTGCACATAAAGCTACAGCTAATCTACCTGTATGTATCCATTTCTTTTTCCCTGTTTGTGGTTTGGAAAAAACCCCAAAATTCATTGCACACCAGAATAAAGTTGAATTAACATTGAAGTTAATAATCTTTTCCATTTAAAAACAATGAGCACAGTAGCAAACTCTGAAATCACCAGAGATTTTGCAGCAAGGATGTAAAATGGGAGCTAGTTGACTTATTTTTTGCTAAAGGAGTGGTGAAAAACATGCTTTTTTGACAACTATGTGACCAGAAAGAAGATATATTTAAGTAGGGCTTAGGCAGAATATCAGTCAGTTTGTGTGATGAAACCAGGTGGTCATCTTGTGAATGTTCATGTTTCCATTAGTGATCTAAAAGTTCCCATGAAAGGTGAAGTATTTTCCTACTTTTTCAGCATGAGTTTTTTTGAAAAACAGATACGTAGATTACTGGTTTCATCAACTGGCTCTTCTAAAATATGTGTATTTTCAGTTGCAGAACTCCAGAAGAGTTTGTTCTCTTTCACAGGATTTTTAGCTTTTCCATGACAAAGAATTCTATACTTTCCGTATTTTCAACAAGATACCTATATATTTCATTTTTCTGGGAATATTTTTATTAAAATTTAGCAGAATAGGGTTATTGTCAATAAAGCTGTATCAGTTGTGTCAGTCATTAATATAAATAATTTGTTAGGAAAAAATTAAATTATAAATCAATAGGGTGTTGTATTTCTGTATGTGCAAACAACATAAAATTACTTTAGGATGCTCCAGCTGCTCAATTAATTAACTTAATCACAATGTAATTTTGGTATCTGTTATGACTGTTAAAGAAGATTAAGTAGCCTAAGAGGCTACTTAGGATTTTGAGAAGATTAGTTCATAGTTACTTACTGTCACTCATACACTGTTCTTTTGGTAAAGAATCAGGAAAGCATCGTGCTCCTCCACAAATAATGTCAGGTACTCCTTGCATTCAGGGTTTCCAGATTTGCCTCTTGTGCTTTTTGGATAGTAATACCTCTTAATGAGTATCTCTGCCAAATTACTGAGCTTCTCTCTTGATTTATACCATGAGTATATTGATGGTAATTAGATCTAAAAGATCTTTGAGGAGTAAAACAAAGAATGATAGTATGCAAAACGCTACTCAGTTCTATTGTGTGGCTTAGCAAAAGTGCTTCTCAAGAGTGTTGTGTGCCCTGAGATCAGTTTATGGTAGTAGAAAAGGAAAAAAACTCGTTTGATTGCATGATCTTATATGCACAGTTGTCAGCCAGGAACAGAGCTCTTGTTTGTCCTGATTTTGATCTGCCATTACGTTTACAGTGTTGCATCTCTTCTTTCTGAAGTATTTTGGGAATATCAGGGACCATTGGATGCTACTTTGCTAGGACTACATAAGCAATAAAAATGAAGTAAAAGGTCTGATAAATTCTTGCAGATATCAACAATAATTCAGTACTCTTGCTCTCAGTGGTCTGTTATGTGAAAAATACTTCCTGAAGTATATGATTGTAGGTAAACAAAATTCAAATAATTTTCTAGGCAGATAAGTTGAATTTAGCTTCTGGAAGTTATCAAGGTGCATACTGAGTTGCAAGTATATAGCTTCAGGTTTTATAATTTCTTCATCAGTAAGCTAAAACTGCAAATTAATGAAGTACCTAATTAATATATCTTTCTGAAACAAATCTTCCTTTGTGCGGGTGATGTATGATTGGGTAATTTCAAAGTAAATCTATAGGATGATATTGTCTTTCTGTAAAACAAATCTGATGTCAGTTCACAGTCTGCCTAAGAATTAAAATCTATTTTGTCTTCAGCTGTCTTTTAGAAAGTTAGACTCTTCAGTGAAATGCTCAATGTATTCTTCTGGTTTCAGTTTCTTGAGCTTACCTTTCCACATTCACAGGAAATCAATTGAGGATATTGTCAGACAGATTACAAAGCAGAATTAATTTGGCTGCAATGTTAAATGAACTGCTAATAATTTTTGAAATAAAAATAGCCTGTAACCCTAGAGATAATATAGGTAAAATGACCATAAGTTAAGTAAATCATAAGGTGAATACAAGTGGAAAGTGAAAGCTGATGTGCATTTTTAGTGCCATTTAATATTTTGTTGGACAGGCTACATTCAGTAACAGAAAAGGTCCTCACTTAGAGCAAAGGAACATATTTTTGGGAATATTTGCAATATTCAGGAGTGCAAATGTTCGTGATCCTGCATTACAAGTTGTAATTTTAAGAATATTGTGTTGGGAAAATAAGGCCCATTAGCCAGCAGCACAATAGCAGAAGAAGCCATAATACTCGGTTCTCAACTGAGCAAAACTAAAATTATTTGGCTGACTATCAAGAGGAGCATTCAGGTGAGCAAGGAGTGATCTCCAGCCATTTGCAGGCAACTCAAAAATGGCTCTAGGGAGTGCTGTGAGCAGGAGTGGACATATTGGGGCATGGCACATCAGTGAGGGAGTGGCACACCAGTTTTTGTGGGGATTCCCACAGGCAGGACGAGTGCCAAGGGTGCAGCCATGCTCCTGGTGGTGGGTTGTGTCTTTTGGCTGGTTGTGGGGTGCTTTTTTTTCCCCAGCAATGTTTAACAGTCAAAAGGCATTGCTGCTGCTGCCAGCAAGGGTGTGCTAACCCAGACCAAACCCCCCAAGAATGACACAGCTGTCCAGGCCACTGGCTGCAGGGAGCGTCTCAGCCTGGTGGCAATACCACAGGGCAGTGCGAAAGACACCTGTGTGCAGTGTGAACAGGTGAATGATCTGCTTTGGCTGATGGCAGAGCTTGAGGAAGAAGTGGAAAGGCTAAGGAGTATTAGGTAGAGAGAGACAGACTTGTGGAGTTACAGCCTTGCAACCCTGAGAGAAGCTCAGTAGGAGTCAGAGGAACCCCACCCCTCTTACTATCAGGCAGAAGGAGGAGCCCTCATAGATAGGGGGGAATGGAAATTGATACCTACTCAGGGAGGTAATAAAGTTCCCTCCCAAGCCCCATCACCTTCCCAGGTGCCCTTACAGAGTAGGTATGAGTCCCTGAGTCCAGAGGGTCGGGCAGATGACACTAGAGGAAAAAACCAGTCTGGAGAGTCTCCCAGTTGCACCTCATCTGTCAGATGGATCACAATCTCGGGTATTAAGAACAAAAGAAGGGTAGCTGCAGTAGGTGACTCCACTCTGACAGGGATTGAGGGTCCTTTGTGGAGACCAGACCCATCCCACAGGGAAGTCTGCTGCCTCCCTGGAGCCCAGGTAAGGGATATCACCAGGAGGCTCCCTGAACTAATTTAGCCCTCTGATTATTACCCACTGCTGGTTGCCCAGGTTGGCCATGATGAGGTTGACAAGAAGGGGACCAGGGTCATTAGAAAGGACTTCAGGGCTCTGGATTGATTTGTTGATAGGACAGGAGTGCAGGTGATGTTCTGCTCAATTCCTTCAGGAGGAGAGATGAAGGATAAAAGGAACAGGAAAACCCACGTTATCAATGAATGGCTTAAGGGCTGGTGCCATCAGCGGAATTGTGGGTTTTTTACCATGGAGCAATTTTTACAGCACCAGGCCTGCTTGAGTCAGATGGGCTCCATCTGTCTAACAAAGGCAGAAGAATTCTAGATGAGTTGGCAGGGCTGATTGAGAGGGCTTTAAATTAAGTTTGAAGGGGGAAGGGGATGAAACCAGTGTCCCCAGAGATGAGCCCAAGGGTGGTAAGCCAGAGTCAGGGGTGAAGTCAGCAGCCCAGCTGAAGTGCACGTACACTGATGCAAGCAGCATGGGCAGCCAACAACAGGAGCTGGAAGCCGTGGTACAGCAGGAAAGCTGTGGCGTAGTCACCATCACGGAAACGTGGTGGGATGGCTTGCGTGACTGGAGCACTGCAATGGATAGCTACAAGCTCTTCAGAAGAGACAGGCGAGTGAGGAGAGGTGGAGGGCTGGCTCAGTATATTAGGGAGGCTCTTGACACCATGGCACTTGAGGTTAATGATGATAAGGCTGAGTGCCTGTGGGTAAGAGTTGGGGAAAGGCCAACAAGGCCAGCATCCTGGTTGGAGACTGCTACAGCCCACCCAACCAGGATGAAGAGATGGATGAATTCTTCTATAAGCAGCTGGAGGGATGTTTCAAGATTGCCAGCCTTTGCTCTTGTGGGAGACTTTAACCCGGCAGGTATCTGCTGGGAACTCAACACAGTGGAAGAGAGGCAGTCTAGGAGGTTCTTGGAGTGTATGAAGGAGACCTTGTCACAGCTGGTGAGCAAACCTGCCAGGGGGGAGGCTGTGCTAGACCTGCTGTTTGCAAACAGAGAGGGGCTGGTGGGAGATGTGGTGGTCAGAATGCTGATCTTGGGCACAGTGACCACAAAATGATGTAGTTTTCAATTCTTGGTGAAGTGAGGACCCTCAGCAAAACTTTTATCCTGGACTTCCAGAGGGCAGACTTAGGCCTGTACATGGGATTAATTCAGAAAGCTCCTTGGGAAGCAGCTCTTCAAAACAAAGTGGTCCAGGAAGGTGGACATACTTTAAGAAATAAATCTTGAAGGTGCAGGAGCTAGCTGTCCTTGTGTGCTGAAAGAGAAGCCAATGGGGAAGAAGATTTGCCTGGCTGAGCAGGGAGCTTTTGTAGGAGCTCAGGGGAAAAAGAGAGGGCGGGGACAAAAAAAGAGGGTGGAAAAAGGAGTAGGCAACTCAGGAAGTGTTCAAGGATGTTGTTAGGTCATGCAGAAAGAAAATTAAAGAGGCAAAAGCTCAGTTAGAAGTTACTGTGGCCACTTTTGTAAAGCATAATAACTAGTGTTTTTGTAAATACATTAATAAAGGCAGACTAGGGAAAACCTCCATTCTTTATTGGATGCTGGGGGGTGAAAATAGTCATCAAAGATGAGGAAAAGGCTGGTGTACTTCACACCTTAGCGTCAGTCTTCAGCAGTAAAACTGTTTAGCCTCAGGACAACTAGCCTCTTGAGCTGGTAGACAGGGATGGGGAGCAGAATTGATCCCCTGTAATCCAGGAGGATGTAGGTAGTGACTGTGCTGTGTTCACAAGGGTATGGGAGGGTGCTGATGCCTGAAGTTTTTTACCATCAGCACAAGTCGTGTGAGGAGTTGTTGAAGGAGCTGGGGTTGTTTAGCTTGGAGAAAGGGGGTCTTTTTCAGCTAAAATTAAGTAAGTCGTACTTATTTTGACCCAGTAGTGTTCTGGAGTACAGCTGCAAAATGATGAAGACATCTTCCTGTGGGAAGAAGGTAGTAATTAGAGTTTTTTCTCTTCGTTTACATAAAATTAATCCTTCATCTGTGAATATTTAGCTGGTCATACCTGTTGAGCAATGAAAGGTGGCAAAAATAGATGATGCTTGAGACATCACTGACTTTTTTGTCCGTGACTACAAAAACTGGTGTGCTTTATCTATGTTAATCTGATATGTCAGTTAGTTTTGACATGGTATTTTGGCCTTTTGAAACTATAGCACTGCCTCACCACCTAAACAACGTTTTTTCCCATAATAGTTGGAATAATCAAAACTGCTCTTTCTTCCAGATCCCTTTTCATAACTCATCTCTGCTATGAAATTTAAAGATATGACAGTTGTAGCTATATAGATAGAATTGGAATATTAAAATGTTTTTATAATCTTCATTTAAATTTGTTCCACTGTTAAACTTTTGAGCTTTTTTTAGTTTCCTTCTTTCTTTTGCAAACTTTTCATTGTTGTGTTTCTTGTCTCAGCTTGGGACAGGGATCTTGCTTTCTGCTGATGTTGTTTGTAGTGCAAGGTGCTTGATTGAATCCTCTGCTTAGTACTGATTCATATATATGTATATATGTATGTATATGTACATATATGTATGTATATTTTTTTAAAAAGAGAATTTCCCTAAGATGGACTTAGTAATTAAGCCATTTCTAAAGCCAAATAATTGTCAAGTGATTTCTCAAATTAGAGATGCTTCTCTTGAAATGGAAAAAAAAAGAGGAAAACAAAAAATAAACCAACAGGTGTCAGCAAAGACCATGTTACAAAACATTGGGTCAAATCACATCAACAGTATATGCTGCATTCATGACAAATCCCTGTTGTCTTTCATTTAATTCTCTCAAAATATCTTGAGATCCTAGTTGTGATCAGTCAGCTCAAAATCCAGAATATCACAACTGTGTGTTAAGGTTGAATTGAATTGCTTTTACTTGAGAAGACAAGAAGTCACATCGAGATAATGTCAGTTCCATCTTAATGAATTGTTCTTCCACACTATAATCCAAGTAAGGTCTTTTGTAGATTTTTAAAATGCCATTGATTTTGTTTCTCTCCTTCTCTCTCTCTTTTTTTTTCTTTTTTTAACCTGCAATGAACTGAGGCTTTAGAAAGTCCATTCAGCTTTTAGGATTTTTTGTTCTAGAATGGTGATGGTGAGGGGTTTTTTTTTGTTTGTTTGTTCTAGTTCTTAGGTAAGTCTGTATCCAAGAGCAGTATGTCAAAAAGTTCCTTGCATCTCTCATTAGTACGTATTGGCAGGTTTGTCACCTCAGGGTCAAAATAAAGCTCATTCAACCAAGGCTATGGCAGCCGCAGTAGCAAGCCTTGGGTCAGTCCCACCACTTGAGATTTGCTGCAGGGCAGTCAGTTGGAATTCATTTTACATTTGTTTCACTGAACATTATATATTGCTCTCACACAGCAAAGAGGAAAACGTTGTGGGTGGACTGCTGTATGTTATAAGGATTGTTTCTCTATTGTGCTTATTTTCTCTTTTTGCATTGAAGTGCCTATTACCAATGAGGACACAAATCTTATAAAATAACGAAGTCCATTACTTGTAATGATATTGCTTCTAGTATTTTATACTTGTTTATTTTTAAGATAAGTTACAAAACCTCCAACCTGTGCACTCTGCCTTGAAGTTCGTAGAAAATACTAGTAGTGCTGAGGAGCCCAATATCTTATGCTGAATATAAATTATTTGAAAACAGTATCCTTTCTATGCCCATGGAAGCTCAATTTTTGAGAAACTTTAAATTCAAGAGATTGTAACTTGTTATGTCTGGTCTGAATTAATAGTTAAAATAATTTTGGAGGTCTGAGGAGCTGATGGTGTACCTCTTGGTGTACGATGGTGAATCTCTTGCTGTACTTTATGAAGTTAAGTCAAAGATACTCCTTTACAAAAAAAAGGAGTATCTTTGACTTAACTTCAAAAAAGTTAACAAAAAACTTGTCATAGGATAACCTGTCATAGGATAGTAGGGGTTGACAAATAAGCCTAAGGTCGCATTAGTTTTGCTTTTCTAAAGAAAAATTAACCTTGCATTTTTCATCATTTCAACTCCAAGTACAGGAAGTTATGTCTGAATGACTTACTTAGAGGGTGGAGATGCTCAGACTTCCCGTGATTTACAAACAAAAAATTTCACTAATTTTATTCTATTTTTTCCCTTCTTTTTCTGTAATGTGTGTTCATGTAGGAGATTAACCTGAGGTTAAAATATAGTTAACTCAGAATGTTACTGGAGAAATAATAAATTACTAATAAACTACTAATGATACTAGCCCTTTTTATTGACATGACTTAGGAGAATCCAAGAAGTCAATCAAGAAGGAAAATGCCATTGCAGCTATGTTTTATTAGCTAAAGTCTACTTAATTTTAAATATACTGTCTCTATTATTCTGAAAAATCTGGCCACTCATAAAAACATGCAATGAAAATTATTGCCACTGGATTCTCTTACTCTCTTCACTCTCATTTACTTCGAGAGCTGTCTTTAAAAATTAATGAAAAGTGATCTGAGAGAGTGTTTAATGAGTATTTTTTCACAAGCTGGCTTCTTGGGAGGCAGAAGCTCCTATCCACTGAGTATGTGTGGATCTCACTCGTGAGGGGAAGTCGCCATTCTTAACTTTGTGAGAGTAGTTCTGTCTCTGTTCATATTTAATCCTTGGAGCAGTGAAAAGTGGTAGCAGGAGTAGTAATAGTGATGATGGCTTTCTGTTCTTGTTTTGAATATCTGTAAATGAAGAAAATTATGTGGGAAATCCCAGATCCATCCAGCTGGATCTGGTCCACCAGAAGAATATATTTAATCTGTAGTTTCGTTTGTTTGCTCTTTTTCCCCAAAATCTGCTACAAGTATGTAGGAGTAGGCAATGCTGTGGACAAATTGGATTAACAGCTTGTGCTCCTACACTCTTTCTCCAAGGTCTTGTAATCTGTCCTCTGTCATGGGAGTGCTTGTAATGTCAACTGATTGTATGTGCTTTATCCTTTGTCATGTCACATGTGCTTTATCATGTGTTAACCATACACCAGCCATTTGACAGGATTGTTGGCATTTTGGTCATGAGGGATGCACATATGGGGAAAGAGGGGGACATGTGGCATTTGATTGTCTTCAAAGGCACTTTGTGATTTGTGCTAGCCTAAGGGTTCCTCACATCTGTCGTGCGTCCATGACTGTTGGTTGCGTGGTAATGATTTCCAGTGACACCTGATAGATGCCAGGTTAGAAGTGAAAGGCCACAAATCACCCAGGCTTATGCCGATTTTTTAGCATGTTTTTAGCTGAGAATTCACTCAAAACATTTTGCAAGTTTGAGTAATTGGCTTTGTCATTTTTCTTTTCTCCTCTCTGCAGCAGGCTTGTTGTTCTGTTTGTATATGTAATCTTCTGGTGGGTAGCCATGGCTGGTTTTGAAAGTGGGAGCACATTCCGTAGAGGAGAGAAGAGAATTCAGAGGACTTGGGTTGTAAAGCATAGGAGGGGAACTTGATGAGCAAGGCTCAGTGCACTTCACTGAGTCCCAGCGTGGGTTTTGGTGTGGTATGTACTGAAGCAGCTCCCCTGGATTAGCATGTAGGTGTTACTAATCAAGTCATCGAGTTGTGATCTGTTGTCTGTGTACCTGGCAATCTCTGTTAAGAAAAGGTTCACTGGTCAGTCAGCTGCAATTCTGCTCTTCCTCAGGTATGCCATGCTGGTTTTTTGATGTTTTTGATATGTGGTACAAGGCTTTTCTCAGTGTCTTACAGACTGAAAATGGGGGGGGAGGGATATAATTTTAAACTGAGTTATTTTGGAATTGCGTCCTTGCTTTTTGGGAATAATTCTTTTCAGCACTCTTTTACAGACTCTGTTTAAAGACCTCCAATATTTAGTGCATTGAAGTGTCCCTTTGGTATTTGTCTCCACTTATAATCGTGTTTAGACTTCAGTACATTCATGATCTTTGTAACTTTAAACATGTTGGTGTCACTGGCTCTTAGTCTTTAATTTCTGTTTTCACACAGTTGTATGCAGGTCTTGATCTTTCAATCATGTAGTTTCATGATGGTGTGTTGCAAAGATTTCACAAGTTAGGGTGCTAACAAAATTTTTCAATACTTTTTGGTAATTGAAAATAGTCTGTAAGAAAGTCCTCTATGTGAACAATACAGTCTTAAAAGAACACATGTTGTATGAAGGCAGGACCTTACCAATTAATGCGTACTACACTTGTGTGTTCCTGAACTAGGTTTCCACCCGGAGTTCCAGTTTTGCTCTGTAGACTTGCAATGCAGCATTTTAGTCTTGCTAACATTGTGCAGAATATTTAGCAATGTAAGGGTAAAACCTCAGCTCGGCTGTAAGATAATGTGCTTCTCTCTGTTCTTTTTGGCGTCTGTCCAAATCATTAAATTTAATTTCTCTGTGATTAAAATAGTCTGTTTTCTGGATCCATATGGAGGATCACTAGTCATGACATAGGTCTATCCCCCAAGGCTATTGAACTTAAGCTATTGAACTTTGCAGATGACGTATTTGAGACCACTAGCACTTTGAAAAGGTACTTTTGGAGGTGTTCTCTGTTACATCCAACATAAATCAAGATGGACTTACTTTAAGCTCTTCAAAAGGGCAGTTGTGAGCATTGTAGTTTGGTTCCACTCCAGAACCATACATATCATGGCTCTCAACCTTGTCCACCATAGATGAAGGAAGACTGTAAGAAAGAAATGGTAGCAGAGATTAGATACTTGTGCTTTTAATATGCCTAGGATAATCTACTGGTTTTACTGCTTAGGACGTCTTCTGCCCAGCTGTGGTCCCTGCTTTCATCAGCCTGCCTTCATTATGGGAATTTTTCTTGTGCAAAAAAATTTAAATAGTTGTGATTTGATTTAGTGCAGAAGTTTCTCAGGCTTAGGGAAAGCAGAATATGGGCTCCTCTGCTCATTGAGAGCAAGCTAAAGTATAAACAATGTAATTTCCTTCCAAAGAAGATTGCTTTGTTCTGGGAAGAGAGTTTCTTCTATCACACAGTTTGAATACCTTTTTTTTGGATGGTCAAAGTGTTCCATGGCTGGAAAGGATTTCTCCCTTGCTGTCAGAATAGGTCATAAGAGGCATGGAATTTTTTTGGATTTGTGGTTTGTTTTGGTTTTTTGTTCCCTACAGTTCTCACAACAGTCAATAAGAGCACCTTGATAGTTCTATGTTCAGATACTCATCTTATTTGGGATGTGTTTTCCTGATAGACAGCACTTGGAAGTGAATGAAGTGTATTAATACCCTAATAAGAAGTGGAAATTTCGAGTGTCTCATACAAGAAGTACAGAACTGCCAATTTCTTCTCCATTTATCAGGCAATTAATTTCATATACTGTGGGCAGGTCTTACTGTTGACTCTTTTCCTTCTCTGTCTTGGCCATGGTGATGCCTGCTCTCCAGCCACCTTATTACCTTGAATTACAATGCAGCATACTGCTTACAGTGTTGGCACACCTTACGATTTAGAAGAAGTGCAAATATTTCAGGTTAGTGTGACTAACATGAGTAGTGCTCTCTAGTAAGCGTTCCAGTTTACATTAAGAATGTCTGGATCGGAACAATTTGTTTCTTGATAGTTCCAGATGATTTATTGATGCTGGACTGAATTGATCAGCCTCTGTGACTATATACCTTCGGTAATGTGTAGTGTGCGACTGACAATCAGTGTAGGAGAGTTCATTGAGTGTAACCAGAGTCACCTTCTCATGCAAGAAGTCACAAGACACTTCTCATCATTCTACAATAGTTTCTATAATAGTTTTCAGATCTTATAAAACACCAGTATGCACAAATTAATATTGCTACTTAGAGAAGTTGAGCCTATATAAATTGTATAGGTTTGAAATAATAGGTCTCACTAGTTCTACATAAACAATATGGCACAGCTCCCTGTTCTTTTTGATGCTTATAGGAAAGATATTTTAATAATTAATTTTTTTAAATTACTCATCAGATTTTATAATGAGAAGAAGTACTTAAAAGCATAAAAATCCAAAAGTAGGGCTGGATGTGTAGTATTTTCAGTACTTGCAGACGTATTCCTAGGTAGGAAAGAATTTTGCTAGATTTTCCCAGGCAGGACAGGATTTTGTCAAGTTTTCCAGACACATCCATGGTAAGTACAGGAAATCTGGCCATTAGTGATGTTTTCAAATCTGGAAAATTTGGATTTGGATGCCACTTCAAGAAATTTGGTGTATGACTTTCCATCATTTAAAACTGATAGTGGACCAGCCATTGCTAGGATAGCCCTAAACTTGTTGATCTACTCCAAAAAAAAACCCCAGCCACTTCTGGGGTTATACATATGTATATAAATACTGGGGCAATTTTAGGGGTTTTTTGTTTGAGGGTTTTTTTAATGGCATTTTTTCCTGAAATCTCACTGGGCAATGCAGGCCATCTGGGTGCTGAGCTGTTTGAGGATGATAATCTCACACTTTGCATGTGAGCCTCCAGCCTAATGTATCTTCCTTCATGTTTGCTTTTATTGAAAGCATTCATTAGATTAAGTGTTTGCTACACCAGACTGCTCCACTGATTCAACAGTCCCATTTTTAAGGCTGTATTGCTATTTATTATATTAGAGTAATGCATAAAGATTCAGTTAGAATGAGGGCCCCATTGAGATAGGCTGTGGAAAAAATGAGTAAAGGTTTATTTTTGATCTGAAGACACACAGTCTAAATAGATGAGAAAGAACTGAAGAAATAGATACAAACTACTTCAAAAAGAGTAGGCTTTTACAAGTGGTATCTAAAATGTATTTTCTGCATAGCAATTTTTGGCTCTTCCTAGTGTTCTTTTAGTAATTTTGACAGTGAGTAGAGGCCTGAATTGAGAGTTAAAAACAAAATGTGTATGTTGAAGCCATATTATCATTATACTCACTTTAATGTCTGTACAACATCAGCATTTGAGACTGCAGGAACTTAACTGCTTTACTTGTTGGTGTTACACTGCAGTCAATTTCGGTGAACCATAAAAAGTTTGCCCCTGAAGGTAAAATTACACTGTATGCATGTTCCTAGCATACTGCTTTGGGGATAAACATGTCTTAAATCAAGTCATCGCTCGCAGCTGAATTCCTTCTCCAAATTCAGTTTCTGTGTAGATAATAATGTTCAGAAAGACTGATTTTCTATGAACCATAAAGTTTTTTGAACATAATTCTATCAATAAGTGTATTTGAGCAGGATGGCAAAGAATTCTTATAATCCCAACAAAGATTTGGGTTTTAGTGAAAGGAAAGGAGGGGCATATACGAGCATTTTTAATTAGCTTTCATCAGCACCTCCGGTGTGTTCAAAAGTGTTCCAAACATTTGTATATTGTGTTTCCTCACATTTACATAAGAAGAATTTTTGGACTTCATTGAAACTTTTTTTTGTAATTGTGCATTTGGAAAATTAAGTTAGAAGTTTATGATACCCTGGCTCCTGCTTGCTTGGATCATAGTGTGTTGTTAAGATGCCATCACTTGAGACATTTGTTGCAGCGATGTTTCTGTTGGGGCTTAGTAGACTATGGGTTCAGATGGATGTGACTGTGGCCTTGACTGGTTGGACTAAAGAATACCATCTGGGTTTGTACCCAGATATTCTTGGATTAATATTCTGAAACTTAGATCTTGTCCTGTCTGGAATTTAAATACAGTTCCCTGAGCTTTAAAGAGAAGGCAAGCACCACTGAGTCCTTTTTTTCCCCCCCTCTTTAATTTTCCTTTTTTTTTTTTTTCAAACTCTTGTAGCCATTGTAATCCAGGCAGTAACTTCCAAACCATTTTTACAGCCTCAGATGGACAAAGTGCATGTTTATCAATCTGTTTAATTCCCAAATTAATAATAAGAAAGTTCCTACATTTACATTTATACTTTCCTTAGCATATATAAGGGTAGAGAAAAATTCCCTAGACAGTTGGGAGTTCAAGACTTTGAAATTTGAACAATTTTGTTACATTTGAGATGGCAAGTCTTTTACTGTGACTAGGTTGATTTTTTTTGTGGATTTTGTGGGGATTTTTTTGTTTTCTGGTGAGTTTTGTTTTGTTTTGTTTGGGTTTTTTCTTGGTTTTCTTTGTTTATTTTGGGGTTTTTTGTTTGTGGGGGTTTTTCTTGTGTTTTCTTTTTGTTTTTTTTTTCTTCTTTGGTTGCTTTCTGAAATGATACCTTTTGTTTCAGGTCTGAAATTTCAATTTTTTTCCTACTTGGAGGAAAGAGACATAAACTCCCCCATATTGGGGAATCTGTATGGGGTTTACTTCTATTTAGGAACCTTTGACCCATACCTCCCCTATTTAGTGAGTGGAAATGGCAAGGTAACTTATGCTGAGAATGGTTATGGATCTGCTCTTCATGTAAATCATGAAGTAAATGTGAAGGGGTGGGGATTTCAGAAGTCTGCTAGTGGAAGAAATGCTTTAAAAGTATTTATTTACAAAGAAAGCCTTTCTTTTACCCCTGAGTATATATTAATTGGTTATAAACCTTAGTTTTGAGGCACCTAATTATTCATACAGCAGTGCAAGATGGATTCACAGGTTTTACAGGATTCACAATGGAATTACCATTCCATTGTACTGGCAAGAAGCTTTTTCTGTGGAACAGAGAGAATTTTTTATCTAAAGCTCCAAGTTCTATAATTAGTTGTACAATAAAGGATTCAGAGAAGTGGCAAAACGTATACAAGTGCGTAGAAGTTTAACCAATTAGCCTTTAAGTTGTCTGCCTGCATATGTCATTATTGTAAGTGGTTTAGTATCTGGTGGCATTTGTATTTTTTTCTTTTCTTCCAGATCATTACTAAATACGTTTATGAACTACTGCAGAAGGAATGCCACTTGAAGAAAGTAACTCTTCCAGTAAGTATAGTTTATTTTTCCATTGTTTTTTTTGGGACCTGTACCCAGCATAGCCTGTGATCCCATATTCAGATGAAGGCAAGGTGTGCCAAGGCTCTGTGCAGTGTGCATCTGGAGATGTGGTTCCACCTCACTTCTCACGTTTGATTTCTCCAGCCGAGGCTTCCGTACCTTACCGGAAAACAGAATTTTCAAAATGTGGTGTTTGTAATAGGAGAGCTGTAAGCTTTCTGAAAAGTATTTGTGAATGTTTTGAGATGTCCACAGCTGGATGCAGAGAATAGAAATGCCTTTGCAGGCAGAGGACTACACTCACATTGAGTATCAGTAGACTACTCCAAGTCAGTCTTTTAAAAATGCTTTTTCAGTAACTTGTAATATGTGTGTAGTATAAAGTACTTTCATTGTTTAGTGAAAATATTTGCTCAATCCTTGGAAGAGATGAAATGTTCCCCCACACATCAGAGTGCTTATCACAGGTGATGTGATATGATGATGTTCAAGAATTTTGATATTCTATACTGGAGAGTACAGAGAAGGCTGCAGTGGGATAGCACTGTATAGGTTTTCCGTCATTATGAAGGATTCCTATGCTCTTTGAAATCTTTGGAATTACTGTTGTTCTCAGCCGATCCTTCATACTCAGCCAAGGAAAACCTGTTCAGGCTAAGGAAGGAAAAGATCTTTTGCTTTAGCAGTTCTGTAACATTTCACTATTCCCATTTCCATTTCCTGAGTGTTGCTTAGGTACTGTTTTGATAACCTGCCCAAACTACTGACAGTTTCCTAGAAGGGTTTTTCAGTGTCTCCTGATCATGGCAGAAGGAGCTGTGCTATGAGGTTCACAGGAGCAGTTGAAGGTCAAGCAGCAGCTCTCTGTAGTCACAGCCTGGTGGTTGCACTAATGCCCTGAGAACCAAGACCGTTTGAGAAAGCATTTCCCCATTTCAGATTTTTCTGTGTAGACAGGCATAGGATTGGGTTCATCACGATAGTCTGCCTAGTGCAGTGCTATTTATGATCTCCTATTTCTTTGTACAGCTAATTTTCTTTGTTGGTGAAGTTTTGGTCCAAGAAGTACTTCCATGTACCAGACAGATAATGTATCAAAAGACTTCCCAAGCCATGTCACACTTGTGAAACCGTGAAGCTGGTATTTATAAAGGTTGAAGTGCCCAAATTTTAAGGCTATAGGACTTCCTTTGATTCCTAAAAGGGAATATAAGGAATATAAGTAAAGCAGTGCTAAGACTGATCAATTAGCTCCAAAATATGGATGTGAAGAAACTTGGGTAAAGTGTTACAGTACCTCCATCACCTATGTCATACATGTGGTGCCTCATCTATCTGGCTCTAAGGTTTTGTTTTGTTGGCTTGGAAGAGGAATGGCCCTGGCTATCTCCCACTTTTGGATTTACGGTATTTACTTGTATGTAGAAATAGTGTAGTAAGTATGGATGCAGTTGTTCAGTAATACATTTAAGCTATTCTCAACTGCATTACTTCCAAGTTCTTTGAAGTGTCATAATTTAATTGCGTTTTGGAGCAAAGTAAGAGCTCACAAAATATGTGAGTCTAATTGTGAGCATTGTGGAAAAATTGACACAAGGTATAAGCACTTTTCTTCCGGGACGGGTGTTACGTGTAGCAGGTGCTCACCACAGTCAAAAACAGGTTATGAAGGCACATACAGAAGTGAAAAATTGAAACAATGTATGTAGAAGCTGAAAAATTAAAGCTGTGTAAAAGCTAGGTTTAAATCACCGCTGACCCACTGACACACTCCCACATAACAACACAAAACCCTCTAGTTTAAACTAGTAAAGGAGAACAATGAAAGTAGTAATACAGCATTTAGGATGAAAATAGAAAAGAGTATAAATGTTGGCAAGTAACAAATAAAATCACAGTCAGATCACAAAAACCAAGTTTGAGGAGCTTGTTGGAGTTATAAAGGCTAATAATAAAGTAAAGCTGATAAGGCTAACAGATGAAGTGCAGCTAAAATGAACACCCAGGTCAAAAAATTAAAACGAACATAATTATTTCCAATATTACTTGTCCAATTTCTACACACTTAACTTTTTTTTTTTTTTTTTCTGAACAGGATATAATTCTGAGTAACTGGCTGAAATTTGTCATATCAGTAGAGGAGAGCTTAGGACAAGTTAATAGATTGTACAATAAAGAAATTCCAGGATGAGATTTTTTTTAAATCTAGGGTTTATTAAGAAGTCAAATATGAAGCTGCAGAGCAACCAATTTGTATTTAACTTCTTGCTGAAATCAGATAATAATAATAATAATAATAGTAGTAGTAGTAGTAGTAGTAGTAATATATTGGGGAAAACGAGTACAGGTTTATTTTAAAAAAAAACTAACAGAATTCATTGCAGGAGTCAAAGATCACATGAAAAATAAAAATCTTGTCTGTAAAAGAGTACGTATATTTCCAACAAACTGTCAACAAACTTAAAAAATACTTTTAAAAAGCATAGGAGAAGGGAGTCTCCCTGTGAGTTAATTGGTAAAAAGGGAAGAAAGGTGTTCGTATTTTACAGATGAAATAATCTGTTACTGGTGGGATGCTATTAAGGCCTGACATAGTTGTAAACAAAAGGAAAAAAAGGAATTCATGCAAGCTAAAAAACTTCTCTGTTTTTTTTCCTAAAATTATTCGGGATGGTTAAACCTAAAGCTTATTATGATGAGTTGGGAAATTATTTCTTGATGCTGAATAACTGGATGATTAAATGACAAGAGATTCAATTCTGGTAAATATGAAATTATGTGTAAGATAACTCACTCTGTAAACACAACAGTGGCCTCTAAATGAGCTATTACAACTCAGGAAAGAGCTTGGAGTGTTTGTGAATAGTTCTCTGAGAACATCAGTGAGGGCTCAATGGCAGTCAAAGACCCTCAAAGCAAATAGGATGTTAGGAATTATGAGGTATCGAGAACAAAACAGAAAAACATCGTCATTCCATTCATTATGTGGGCCCTCATGTTAAGCACGGCATGAAGTCTGGACACCATATCAAAAAAGATATGAAGAATTAAAAAAAAAATAGAGAGGAGGGTTGCAAGGATGATCACAGGCATGAAATGCTTTTCAGACAAAGAAAGATTAAACAAAGATTCTTCAGCTTGGAAAATAGATGACTGAGGAAGGAATATGACAAATCTATAAAATCATGAAAGGTGAAGAGAAGATGAATAGGGAATGGGTTTTTGCTTTTTTCATAATAGAGAACCTAAGGGGCATCAAGTTTAAATTATCAGGCAGGAGATCTCTACTGAAAGAGACAGTATTATTTCATATATGTCCCAATTATATTGTGGAGCTCATTGCCACAGAATACTATCAAGGAGAGAGGTATAAATGCATTCAGAAAAACCATTTGACAATATTGGTGGGATAGGTGCCCTGAACTAATGTACATGCTTGCCCAGTTATATAAACTCTGGCTTGCAAGGTTCCAAAGTTACTGCTTGTCAAAACAAGGGAAGAATCACTGTTTTGGTACTGCTCCCTTACGCAATCTGCCAGCTGTCACAGACAGGACCCTGGGACCCTGATCTGACAAAGATGGCTCTCATATATATACACCGCATTTTTATATGGATGTTTTAGAGGTGAATACAAAAACTTTTTTCCTCTAACCTCATCACAGGTGATCAGGAAGTTGGTCTAATGCCTTTCCTTTTTCCATCTGCTGAAAATGAAGTTGGCAGTGAAATGATTCTTGAATATTTGAAATATGTTTTGATATTGTGTCAGGTGGAGTGTGCTTCTTTTCAGCATGAATTTCGTAGGGAACAGAAAGATTTAGCTAAGGTTTAGCATGACGGCATTTCATGTTCTCTCACCTTTCCTCATTTCAACCTTGTGTGCAAAGTACAACTTGCTGTCTTTGTTTTGCTTTCTCAGGTGTTAGCTTCAGTTTTGGATACAAAAAGTTTGTTAATTTCTTCCTGGATATGAAAATAAGGCCAGTTGGCAGATCAGGCGAGCTTGCCGATTATTCTATTATGCCAGCATCTTTGACAAAACAATTCTGAACATCTTTTCCTACACAGGAAGGCTGAGATTCATATTGCATTATTGTTACTGTAAAGTATTGTACTTCTAATAATGACATATACTACTGGACTTGAAAATTTTAATGAAGAGTCTCAATAATATTAAGGGAGAGGCCATTCAGCTACTACTTCTAAATTTTCATTTTCTGATCCATTGAAGGTTATGTTGGGAACAAAGAGAAGACTGCAATTTTTTTTTATCCTGATGAATTATTTGTGTTTCTGTAGTTTTAATGGCATAATCAGTGATTGATCTTTGCTCTTCTTTAGCTATGGAGGATAAATAGAATGTGCTTCTGAATTAACTGCATCTTTAACAGCTTTTGGGGAACAGCTTTTGAGATGGAAGTTTAAATAATTAGTAACATTTTGTAGTGGTTTTAAGCTCAGCTGGAAATAAAGCACTGTGCAGCCACTTGCTCAACCCCCCTTTTACCTCCCGCAACCCCAGTGGAATGGGGAGGAGAATCAAAGTTAAACTTGTTGGCTGAGATAAAAACAGCTTAATAATCCAAAGCGAAGTAAATACGGTAATAGTAAATGGTAATAATACAAAAACAAGTGATGTGTAATGCAATTGCTCACCACCCACTGACAGATGCCAGACCCCCACTTCCCAAACCAAGATCAGCAGTGCTTCTGGGTAACTCACCCCTGTTTACATGCTGGGCGTGATGTTCTGGGGTGTGAAATATTCCTTTGATCTGTTCAGATCACCTATCCCAGCCATGCTGCCTCCCAGTTTATATTGCCTACCTTCATACTGACAGAGCATGAGACAAGGAAAAAAGTCCTTGACTTTGGATAAACACAGCTTTGTAAGAAACCAAAACATCAGTGTGTTATCAACACCGTTCTTGTTCTGAAGCCAAAACACAGCACTTCAGCAAGTACTGAGAAGAAATTATCCTGGCTAAAACCAGGACACGTATTTAATTGGCAATGGCACTGAAATGTCTCACCTTGCAGAATCTTCTAAGCTATCAACTCTTTCCTTTTTCACTTCAATAGGTAGAATTTCATTCAAGAACTATTTTTCTTTGACAAACAATGATCTGTTATCTCCACTGCATGCTCCTTCAGTCAGTTTTATTACCTAAGAGAAGTTATTACTTGTTTGTAAAATTTCCACCTATTTTAGATTTGTTAAGTTAGTTGTGGTAGTAGTCAAATGTTAATTAACTGCCTATAATACTAATTAGCAGTTTTCAGTTTTACATTTTTGATTAAAAAATTCTAAATCAGGATTTTCAATATTGTGAAGACTGTAACGTGAGTGAGTTAGTGAGGTTTATGTTGAAACACATAAGAGAAGACTTTCTCATCTTGGGAAGGAAATGAGCAGTTTTCTCTCTCCACAGGCTGCTCAAATTCTCAGTCTTTTTGGGTCTTTTCAGTTTCAATTCCACTTATTTGCCATGTTCTTTCCGCCAGTTACAGTTTATGCCTATTTCACTTTGTAGGCTCAAGGTTTGTAATTTTTATCATGTTTCTTAACTTGAAATAAGAAAAATACCTAGAGGATTTCCCCCCCCTTTTTAACATTCAATCTTAAACTTTAAAACCTCCAATATACCAAATAGAAGACTCCTGGAACCTAGTCAGGTCTCATACTTCTTGGGTTGGCAATGGCTAATTGTTGATGTGGTAGCATGGATGTCAATAAGGTTAGATTTCAAGTGTAGTTTGATTTTACTGGATAAATTGATACCAGCTGTGCAAAATACTAACTAGTGTGCTGCTGAAATACTTTACAGACTGATACTACTGTATTAGGTGATAACTCATTGGAGACAGAAGTCATATGGAAAAAAGAAACTCACTGAAAACCTTAAGAATGTCATAATATCCATAGAGAACTCACCATAGCTATCTACATTCATAAACCTTAAGGAATTGTTGTGCATTGGGCAAAAATCCAAGAAAAAGAAAATTAAACAGGAGCTTTAAACAGTAAATTATCATCCTAACTTAGATAGGTTTGACGTGCCTAGCTACAGATTACTGGAAGATTGTTCTCACCTGTAAATAACAATGTTGAATCAAATTGTTAAACTAAAAAGCATTTTCCTGGATTAATTCAGTTTAGATTTAAGTGATCAGAAATCAGTGTCCTTGAGTAGGTCCAGAAGAACAAGTGGCTAATAAATACCAGTTATTTTATGTGGCCTCAGTGTGTCCAGCGTTAAATGGTATTCTGTGTTGATCTGTCGGTAAAATAAGGTTGCGTATAAGAGTGACGTTTCTGTGCGTTCTTTAGTGGAAGCTGGATCTAAGAAATTACCACTGTTTGAAGGTAAATTGGCTTGACAAAAACTCTTGAAATGTGTTTAATTTTGGGAAAAGATTGAAAAGGGTTTTTTTTTTTTTGATCTTGATAGGTATTTTTAGCTGTTTAAAATTAACTTATTTGCAGAAGTGTGAACTAGTTATATTTTCTAGTGTGTATGATTAGTAAGTGCTGGTATTTCCTATATGCTACACAAAATTTTAGTTAATAAGTACTAAAACCTACAGCTAAGTTACACATTAGTCTGAAATGCAAATTCACAGTGTTTTTTTCCTAATCACAGTGTTGTAAGTATTCAGTTTATGGGTAGAAGTCAATTACATCTTGCCAAGTACTGTCTGTGATTCAGTGCTGGCTGACTTTTTACCTAATCTGTGTTACCTTCTAATGTGTCAATGCTGCCACTTTAGAAGCAGCCGCATGATCTGACTGTAGCCCCAGTATAGCATTTGTTGTACTTACGTATTCTACACTCTTTTCAATAGAACATATTCTTTACCATATTTTCTATTTTCCAACCAAGTGTGAGAGATAGTGAGTGCATTTCCTGGTGCAGACTTCCAAGGCACATGAGATGTTACTTTATTTTGGAGCAGGGGAATAAGGTCTTCAGTGCTACAGCCAATACTGAAGAGAGACATGACCCTTCTTTGACTTAGGAATATGTTTTGTTCAAGTAGCCTCACTGACTTCATTAAAAAATATTTGATAGGACTTACATTAAGAAAAAGTCTGAAGATTTGTGCAGAATTAATTTTTCCTATGGTAAGGGTAACTAACAATACATACCCATATATGAGAGAAAACTAACTTAGTCCAAATAACCATTCCTTCTTTCTCAACATGGGGATCATAACCTCATCTGTTTTTCTTCACTATTGCAGAGCATGTTCCTCGCAGCTTTACAGTTAAGCTGTGGGGGTGGAAGGGTTTGAAGTACAGTAGGAGGGGGACACTTGCCTGTTTTGTTCTTTCTTTTCTATGTATTCATATGGTAGAAAGAGAAGAATGAGGAGACATGAGGATTCGTTTTGCCCTCATGGTATTTACATCAGGATGGTTCTTTTGTCTTGAGACCCGCTTGCTAAACCAAGTGTAAAAACTTCAGTTTGTATTGAACAAAAAGTGCTGCTTTACTTTCTTGAAGACAAAATGTGATATTAGGTTGCGATTTACTGAATATCAAAACTAATTGTTGGTCTCACAGCAAAGTAGCTAAGCATTTACGCTGTTGCAGGAGGATTCTTAATGAAGCTATTATTTAGACCCAAATTGGATTTCTATATTTTATTAGACCTATCCTTTTAAATTTGTAACAGACAAATAAATTTACAGTACTGGTTCCCATGTGGCTTATTGAGTGTTAATATTAAGGTGGCTGATTTGGATCTCTCCAGGATTTTTTTCATATTATGTAAGAATTTTACTGTTGCTTCAGGCATATTAGAGGTGAGACATGACTTGCTCCCTCCCCCTTGCCCCGTCCAATTGCTCATTTATGGACTTTCTTCCATTCCTGTAAATCTCTCTGAACAACTGATGTTTCAAAGCTTAAGCATACCTTTTACCCCTTTTTTTAATTTTAAATGCTCCTTGGCTTGCTGTTCTAAAATGTGGTATGTTTTTGTTTCAAAGTTACATTGCATATTTTCTTTATTTTTGTTTAGTACTGGGCACGCATGCGTTGAAATAGTTGTTAAATGGTGAATGTTTTTATATAAATTAGGTAGATAACTTTACAACTATAGGTTTTCTTTTAAAGAATTTTATTGATGCATTGAAGTGTATATTGTTTGTAATTGCAGGTTGATGCAATTGAATCTGAACCAAAGAGCTTTATCTTTATGAGCGAAGATGCACTAACAAATCCTGACAAGCTCTTGGTCCTGATTCATGGTAACGGTGTTGTCAGAGCTGGTCAGTGGGCTAGGAGACTTATAATTAATGAAGACCTGGACAGTGGCACGCAGATACCATATATCAAGAGAGCTACTGAGGTAAATGAAAGTGCATGGATGCAAGGCTGTGTGTGCTATGGATGTGCACGTGTCTCTGTATATGAAGAGCTGTGAACCTGTGGTGTTTTAATTTTTTAAACAATGTTCTATATTTTACTGTATGATAATTTTATTTTGATGGGAATACTTGCTTGGTTTTATTGGAACTTTTTTCTAGTGGAACCAAGTTCCTATCTTGCAGTAAAAACCCCTAAGTTCTGTGTAATGTTGTGTTGGGACTGCCATGTAGTTTAATATGGCAGATTCTATGGCAAGAGCCCTTAGCAGGTGATGAGATGCAGTAGAAGACATTACAGGAATTTGTTACAGTTTGGATTGTTTCTGTTGCATTTCATTGAATTTGTACATATTCTCCCTCGGTGTCTGCTATAATCCAATGGTAACATGAGCTTTCGTGATAACCGCAGTCTTTTTTACTAGGCTTGTGCTGAATTT
The DNA here is from genome assembly GCA_024500445.1 of Entomyzon cyanotis. Classification (NCBI taxonomy): domain Eukaryota; kingdom Metazoa; phylum Chordata; class Aves; order Passeriformes; family Meliphagidae; genus Entomyzon; species Entomyzon cyanotis. The sequence continues at coordinate 1,035,352 of JAKEPQ010000768.1, forward strand.
ATTAGAGGCACAGTCTTTTTCAGATTTGCATTAAATACTGATTCATTCTGATTTACTTATCAATACCTGACAGTAGAAGACATTCACATTTTATTGACACTATCTTGTTGCATCTGTTTGAGAGCCAAGGGACAGTTTGTGTTACATTTTTGTCATTAGAGCTTTGCAGGTGTAATTCATCATGTCCACCCTGCTACCTAAATGAAACTTCCTGTAGTAAACATTAAAACAGCCTATTTAAGACTCATTATTTCTATTATATTTGTCAAGTTAAGCTAATGGTCTACACTAAATATCAGTGTTGTCACTGTTATTGTTTCATATTTTGCTAGATGATTAATTTTTGTGGTTAATGAATAATTTTTGCAGCTGTCTTTAAAGTATTTGGGATAAAAAATGGTGCAAAGAAAGAAAACATATAAAAACATTAAGCCATTAAGTTAATTGTAGTTTATTTTACCCACTATCAAAAGCATCAGACTACACTTTGTGAGAAAAAGAAACCTAACCCTGTGAAAGTGAGGCTTATCTTTTTCTAACATAAAGTTTTCTATTAATTTTAAATCAAGGTTCAGAGACAGAACAAAAAATACTTCAGGATTACTGAATGCAATACAGGTGTATGGTAGGTCCAGTATGGGACCACTAGTGCAGGTTCCAAAACCTTTCCCAAGAAACCCAAATAGCTGTAGCTACGTAAATTTTTCTAGCAATGCTTACATGCTTGCATTTTTATTCGTCCCTAGAGATGCTGCTGTCTTGGGTAACATGAGAGACTGAGTATTTCAAACTGGGATACTAACCATAATTTAACAGATACTTTTTAAGGGTGTATTTGTAGTAAAGGAGAGTTATATTTCTTTTTGCTGTTTTCTTATTTTTATTTATTTTGTGCAATGATTTGTGCCAGTATGACAGAGATCAGGCCTCTGTTCTCTCAAGTGGTTATTATACTTCAAACCAGATTATTTATTTCTGCATTTTGAATGCTTCTTAAAAAAAAAGCCACAGGAAAAAGTCGCAATTGTTGGATGAGAAAATATTTTTATAAAAATGTAATCGTTAGATCACACTGGGATACCAAACTTTGTGTTCTTGTCTTTGAGGATTTTTTAAATACGGTTTTTAGATTCATAATTCTCTTTCGTTCAGGAATTCCAGCTACTATGAAACCCACTGTCCCTTTTTGTGCATCTTAAAATTCTGATAAATGTACTGCATGTTTAGGAAACATACTATTTGCAATGATTTTTTAATGCAAAATTAAGAATAGATTGTATTCAATTGTGTTAAATCAAATTCAGTTATGTCATTAAATGTGTTGCTTTTTTTTGTATCCTCTAATCACTGTAGCGGGAATTGGTTATGTATCTTGTTGGATAAGGCAATATTTTATGAAAGTTGAACCCCACTGAAAGTGTTTAGAATCATTAGGTTATGATGAAAAAGAGAATATATATAGGTACATGCTGATACCACATCAAGTTCAGGTACAGATCATATAAATGACGTTTCTATATTTAGGAAATTATGGTAGACTGAGTGTAGGGACTCCATATAATAAAAATAATAATAAAAATTGCATCTTTTTCTGGGTTTTCTGGTGTTCAGTCATGTAGTTGATTTAGGCACTTCTTTCTTTTATGAAATGGAAATAAATAGCCTAGATGATAAATAGCCAGAATAAAAATTGTGCTGACTCCTCATGAAACATTGTTTGAAATAAGGAATTCTTTTCTTAGATCTGTCTGTGTTTCTTCTAAGGAGAGGTCTCGTTCTTGAATGAAACCAGCAGACCTTATCAAAGCATCAGTGCTGATGACAAGAGAACACAGATTTTTTTTCTAATAGACTTACATGAATTTGAAGTGGCTAATGATACCTAGGATTTAAAAATTCCAGTGATCTGTTGCATTTGCAACACACGCAGGCATTGCAGCCAACTTAAAACATTTGCTGAAGACTGGGTTTTAATTTAAATAATAAAAGCTAAACATTTCAAAAGTGCTTGAGTGTCTTAAATGCAAGAACTAATTCAGAAATACCTGCTTTTCTCTAAAAAAAAAAATCCAGACAAGCAAAAAACCACCCTCGAAGTAGGCCAAACCCCACAACTTTTTCTCTACCGCTTTTTTCTGTGCTTCTGTTCTCAGTTCATTTCTTGGAAAAACAGAAAACAGGGATGCAACAGTTGGGGTTATCAATGAGCAGTGGATTGAGCAGGATGCACTGATACTTCTAATCAGGAAGTTAAAGGAAGAGTAGAAACGATTTCTTTTTGATACAACACTTTTGAGGAAAAAAGAATTGAGAAGCCCCACTTTTCATGCATGTGTGGAACTAGCTATGTACAGGCTTAAATATTGTAGTTCAGAATTCTAGTCTCTTGGGGCTGCTGCACATTGTAAAGAAAAGATTCAAAGAGAAATATCCCGGTGAGAATTCAAGTAGCTAGAAATGTGTTTTTTCTTTTCATTTGTGCAATTCCTGTAGGTGATGCTTCTCCTTCCGTGTTTTATATCAAGCCCTGCTGTGTAGATTTGATCTTTTGTGTAAGAGGTGTTGTGAGTAGTTGACAAGGGTTTATGTGAAGAGGTAGCATTACTGTGTTAATTTGAAAATTCAGACTTGGTAGTGTACAAGAGATGTTGAAATATAAACGAAGAGAACAAATAAGCAACTGGTTAGAGAACAGACTGTAGGAAAAGAAGGAGGGAGAAAATTGCACACAATGTGAAAAACACAAGTAAATACATTAAAACATGGTAGGACAAGACCTATTTTAGAAAAACAAGTATGAGAAAGATAAATCTGCTAATAAAGCAGTAAGACTGCAACAGAAGCAAAATTAAAATAAAATAAATACTTATTAATAAAGATATTTAAAACAAAAGCTGGCAGTGTCCTGTAAAAACAGTAGAAGAATATTGCATAGATTAGTTGTCTTGTTAAAATAGAAATTTTCTATTGAAACTTTCTGCAGTGGGAAACACTTATTTTTGACAGAAACAGTTATCTGGTGTGTGAGAGACTGAACTTCAAGTCCCTCCCCGGGAATGAGGGACTGTTCCATTTATAATGAGAATTCTGCTCTGAAGATATTCCACTTTTCATTAAAAATAAATATAAGTTATAGGAATAAATAAATAATTAAATGTAGATTAGAAGAGTAATTTTAATCTGTCTCTTCTAAAAGGCTTGTCTAGGTTGGTACAATCAGGCTCTTTTCAGATCAGTTATTATTTCGCCCCACATGCAATAACTGAAGCAGTGCCAGGAAAAGGTGACGAGAGACAGAGATAAATCCTCCAATTTAGTGATGAGGGCGTTTACTTGGGATAGCAGGAATTAAGCATTTGCATTCCTGGTTTTGTAATGGTTGTTGAAGGGCTCCTGTGTTCACTGTGTTAAAGAAGGAGAAGCTGAAGTTGATGTAGTTATGGAGGAAATTAGTTCTTTGGGAAAACAGGAGCTCAGCTTCCCTTGGTTAGACATTGTGAAGAATTCTGGGGTACTATTATCTTTGATACCACTCATCTTGGGAAAAAAGATCTCAGATTACTGCACAAATACAGAGAAACTTTTGGATGTTTTCTGTGTCTTTGGAAATTCAGTACATTCAGCGACCAAGATTGCTGTGGTCCCTCGGATGGTAATAAAATACAACCACAACAACTGCCACTTATTTTATTTAAAAAAAAATAATTAAAAACCATTGAAGAATTGTTGCCTGATTGCAAATTTAGATATTAAGATATCTATCTTAGATACTTGTATTCTTACTTAAAGAAGAATTAATATTTGACATTTACCCAGAAAACAGGTTCTTCAAAGAACCTGGACAAGTTTTTCAGAAGAAATAGAGCAGCACCTAAAAATCTAGCTTTCCATGTACAAACAAAAAACTAAAGGTTTGCGTGGGATGGGTATTACCTGTGGAAAGAATTCTTTGATGACTGATAAAACGTGGTTTTCAGCTTCAATTTTCTGTTGTATTTATCTTGCTTTTTTTTTTTTTTTTTTTAAATCTCTGTTCTCTTTGGTTATAATACTGGATTTATTCACTTATATTAATGTCATTCATTTGTACAAAACTGTCAGGTTGGCAATATTTGCTTAGAATTGGTGAGGATTATTACTTTTGTCAGCATGCTGTAAGATGTCATTAGTTTTGTAAGGCAGTTGAATGGAACAACAAAATTGTTCAGTGCAACAGCAGTAAATTTCCCCACCATAACTTTTATGTGATTTAGTAGTCTTAAGGGTTAGTAACTAGTATGGTAACACATACTATTTTGTATTTGGTACTTTCTCTTTCCACTTTGTAAAAATGAGTCAGTTTTGATAGTGGGTATTTACATGTTTTTGCTCAGAAATGATATTTTGTTTAAACTACATTAACAAAAATTCTTGCTAAAAAGCTTTAAAATCTCACTTGTATGTATAGAATATGTTAGACAAATATCCTCTTTGTTTTTATATATCCTCTTATAGTTTATACAATCTTAGCATAGTATCAGTAATATGGGCATGTGACACTTTCTGGAAGAAAAAACAGCTGACATTTCATTACAATTACAGTTCTGCCACAGAATGCTAATATTCATGTGCCTTTTAAGTCTTCAAAGTATATTGTTGCAGATAGATGTTAAAATACATCATTTATTTATTAATGATCAGTTACAGTGCCAGAGCAATGATAATGTTATTTGGATTTTCTAATATATTACTGATCCATAGACTTTCACTAAAATGGGCAATAATTTGCTGTATTGTTTTACTACAAATTCTGGTTTTCTGACTGTGGTGTGTGTACTTGGTTTGTTCATTCTATTAGACCATAGAACTAACATTTCTTGGAAAGTCCTTTTTAGCAGGAACTTGCTAGATAAAACTTGTGTTTAGAACTCCTGCTTTTGTGGTAATTATACTAAGAAAACTTGGAGGTGTTTGGATAATCTTTTTGAGATCTTTCTAAAAGCATAAACACAAATCACAGTGTATTACTAAATAATGAGTCACGTATAATTGATTTAAAATCCACCATACCCTGGATAGAAAATTTAAAAAGCAATATATTAATTCTTTCAGAAACATTTTATGAGGGATTAATAATCTCTTAATGCTAATGACCAAGCAGATAGAAAGAAAATTTGCGTACTTGAAAGCAATATTAATTGGTCACAAAATATATAGTAATACACAATAAGCTGTATAGGAGTTAAAATATTAAGTTAGAAATTCAAGAAAAGGTTAAAAGCTTTGACTAATACTGAGCTGACAGGGTATATAAACCCAGACCAGCCCCCATGCCAACAGAGGAAAACAATGAGATGACAGCTCCACTGTTTGGAGAGGGGTTGCTAACGACAGCTTATTCCTTTATGATTTCAACTCTTGACAGAAGACAGGTCTGCTTGTTGCATCATGGCAGATGTATCGTTACCTTCTGGCCCTGTCATGACTGAACTGGAAAAAAAAATCCACTTGCAATTCTAAAAATCTCTTTGGAATTTAGTGCATCCTTTCCAAGATGCGTGTTGCCATTGTTGTCTTAATTGTGTGTATTACATTTTTACAGTTTTCTGTGCTACATAATTTGATAATGTAGAGATATTTAGAGATTGCTTTGTCTTCTTTTATTTTGCTGGATGTTGTGTTTTAGAGTCCGATGTCACCTTGTGTTATTTTACTCTCACTGACATAAGAAAATCACTGTTCAAGAGAAAGATATTTGGATAAATGTGGCTTAAAAATATTTTTTTTCTCCATTCAAACTGTTTCAGCCTTTTTTTGATTGTCTAAGTATTAGGTTAAAAACACACAGTGAACACTTAAAATAGTCACCATCATTTTAAGAAAAAAGTTTAATATGAGTCCAAACATCCTTTTTTATCATATGCATATTAGGATTCTTCCTTTCCACACCACGACCCTTCCCCCCCATTCAACTTGTTGGATACCCAACAGTGACTCTGGAGACTTAAAAAAGAGTAAGAAGGGGTGTGGATTTTTGAAAGTATGTCAAAAGCCTTGGGGTTTGGGTATGATCAGAATTTCAATAGAGGTTGAGATGAGTTTAAATGCATAGAAGGGGAACATAAAAATCTTGTTTAATTTCTGTCATGTTGTTCTTTTTTTAGTTACTCTGATGTCTTTTTCAAATCTGCTTTTCTCTCAAGCTTTGTGGTACTATATTCAAGATCTGGGCTTTTTCCTCTTTGTATTTCGTTTTAACTGCTGATCCCTTTTCTGTGGTGCTTCTGCCTTTAATATCAGCTGAAGCGGTCTGAATTGCTGAATCAAAGCCGTTTTGGGAGAGAGACAGTGTTTAAGATTGTGCAGGGTGAGATTCTCTGGGTAGAAGGTAACACTTCCTGCAGTTATAATCAATGCACTTGACACTTTCAAAGGCAGAAGAAGCCATGACTTGCTCAGGGGTTAAACTTTTTAAATAACTTCCCTTGGGAAAAATGCCATCAATAAAATGGAATAATTAGTTGAAGATTCTTGAGTAGCCTGGGTTTGAAAAGAAAAGATTAGAGATAGGTCAGGTTCGCACTTCTAATGTTATTTTCCCTCCCTTTTGTTTTTCAAACTATGAGCTTTTGTTTAAACGTGTGCAGTATTACAAAATCAATCTGCTTCAGAAGTAATATTGTCTGCTTATGACAGTGCATTAATTTTGTAGTCTTACTGTCTGTGTAGTCTAATAACTGTAAAAATGGATATTAAATTCTGTATAAAAATACAACTTCAGATTTGCTAGTTTTCTCATTTCCTGCCCACACATTTATTCTGCAAATAGTAATTTTAGCTAACAGAAAATATTTGCAACTTTGAACCTTACTAAATAAGCTTAAATTGTAATATACATTAATTTTTAAATTTAGGTCCAAATAGCATCATGTGGACATTCTGTACATATGATCATTAATTTCTGTAGAGATAAAGAGGTTTACACGGAAATGAAATTCATCTTGCTTTGCATTAATTATGTTTGATAATTTCAGGTTTTGTGAGAAATTTATTGAGGTTTTAATGATTTTTAAAAAATAATCAGTCTTACTAAAGCAGCTATTTTGAAAGGCAAAGCCTGACTAAAAATGGCGCTTTCGTACATAGCGTAGTATATGCCTACTGTACAAAATATCGATAAATAATGCATGAATAGCTTTGGAATAAAAAGGTTCTTACCATTCATTAATTATTTACTTATTTGAACTTTTTCTTAAGGGAAATAAAATCAGAGACAGTACTCTGGAACAGCAACTAAATGAGACTTCAGCAAATAGGTGACCAATGTTTTTCAGAAGTACAACATTGTATTTTCTAGTAAATTACATTGGATTGGGATTGGTACCACTGGAGTAGTTGATTTGGTAGAGATTATTATGCAGACAGAATTTGTTACAGAACTTTAGCAAGAAAGTACAGACTAGTTTAAATCCTGCAAGGTACTAGTATTTCTGTGTGGTTTTGGGGATCTGTCTGTGGCAAGTTGGCTGTGGAACTGTGACTTCTTAATTGTTCTGAAATTGCAGTGAGGCTTATTCTGTTGTGGTACACATTTTCAATTTATTGTTTATTTTAAAACTGTGATATGTGTGTCATTTGAAAGATTGATGGGTAAATTCATACTAGTATGATTGTACTTGGAAATGCAGTAATTATTTGTGGCTTGTTTATTGCTCCGTACCGGCCACTTTGTAAGAGTCTTGTTTAAAAGAAAATAAAGTTGCAATCCAGTGTTCTGACTCAGAGAATTTGGATCTGTGGAAGTGTCATAGCTTTGCAGTTATTTATCTCTGAGTACAGTACATAAAAGTAATATTTAGTTTTAGCTGATTTGCTGAAACAGTTGTATCTCTCATTTCAATGTGGAATCATCCAGAAAAGTTGTGGTAGGGGTACCAGTGTCTTCACAGGGTAGTACAATTTAGGATGGAAACTTTGCTAGGCTTTACTTTCATGAGTAATCAACTACATTTATAAGTGTACTTATCTGATCATGGAATCTAAACTGTCCCTGGTATAACTTGAGGCCATTTCCTCTGATCTGATCATTTGTTACCTGGCAGAAGAGATTGACCCCCACCTGGCTACAACCTCCTTTCAGGCAGTTTTAGAGAATGACAAGGTCTCCCATGAGCTTCCTTTTCTCCAGGCTAATCACCCCAAACTCCCTCAGCTGCTCATCAGACTTATGCTCTGGATCCTTCTCCAGCTCTGTTGCCCTTGTCTGGACGTGCTCCAGAACACCAACTTTTTGAAGCGTAATTTTAAGAGGAATGATACTTATTAAGATTGCTCTACTGTTATATGAGATGACCTATTAGTTGTTCATTGGTTGACATATTAACCTTAAGTCATTAGCTTCATTTTACTTTGTGAAAAAAATGAGTGGCCAGCACTTTTGTTCTCATTCAGGAGAGCATTAATTCAGAAATGAAAAATATGGCTGCAGTTTTTTAATATCTTTTAAAGAATTTAACTCATTATCATTTAAAAATATTTGATACCTATTTAAAAATATTGAAATTGTCTTTTGACTTATTATATGTGCACATATATGTGCTAAACTATCACCTAGATAATCCATTATAATGTGTACTTCGTATTTTTTGTAATATGTATCATAAAAGCGTGACATGCATGTGTGTCAGTATAAGTAGGGTATATGTGTGTGTTTAATATTACACTAATAGCCAAGACCCTGTTGATTTTTCAAAGGAATCACTGCTTAAAAGATGTAACAATCCAATGGTGAGGTAAACACTTCCTTGTTCATATCATGAAATGCATACTTGAAATTAATTATCCTTTACTTACTGTGCATTGGGCTGGAAAATCCTAACTTTAATGCACTGGAATTCAAATAAAAAATTGATATGCTTTCTGCTTAACTACTTTAGTACTGTTCGAATAATGCACATTGTTGCTTCAAGTAATAAGAAAATAGATGTGACAAAGACTTTGTTATGCAAATTAGTGCAGGATTATAACCTTTTGAAAATACAGAGATCTTTGAAATGATATATGTCCCTTTTGATCAAAAACTTTTGAAAGTTTAATAATTTTGTTAAAACAAACTAAAACTGTGGGTAATTGTCTTTTTTCCCCTGAAATGAACAAATTATAACATCAAAAAAACCTGAGAGTGAGGTATGTAGTAGGTCATTTGCCGCTGCAGGCATTTTCTCTCCCTTCAGGATGTGCTTGTTTAGTTTCTCTCACTTTGTGCCTGTGGCGCTCTGTGGTGAAATTCAGACATGTTCTTCCCCTTCAAGGAATCTCTGGGGTGGTAAATAACTTATACAAAATTAATAAATTGTGTTGCTTTTTTTTTTATTTTTACCCATCCCAGGCAATTCGTTTGTGTTCCCTCTTGAGAAGAGTTGAGTTGCACAAGACATGTTTATTAAAAAAGCATGCTTTTGCATAAACAGTGAAATTAGATGTAATAGGGTGAAATATGTCATTAAGAAAATGGAATTACTCAATTTTCAGCAATTTCTTTACAGAAAAAAATGGAAAGGTGAAAATCCCTTAAATGTTGCTTAACCTTTATAGATCTAGAAGTTTTAAACATGTCAAGGTATAGGAGATTTTTATAGTGGGTTTTTTTTTAAAATGCTGGGCTTGAAAATTTAGTTTCCTTTCATCTCAGCAACATTTAAAGAGTAAACCTGTTTTGAGGCTATTCAGCTGGATGATTATTTTTGGGGAAGACCAGCTGTACCATCTTGCTTATTCACAACCATTTGTTCTAGCATATTGCAGAGTTAATCCTCTTAGGAAAAGAAGAGATTGGCACAGATAGCTTAACCTGTTATATTGTGTGCTACATGGCAGCCTCCATCTCTGTGTCACGCCAAAGGCAGTGAGACTTCAGATTGCTTTGGCGGGTAGAACAGATAATGAAGCTTGGGTGTAAATATATGCTGGTATATAAGGGAAAACAATTTTTTTTCCTTTATTTCCTTTTCTTTCCTTTTTGATAGTGGTTAATTGTCCTTTTAGCTGTGAAAGACAGAGTTGCACTTAATAGCATAATGGTCTTATAGTGGTGCTTGCTTCTGAATGCTTAAAAGAATCCTAAAAAACGGTCACTATTAAATTTTATAATTTATCATAAAGTTGTCTTCCTAGGAGTTACCCATGGTCATTTTAAGCTTTCCTGAAGTGCAGATATACTTAGCTAGTAAGTAAATGTTCTTTTTGTAAAAGTCATGTGAAAAATATAGGCAGGAAATATTGATGGTGCTTCAGTGCACAGGTGATTGAGTTTCTGCTGACCCTCTGTAGCTGTGCCTGTGTTTTGAATCCCAACTCTTCCTCTAGAGTTGAAAGTAATGTGATTGAGTCTTCTGGAATGAGTTCCTGAATGCTGATAACAGGAGGCTTTTCCATGAAGTGCAGAAGCTACTCATGTGGAATATGCACCCTCCACATGACACATGGTTGAGATCACATACAGGATTTTCAAGACTTGACAGCACTGGTTCATGAACAGTGATATTTATACTGAATTTAGGACTATTTTAGTGCTAATATTCAACTGATACCAGCTGATGATAAAAATAAGTGATTCTGAGATTCCATTTTAAGGCTACAATGTTGTTACTGATATATACTGAAATCAGGTATTACTACAATTGATTGAAATAGCATTTATTAATTGATACTTCGCATTGAATCAAACATTACCTGTCATTGATTATATAAGTGTTAAAAGAATGTAATCAATTTGGTCTTTTTTGTTAATGTTGGCATTTTTAGTTTTATTCGTTGTATTTATATTAACCATGTTAGACCAGTGTTTCTTTATTGCTTCATTTTGAAACAGATACTTTCTTAAAATAACACAATCCAGATGTTTTTGATTCAGAATAATCCCTCCATCCCATACTGTATGCCCACCTTCTCTGCATATGTTGCCCTGCGAGATTTTCAGTACATTGAATTAATTTTTCTAAAAATCATTTCATGCTGGTATGAAACATTTCAGGACAGGAGAGTAGTGGCAGCTTTAAATGAAAAGTATGTGCAGCTGACTGAGCTGCTCAAATACCTTCCATCTTAGACAAATAAGAAATTCTTTAATGCTTTTGTGGTGGAAATGAAGATCTTTCTTCTTGTCTTACTTGTAGAAAAATTTTGGGGGGAGCTTATTTAGGATTTGACAAGGACTCCAAAATAAAATCACCTATGTGTACCAAAGACAATGAAAATAAACATTTGCTACTTTGACTTCTTACCATTTCCATGTAATTAGTAGTTTGAAAATGTTATTCATGTCTCTCTCAAGTCCTTACATTTCTCTTTGAGAGATTATTTTATAATGTAACCAACCATATTTTTACCTTATTTCTACGTCCTCATGGTAGTGGTTTTATGGTGTGATCATTTTACATTTGCAGCTAGGCAAGTACTTTGTCTGTAGCAATTTTTTTTCCTCTAGTTTACATTTTTTTCAACTTAAAAATATTTCTTTCTCAAGCGCCTCTTCATGTGTATGTGTATGCAGGTATTTAAATGTGTATGTAAAGAAAGATACGATACATCTTAATTGTCTAGTTAGTTTTAACTTTTGGGTTTTATAAATGATAATATGAGATGTGGAACATTCAGGCAAAATCATAGTTAATTTCTTATGTCTTTTGGGTTTGGAAGCTGCATGTGACTTTTGTGGTTTTGGAAATGCTGATTATTTTACAGCACTGAAAAAGTAATGTTTCATGTTACTGTTTTCTTTGAACCCCGTAATTTATGATATATTAAAAAGGAGGTGTAAGGACTGTTTCTCAAAGATAATAATGTTTCAAATGTCTTACAGTTAATTTGCCTTGTGACTTAATTTGATATAGCTGTTGTATGTTGTTTTTTATCCTCTGGACGTCCTTATTGAGTAACTTTTAAGTAGACAACTCATGGAACTGATAGAAATAGATAATAATTCTGTAAAACCTAAAGATTCTGAGGAGTGACAGTTGACAGTCTTACAAAAGCTTTATAGAACCTGAACAAATACTTTTGCTGTACCATGTGCTCAGTTAAATGAAATTTTTCTATTTCTCCTATATAACATATAGGATCTATACTGGATCAGTATCAGAATTACTGTATATTTACTGTGGTGACATTTGGGACCTGTATTTGTGGAGATACTTCTGCTCATAATTGTGAGCAGAAGTTTTTAATTCAGTATGACCACTGGAAAAAAAATGGAAATTTAAAGAGAAGGAAGCAATTACTAGTTTTAGAAGTGTCTTGGCAGACACAAGACAGTTATGCTAATGGTGAAATGTACTCCCTTCAGTTTTTTTTGTTGTGAAGCTGATGTTGAGGCACAGCTGTATATGCTGGTTTTAGCAGTAGAACTATTTTTAATCCTATTATAATCAAACTTACTGCTTATAAAAGGTGAACAGACTATCATCCCTCGGGAGTGGATCCCTGCAAACTGGTGCACACAGGCAGTGGTGGTGAGAGCTCTTTCTGGAGAAATGAAACTAGTTATGAATACTACTCTATCTAGTAGTATTAAAATTCAGTTCAGCAACAGATTAAATGGGAAGTTTGTCTTGCTGTTACTAATTTTTTGAACTGGCAAGACAAGGCTTCAAGCCTTCTAGGAAGTAATAGAAAGGAGGCTCCACTAGGTTGGCTGTAAAAAATTTTGACACGTGGCAAAGATGTTTATATGGTGGTTTGGTTTTTTAAAAGTTTTGGAATGGACTTTTTGCTTTTCTTCTTTTTCCTCGCTGTCATGTCTTGCAGTAATTGTGATCCAAGCTTTAGGAATGGTGTGCCTCTAGGCATAATAAAGATATGGAAACTGATCAGAGTTCTGTGACAGACTCCTCATCAGTCCTCATATACATTTTGTAAAAGCTGTGGGGTTGTTTAAAAGTGACTCCATCATATATGTGTTGCATGTATTTAGTTTTGAAAATCAGATTTAAAAGTAATATCAAATATAATCAATGTAATGAATGTTCAGGTAGCAAAAGAAAGCATGAAGAATTATAAAGAGCAATATGTAATCAGACTTGGCATCTGTTTTGGGATGTTCTGGCATACCATTTTGTATGTAAGCCTTTACTGAAGTTTTTGTGTAACTATGGTGGGTTTTCAGCTCCCTGACTAGTTTTGTATACAGTAAAAAAGTTATGAATGTATTTTGAATGATACAGCCTACTTTTCTGTGGCGTAGGGAAGGGCATTATCTTTGTAGAATAACACGTGTTTATCCACACTCTGAGCTGCTAGTTAAATAGCGTTATTATTATTTATTTTAACTAGAATATTCTGTCATAAGGATGCTTCAGTTTGCAATACTACTGACTGTTCTTATGAAATGGATTATGAGATAGCAGTACTTTTTCAAACACTTCTTGTTGTAGGCATTTTCTCAGCCAGTTTTTGAAGTGCATGTACACCTTTATAGCTTTCAGTAGACGGGGTTGTCTGGGAACTATCTCAGTTCTGCTTCTCTTTAAAAATTGTGTATGTTTGGTGTGTGAACATCTATAAAGTCAGTATTTTGGATTGAAAATGAGATTGAACCCTCACTGCTCTTGCCAGAAAGTGACTGACCAATTTGAGGACGTGTAGTGTCTCTCTTACTTTTGTTTCTGGACATTCTAATAGAGGTTTAGTAGTAATTCCCACAAGCTGCTGTCTTATATTCCCTCTAGCCAGTTTTCTGACCTTTGTTTTGCGGTCTAATATTTACATCCAAATGTACTCTTCTTTCCTGTCCTTGTGAGTTTGTATTGAATAGCTTTATTCTGCCTTGTATTCCTTGGTGCACAGGGCACATTGATTACACAGTGTTGTGATCTCCATATTTCTCATTTACATGTCCAGACCTGAACTTAAGAAGTGGAAACCTTTATCTGCATAGCAAGCACTTACCTCATTAAGTCTTTGTACATTTCAGCTGCTAAAATTTAAAAAGTGACTGCTGAGAATCCATAAGTTTTCAAAAGTTTGTAAGTTGGCCAAATTTGAGTAGTATCTTATGGGAATGGGAGGCCATTCCAGCCAGAATTTAGGCCCCCAATTTAAAAGCATGGGTGCACTACAGTGTTTGATAGCAAAATTTGCTAGATTTTTGTAAACAGGCAAACTTAACTCTTCTGTTGAGACTTTCTGTTGAATATAGATGAACAGTTTACTGTGAATTTTTCAAGAGAGCTCAGCCTGAGGCAAAACCAGTTGTAAAATTTAGCTTAAGTTTGGTATAGTTCTAAGTAAGCAGGAAGAAAGTAACTGGCATTTTGTGAGCCTTAAGGATAGGCAGATTGATTTCCAGCCATCCTTCACTGTAGTGTGAGGGTTCCTTAATCACCAAATTTGGAGACCAGCAGCAAGAAATTCTACTTTTAACCATAAAAATTCTGAGTGAGGTTCTCATTGTTTTTTGATCAGAAGTTTATATTAATTTATGAGTAATACAGTTGAGCTACTTTTATTTGCTGTTGTCCAGGTTCTGGATTTAATAATTCTGTTCTAGAAATTGGTTGTGTATTTTCTTGCTTTTTTTTTCCCAGGTATGCATAAATCTTGATATTCTGTAGACTGAGAATTGCTGAAACACCCACAGGTCTGAGGATAGTAACTAAGTGTTAAATTGTGACATTAGGAGATGATCACTGAAGTAGCTGAATTATTGAGTATGAGTTGAGAGTCACTTGTTCCTCATGTGTGTCGCTGTTGAGCGGCTAGCTGAGGACTGACCCAAGTTCTCAGACAAGCGAAGAGAGGAGAAAAGCACTTTATTGTTTTGAATTCCATATATATAGAGTTTACAGAAGTGCCCCAGATTGGTCAGCCCGACACCTCCCCCTAGGCACAATTGGCCAGGCCCGAACTCACTCAATCCGGAGAAACTGTTTGCAAAACATCCAAACTTTATCTTGTTTATGAAATATAGCAAAATGTTCCCACGGGAAGAACCTGTGCTAGCCACACATGTGTGCAGTACCTCATGCACTGTGGCTTACCATTTGGGACCTAACATTATGCAGTGCTTTCACAAACTGATTGGAGTCCAGTTCTTGGATAACCTTAGACAAGCTGTTCAGGTTCAGTTTGAACTCCCAGCTCCTAGACACTTCCAGAATTTTATCCTGAAATAGTTCAGTGCTGACCTATCTAACCAGTTCCCAGAAGAGGATGTCTCTTGTTTGAGGGACAATTAAAGCTATTACAATAAGTGATTATGGTGTGCTAATGGCAGAGCAGTACATGCCTCTGGATGTCAAGTATAATGGGATTTATGAACTACCAGCTCTCATATAGAGTGTGCTGTATGGATACTTGCAGAGAGGGATGGTGAGGACATTGTAATAAAGATCAGTAGGAAAGCAGACAGCTTTGTGTAATACCTCATAGCTATCATGGGATACAAAGAGATGTAAAGGATCAGGTTGTCTATAAAGTAGCTTTTCTAGAGGTAAAAATCAGGTTGCTCAAATATAGGACAAGTTTAAAACATGCAAAACCAAAGAGTATATTTTTCACTGATTAGAAAGGGTATGAATGGGCATGGCTGCTGTCCCTTGTATGTGAGGAAAATATAGGGACCCATTTTATTTGTGTTACCAATATAAAACCAGAAGAAAGGAGATAATGGTGGAAAGTAATAGAGGAGCAGAGCCTAGGGAAAAGTCACTGGAGGAGACCAAGAAATCCCTACGTTTCAAGGAGAATTTAATGCAACCTGTCCAGATGCAGAGGAAAAAACAATGCTCGTCTGGTCAGTGCAGACAGAAAGAATGTTGAGAAGTGTGGTCCTTGATTGACCAGTCAGCACTGAGAAATGTGCTGTCTTCTGAGGTGATTTTGAGTGTTGCTGCCCAATTGCTGGCATTGTTTGTTGGAAGGAGCAGGAAGAAAGACAGAGCTCTGGAGGGAGAAAAAGGGAGTTAAGAGGGCTGTGTCCGGTTGGCTGAGTGACATGAACAGACCCTTCAAACACCTGCAGACCCAGCAAGGGACTGTGTTTAATCTTTTGCTGTACTTGGTACTATTTTTTATGGATGACATCCAAGCTGTAGATGTTGAAACACCTTTTTGAGCTAGCAGCGTTTATAGTCTCTAAAGACAGAGTCTACTGTTGTTATAGATATTGTAACAATGTTATATATATTGTGCTGTAACAGATGCAGGAAAATTAATCCGCTTACACCAGCTATTCAAAAAATCTGTGACAAGCCTGAAAATGACACTCCTTTTTCCTGGCACCCAGGCCAATGTCTTAATGTTGACATTATTTTAAATATACCAGTCTACTTGAAGAAAACTGTTTCAACAGTTTTGTTGTTGTTGGAAAATACCTTTTTTTTTTTTTGGTGTGTGTTGATTAGGTTTTGTTGCATTTTCCACTCAGGAATCTACTGACTACTGAGTACTAATGGTACCTGAAAAAGTAAATTTTTCTGTTTTATTTCTTCTACTCTTATTAAAGCAGAAGCTGAAATTTCTAGAGTGCATTATGGAAAACAATATGGAAAAAAAAATTTCCAGTGAACTTTTGTGGAAGGTCTTGTGTCCTGGGATATTAATCTCACAAAGAGACGAGATTGATTAAAAGTAGTATTATACTTTCCTGAGTTTGTGTAGGTAAAGCTGTGAAATGGCTTTCCATTCCTGAAGAACAACTTCATCTTTTTGTCAAGGTAACCGTAAAGGTTCAAGGGACACTGAAATGGGTCAGCACTGAAAGTGGAGTAATCTGCAGGTGGCTATCTGCCACTTCTGTGAAGTAGTATAGCTCTGAAATGCTTTGAAGATTTGTAATGACCAATTTTGTGGAAGAGTGTACGGCAGAGGAAACAGGAGTAGTATTCAAAAGTTACCAAAGACCAGGACTGAAGCACTGTTTTTCTCAACACGCTTTTGTATGTGCAGTTTCTGGATATAGGTTTGCTTTAGTTGGTAGCCATTCATTTTTCATGCTTTGATTTCATCCTTTATTAAGTGATCTCTTAATTTTTTTTTCCATTGCCCAGTGCTTAGCTAAAGAAGATTTACTTTAGATGTAATATCTTATTCTTGAGAAATCTGCTTTTACAGGGAAATGAATAGACTATGGTGATGTTATATATTGGAGCAAACTGAAGATAAACTGTAAAAATGAACAGTGCAAAAGAAGAGTCTAGTCCTACTCTCCTTCACATCCAGCTACAGACTATTCACTTTATGAAATAGTAAGGTATGCATTTATAGTGCCTACTTTCGCATTCAAATTCGACCTGCATTGCTTTAAGTTACTACCTGAAAATTCCTAGTACTCCTTTATGAATAATAGATACTAATAATAACTAATAAAACAGTTCTGAGTAATATTTATAACATTCAGAGATTATATTATTTTTCCTTAGGCTCAAAGAGGTTGTCATTTACAACAGTTTTACATTCACATTATTGAAGATTAGTTTTTATTGTAAGTAATTTGGGAATGGTTCTTCAGAAAGGAGTTACGAAAAAAAAATTACTAGGATAGAGTGATTAGGGCAAGACAAAACCTGAAACAAATAAATTAATACATTTCCTGGCTATTTTATTGATTCATGTTTGAAAGGTAAGAGCCTAACTTTTTATAGTTATCAATAGTGAGAAAATGAAGCATGCTGATCTAATTTCTTCTGTATGCAAGATTCATTGCAGTATAACTGGATCTTGCCCTCTTCTTGTTTTAGCCGTGTCTTTATGTCAAGAGTGGTTACAGACCAGGGGTGCATAGATGGAACTTGTATATATTCTTGTATATGTGTGATGCACCAGTTATGTGTAATATAAGCATTATTTTTATTTCCATTACTTCGGGGTTTTATTTTAACTCTTTGACTTGAGTCCTCCTGTATCACCCATCACAGATGGAAAAAACACCTTCTTATAAGTTCATTTGTTATAAAACATTGCATTAGCGTATATGGGGGATGCTAATACTAAATATTACAAATTTGGAGGAAATTTATTTTGACCTTCAAAGTCTGTAGCCCTGATGTGTGGGGGTCTGCGAACTTTTGCTTTCCTTATGTTTCTTGAAACACTGGGAGAGCACTCCTTCCTGAAAAAAAATCTGGCCATGCAACCATGCAGAAATCTTCAGCTTTCAAATCCTATGCTTTTCTGGCATGTCACTTGTGCCTTGCACACAGACCTTTAAAGCTTTGTTTGCCACTGCACAGGCAGAAATCTTACAAAGAGGAATGAATTTGCAGCAACTGAATGACTCTGGTTCTTTTTCTCATACGTTTGTTTACTCAGAATTTGCTATTTGTGTTAGTTTGTATCGATGAACTATTTAGAGAAAAAAGAGATTTTTCTTTCACCTATTTGAGTTGTAAGGTATTTGTTCTGAATTTTACATTTAAAGGTTAAGAAATACAATTTTATTTTCAATGAGAAATGTTTCCAAAAATGTTCACAGTCTGGCATGTAGTATCTCTTGTGTTTGGTTTATGAACATTTTTATTTATTTTGTCTTCTAAATTGGGTAAAAACCTGTTCATGTACCATGAGTTTCAGTGCCCTTTTCTTAATGCATAGGTGAGATTGAAAGGTAAAAATCAGTAGTGAGGGACAGTGTTGAACAAAACCCTGTAAGCATAATTAAGGAAATAAGCCATTGTTCACAAATATATATTGTGTTCGTCACTTGCAAGGAGATGTGGATCTGGACACTCTGTTCTTTCAGCTGAATATGCAGTTTTGATTTTGGTTTTTTTTTTTCTTTGTTTATGCATGAGGACCTGGTGATGAGTGTTACCAAATGGCACTGGCCTGCATGGTCCTACCTTCCTTTAAGTGAAGGGCTGGAGTTGTTACTGGAATTCCAACTCCTGACAAACCATGTTGCCAGATGTTTAGTCGCTCTCATCTCTTCACAAGTATCTCATTATTTTTAGATCCTGAATGCCTGTCTCTGTAGGTTATTAAACTTTTGATGTGAGTTTGTACTCAGTGTATTCATGCAGAGATATTCTTAAACTACATGCCTGTATTAACTATGGGGTTTATGCTAAGGTGTACCATGTATGATGCTTTGTCCACTTGTTTATATGAGTATTTTAGTAAAAATTATTAAGTCTTTCCTGAAGGTAAAATGTAAAGGTGAAGTAAGTTAAGCAATTTGTTTAACACTGGAGAACTATCAAAGTCAAAAGCAGATTTCAAATAATTTTGCTCTGTTTAGGTTACTTAAACTAAGTTCCCCCTCTAAATGTTAGGATTTTATTTGTTTGCAAAATGCCACTGATTTTAATTTGCCTGTTGTACAGATGTGAAGACTGTCAATAGACTATGTCATAGACAAGGCTGCTTTAGCTGTGATTTTATCAGAAATTTATTCCCTGGATATTGGAGTTCATCTCCTAGATTAGCCTGTGTCTCGTTGTACTGTGGATTTATGGGTTAATAGATACTCTAACCTAATAATATTAATTATTTTATATAATAGAATTATAGATTTCAGTAATTTATAATGTTCTGCCACTGTTCCTATGACTTGTAATTGCCTTTTAGAATTTTTTTTAACCCAGGCTATTCACATTGAAAAGCCTTGCCCACAAGGTCAAATGCAGACATTCAGTTTTGTTTAGAAATAAGCTTTACTAAACTTTAGTGTTGAACTGAAAAATGATGTCTTTGTGTGGGATTAACCTTCCCTTGCGGAGCTGTCGCTGTCCCTGTAGCCTGGAACTGTTCATTGCTGTGGCGCTCTCCTGATTTTTCCCTTGAGGAGGTTAGGTTGAGTTGTTCTTCTGTTGATCATTTTGTGTCTGGAGGCCTTTCCCACTCCCCTCAATTTTGTTTTACCGCTGAATGGGACTATGGTAATGCTTGGGCTTTGTCCCTCTCTCATTGTCTTTCTGACTAACGGATAGAAATGTCAGGCATAGAGAACAGCCCCAAACTGTGACCTCTGTAACATTCCCCTTCAGCTGATTGACGTTCAGGCAGCTGCTGAGAGAAATCCCCACCATTCAGAGGTTGGTATAGTTGCTGAGTGAGTTCCCCAGTGTCAATCCTGTTAGCCCAATTGCCACATTCTGGGAATGGTGGCCTTTAAATGCTAGATTAAAGATTCTGCACCTGCCAATGATATGGTGCTTCCCCCTTTCCTCAACAGCTATGTCACCTTGAATACTTCCAGGGCTTTGCAGTCCAATTACAAAGGCAGCTTTTGTCCCATTAGCATTCCCAAAATGCTTTGTACCACTACTCTTTTTGCTTAGCTTTTTTTTTTTTTCAGGGTGGGGTGTTTATTTGTTTGTTTTTATAAACCCAGCTAAGCCCAAGTGTAGTAAGTTTTTTTTTTAAATGAATATTAGCTTTTGACACTTTATTTGAAAAATAAACAGCAGCATCAAATTTATATTAAAATAAATATGGATGATCTGTCTTAGTGCAAATGTGCCAGGAAAAAATTAAGCAGAAAAAGCACTAGCAGTAAAAAGGATGAAGAAGAGTGTATGCATTGCTGAAATCCTTACTGTACCAAAATAATTTTCTTTCATTTTGAAAAATTACAGCCCTTATTAGGAGAGGGTTAAAATTATATTATCATTATTATTATTATTTCTTGATCTAGGTCTTATATTAGCACTTTAAAACTTTGTTTTGGACACTTGATTTTATTTGCATCTTCACAATTAGGATGTAGAATTTACAGAAGTAGTTAATAGACTCTGCCTTTTCTGCCTCTTTCCCCTTACAGCCCATAGCTAGAGAAGAGCATTCAGTGCTAAGAAAAAGCCTGAGAGGGAACTTTGAAAATTCATCTCAATAGTGGTAGTGTGTGGAACACTGCCCTTAATTTGCTCTTATGCACTAATTATGGAGGTTTCACTGTGGCTGACTTTGACTGTAGGCATGGTAGTGATACTTCATCATAAATGTGGGTGATTGCATATCTGGCCTGAGGATTTTCTAATTTTGCATATGATCGTAATGTTTCCAGTTATTGTACATTGCATTGCGTGTTGGCAATTCTGTGTACGAAATTAATCATAACATTATGCTTTTCCATTTCACTATGAAATGTTAAGTGTTCTTTCTTTTAAAATCTCACAATTGTTGGTGAGGTGGAAGTTGATAGGGAACTATTTACTAAATATTAGCACATCTCTGTAGTGCAACGACTTGTATGCATATCTATATTTAAGCTAAATAAATGAGTTTTAGAGTATTCATCCTGTCAACAAGTGGAAGAACGAACTTCTAGCTCAGAAGTGTTTCCAGAGAAAGGCTGTGGGTAGATTCTTTTTTAGCAGAATTGGCGACTGTTAGAAAATTAGTTTTACCTGGCACTGCAAATGTCTTTGGCATCTCTTCGGCAAATGTTGGAACAACTACCTTTGTTTTCCACTTGAATTTAATATATTTAATTAAAAAGTGGTTTATTATAGCATTCTGTGCAAGATAAATTTTATTTCAGTGTATTATCTAGGATTTTCATGGCCAAAGAATGGTAGGCTGGCCTTCATAGGATATATGTTAATCCCTCTAAAATCTCTAAAAAAGGACATATGTCCATTATTCTACATGACTTCTGGTTTTGTGTGTGGTGCTCCTGGGTTTATGAGGAATAGTTTTTGACTCTGGTTTTCTGATTACCAATTAGTATTTTGGGAATCAAATATCAGGAAAAGATCAGAAAATGTGGGAAGTCTTTATGTCCCAGAAAATGCAGCTACCATTCAGGTGAATAGGACTTGTATTTTATTAGGAAAACTTTCAAGAATGTGTCATCTGGTTGAAAACATGTCAGATCAAAAAATTTCAATTTAAAATTGAAATAATTAAAGCCTGGTAATTTTTTAGGTAGATGGTTCAGAATTTTGTGATACTGCTGGAGATACAGATACAGATATATATTTGATCAATGAAAATGTTGCTCTAAAAATAACAGGTTCTTAGAAAACTTTAACTTCTTTTGAAAAAGCCAATGGCATTGAGAGGCTGTGTCTTGACCGCCTCAACAATTGTTGAATTTGGTATAATCAAGTTATAAATATCTCTAATGGCTACTAGTCATGTAAAATGTACAGATACACCTTTCTGACTATCCCATTTTTCTCATTGTCACCATTCAAAGTGATTCTTTCCGCAACAGTGGACCATTGTTTATCAAATTCTGTTCTTTAATAGCTGGCTGGCAGTCACTTTACCATTTTGGGATTTTTTATATGGGTACATCTACTAACTAAAATTAGTTCTAGAGAGATGGGTGGATTCTGTATGTGAAATGGAATGGAGTTAGGTTTGCATGATACTCCTTTCAGCAGAGCCAAAATGGCTGAAAAATTTGTTCGAACTGCTGGAAAGTCAAATGGACAAAAGCTGTGTACACAATGCTGCCATTTTCATCAGGCTATAGTTCAGAGGAGAGCCTCATCTTTTACATCCATAATTTTCCCTTTTTAACATTTTGTATAGCATTTGAGTATTTGCTTTTTAAATAGTTGTCTTACACCTTCAGCAAAATTCATAAAGAATTTATTTTCACATTTTCAATTCCTTTTAGGCTCTAACCTAAAACAATCATAAAAATATAGGTGCTGGTTGTCTTTTTTTTTCTTGATCTGTGTGTTTTATATTTCCTTCCCATAAAGTTCTTTGTTTTCTTTTTGAGCTGAGATTATTTCTAGTAATTAAAAAAGATTGGGTTTTTGAAGCTCATTTGTAAGGAATATATATTTGCAGTCCCTATAAACACGTAGTAATATTTTTAGAGCAGATAACTTACAATAATTTAGACTGTAGCTATCACTCTTCCAGATCTGTAACCAGACTAAAGGGATTATTGAAATCAAATGTACAGGATCCCTTTTAGTTCTATTTAGTACAGGACTTTGTCATTCAGTTTTTGTATTCTGCATAGAGGACAAGCTGGATCAGCAGTTGCCATCCTTTGCATTTCACTCACTTGGTGCTGCATGCTTCTGTAGCTTAAAAATTACTGCAAAAATTGCTGCTCTATTCTGTTCCTGGACATCAACTGCTGATTTTATAGCCAATTTACTGTGCAAAAATGGTTCATCTCATAGATACAGGACTTCTGCATGGTAGAATGTGTCTCCCTAAAGCCAGAGTTTAGTTGAGCTGATCTGTGGGAATCTCCAAACCTCAAACCAAATGATGTTAGAGAAATGCTGTAATCAGCAGCCATTTTCATAGAAAAATTCTGCTCATTGTGAATAAAGAAAGTTATGTTTTGTTTAAAGTCCGCATAAACAAAGACTAATAAATATATTGGATGATTAGGTACTTTATTCTTAAGGCTTAAAAAGTCTTGTTTTCCTTTTCTGTAGCTATTTGTAATAAATTCCTAACTGAATTTAAAGAATAATTTGGTGCAGCTTGTGTAAGAAAATGAAAATCTGCCAGTTTTGTAGGAATTTGGGTAAGGCATGGAGCAGAAATGAGGGAGAGCCTAAAACGAAGGACTAAAATTCTCTCTCCTCTCTCCTCTACTCCTGCTACTTACTGGATTGTTAGGTAATAAAAATAATATTGATCGTATGTAAACATATTTTGACTTTGAGATGTAGTAGATGAGAAAGGCAAAAAGAGGTATGTGCTAGCGATTTGGAAAATTATTATGGAAATCCTAGGAGAAAACTACCTGCATAAACTTTACACTGAGGACAGTTTTCAACAATTTTCAAGAGATTTGGCAAAATGGGCAAAGCAGGAATGTTGGCAAAACATTCCTGCTTTGGTGGTCATGGATGTTCTCAATGTTCTCACTTTTGGAGAGAAGGGGTGCATACAAATTCAAGGAAAACAGAACAAAAGCTGTTCCAGGATGTAAGCTTAACTTTTAACTGATTAGCCACAGTGTGTTCTGAACTGTGTGTTCAAATATTACCTCAAGAAGCCCGTGAAAGAAGGAAATAGAACTAGCTTGTAATTAGTAAATTAAAAAACCTCTGTTAGCAAAGTGTATTAAGGGGCAAATTGGTTTTTCGTTTGTGATTCCAAGGACAAGGAAGAGATGGGGAAAAACCAGCTTTTTGGTAAGGCAGTGAATAAAGGAGTTAATTCCTATCTGGACTGACAGACTGAGGCCAACTGTATCAGATTTGATAAGGTGGAGTCTGGGTCCTACCCTTGGTCACACTAATCCCATGCAGCGCTACAGGCTGAGAGCAAAGTGACTGGAAAGCTGCTCAATAGAAAAGGACCTGGTGGTACAGATCAGCAGTAGCTAAACATGAGCCAGCAGTGTGAGCAAGTGGCCAAGGAAGACAATGACATCCTGGCCTGTGTCAGCAACAGTGTGGCCAGCAGGACTGGGGCAGTGACTGTCCCCCTGTACTTGGCACTGGTGAGGCCACACCTCGAATCCTGCATTCAGTTTTGGACCCCGCCATGACAAAAAAGACATTTAGGTGCTGGAACAAGTCCAGAGAATGGAAATGGAGCTGGAGAGGGATCCTGGAGCACAAGTCTAATGAGGAGAGACTGCAGGAGCTGAGGTTGTTTAGCCCAGAGAAAAGAAGGCTCAGGAGAGACCTTAACAGTCTCTACAACTGCCTTAAAGGAGAGTGTAGCTGGGTGGAGTTTGGTCACTTCTCCCATATAACAAGCAATATGATGAAAGTAAATGGCTCAAGTTGCACTGGGATAGGTTTAGTTTAGATATTAAGAAGAATTTCTTGGTTTAGTGGTGGGCTTGACAGTGCTGGGTTAAGAGCTGGACTTGGTAATCTTATGGGTATTTCCCAACCTAAATGATTCTATGATTCTATAAATATAGTTAAAAGCCAAGTCGTTACAGAATTTTAAGGAAAACCTGTTAACAGGAATGATTCCTATAGCCAATAGGAATAATTATGCCTTTTCTCACCTGATTTGGTAGGCAATAAATGAATAAAAGAGATCTGCTGTAGCAATGTGGGTTTTTAGGATTCCATGTGCTTCCATTGTTTCCCTGCTCTGTATGCCATTGGTTCGTTTTAAAATATGCACTCTGCTGTACCTGAAAACCTATTGGTGTGTTCCCCCTGTCAATTCTCCCCCTCCATCTCCTGGGACTGGCTCCAGGGGAGAAGAATCCCACCGCTTCTCTTCCCCTTATAAGCCCGTGTCTGCATCAGAGAGAGGTCTTCCATCTCTGAGCTGCTAGCACCTGCTACCTGCCCTGTCTCCTTTCCCCCTTCTCCTTCCCTGCAACCCTTTCCCCCTATCCCAACTAAACCTCCCTAGCAGAACAGAGATGGTGTCGAGTTCGTTCTTTCATCTCACTACATTTCCTGCTAGAATTTCTGTGGTTGGGAGACTCGTGCCACGCCGCAGGACCCCGGGGGCCACCTGCTCCAGATCTGGTGGGATTACATGGACCAGGGACATGGTCCAGGAGGGGAGCCAGCTTGTGCCACCCTCCTGGAGCCTGCAGTAACAATCTGCTAGGTAACATTTGGAAATTCTGTTGTAAAGGTTCAGAAAGAAACTGAGGAAATAAGAAACATAGAGGAAAAAAGTAACGTTATCAGAGAATGTTTTAATACTAAATCATGATCTGCTTAGTGTGTGAATTTGGTGGGAATGTACCATGCAGTGGGAACATTCTAGAGATGCAATTTTAGGTATGGGTCCAGAACATGACTGGTGTATATGGTTAGATGCAAAGCGTACAGGAAGTTTAGTGTGGGAAAGAAAATCTAGACTTGCCAAGGAATTTAAAGATCAGACTGAGGAGGCCTATACCCTGACAGGTGCAGGTAGATGCTCTTCTGCCGATGAGCAAAGCTGGTGATGGTCTTCTATTCTTGGGCTAGCAGAGCTGTGCAGAGCATGTAATGAGATCAGCCTGGGTAGAACTGCTGTAGATGTGCCTTTTGAGGCATCCTTTCCCCAGTACCTCAGCCTGCAGTTGCATCCTGCCAGAGGCTGGGTTCGGAGGCCAGGGAATCCAAACTGATGCTGTGGAAGCACTTGCATACTTTATGCTCTAAGTTGACTCAGACTCTACATATCAGATGATACTTGTAACTTAATTGAGCAACTCCACCAGGAGACATGGGGAAAGGAGTTTAAAAAATAAAATAGAGATGATTAGTTAACCTTTAAATCAACGCTCTTGCAGTGTTTTGAGATGACTTTGGATGTCTGCCTCACAACAGATTGTGCAATAGAAGAATGAGAGCAGTTATTGATGCTTCTGGAAAAGAATCCCTTTTTATGCAGGTTGAAAGATGATTGCTAAAAGCAGCATAAGTTACTTTGTGAGAATGCAGAGTGGAAGTTTGATTATTTGGAAATATCAAGGATGTTCTTGTGAATTGAATTATAAAATCTAATGGGTAACTGATAATGGTAATCATCAGAAATACTGTTATTCTTCTGAACAGCTCTAAGTTTGTTAAGTAAAATCTACAGACTGCAGGACTATTTACTAATGACACAATAATGTCATAATTACAAATGGATACCTTAAGAAAATTACCAAAAAGAAAATATGAAATGTTCTTTGTTTGCACATATGGAAATAATAGAGTTTCCCTGTTAGTGTGGGTTTTTAATAAGTTAAATAATTTTACAAAAAACAAGAATTCTGATACTTATTTAAGAAATTGTATGTGATAATGAACTTGGAAAATATTAAGCCCCCTCCCCGTCCCCCCATTCATAATTTTATTAATAAAATCATATATTCGTCAAACTCTGTAAAGCTTTACTTTATCTGAATGCTTTACTGAATGCTCGTTTCCTGATCCTCCATTGTCTGTTGACTTTAGTATTCTCCCTTGCCTTGTTTGTCTTTTATTGTCTCTGTATGTTCTTGCCCTTACCTGGTCTGGAAGGGAGATCTGTGGCTGGATCTCAGGAGGTGAATTGTGTGTGCAGTCTGGGTGCTCAATGGAGGTCTAGGAAAGGAACTTTAGAAGAATGTGGTTACAAAGGATGATTCTCTCATAATATCATCAGAAGTAGCAGTGTTGGGAGGAAACAAAGATGCTTTTATTCTTTCCAGTGTCCACATTTAGTGTCAATTCTTATATATATATATGTATATATATATATTTTGAATTTATTATAAATGGGTAAATACATTGTTCCTACATCTTCCAGTCTTCCTGATGTCTGGGTTTAGGGATTTTTCATGTGAAGCCTCTTGCCTTCTCACCATTGCTGTTTGTAATTTCTTGATTCTATTGAGACATTCTTCTGATCTGTTACTTACTTTCCTTTATATCTTTGCATTAAGTGTAGTTATGAGTCTGGTCATTTCTTAGAAGTTTAATTTTTAGAGAATGAAGGACAAGACACTGAAGCTTGAACTATTGCCTGCTCATTTGTAAAATGATGCATTTCTTTCAGTGTTTTCATATTTGCTGTCTGTGTTGGAGAGGTAACAGTTTTTGCCTTCAGAATTAGTGAAGAACCACAACCACAGGACACTAGTGTATCTAAGGACGGCAGATGGGACTTTTCTGTGGAAATGCATTCAAAAATGGTTTGTGGCAATTGACATACAAATTAGAGCTGTAACATAATACTTTTCTCCCAGGTGGCAATTCTTTTTACTTTGATACTCTCTCTTTAAGAAGTATCTCTTCTTTCTTTTCTCTTCTCCTCCTACAATGAACATTTTCATTTCTTTAGACCAATTCAAACTGATGGTAAGTTGTGCTCACACATCAAAATTAGCAGCCCAGGTTAAAACTCAGATGAAACCCTCAGCTGAAAATGGTGCAAAGACAGAAACTTGTCTCCAAAGAAGTGTCCTGTTCAGGAGAGGTGGCACACTGGAAGAATGTCTGGCCTCAACATTTTGTGGCCCTAAACGCCTTAACCCCACACAGCCTCTTGAAATTTTATTGGGTCGTTACTATCAGTGAAGTTCCATAGTTATAATATTATAGTGTATTTTAAAGTTACACAGCTAGGCTCCAGAAAATTCTGCATGAAATCTCATGCTGGTTGATTCCATTTTATATAACAAGCAGCTTAACTTCAAGAACTCACACGCTTTTGATTTATAAGTAGCAGGGTAGTACTTTCATTTAAAATCTCAGTTTTATCAGGTTGCAACTTCACTGCTAGTATTTGTATTATGTATGAAAGTTCAGTGACATTTTTGACAAAGCTTATTTTCTATTGCTTCAGTTCTCTTTTGTGAGAAGTACAGTAATATTTGTCCTACTTTTGGGTACTTCTCAGTAGTATTCATTTAATAGTGAAAAATAATTACAAAATGTCTGGTAGAGAAAATTAAATTCTAGACATGCTTATATGGGGTAGAAATG
The DNA here is from genome assembly GCA_024500445.1 of Entomyzon cyanotis. NCBI lineage: Eukaryota > Metazoa > Chordata > Aves > Passeriformes > Meliphagidae > Entomyzon > Entomyzon cyanotis. The sequence continues at coordinate 1,063,629 of JAKEPQ010000768.1, forward strand.
TGTATTTCTGAAGTGATTTTTATTAATATTTTACAGCCACTAGTTTTAGGAACTGAATCATTATTGATTTGTTTGTAAAATTCCTGATGCACCCGTGTGGATGCATTGCTTAATATTTAACACACACAATAAAGGATTGATCCCAGAAATCTGCACTATCAGTGGATGCAATGAGAGGTATCCAAATTATCCTTGGAAGGTTTATCTAAGGTTTACGTGAGACGGAAGGATCACATTTCTGTTTGCATTAAATTAGCAGCTTGTGGTGGCAGAAGTGAAGAGACACCAGCTCTCTTCTCCCTCACTCTGGCAATACCTTCCTCTCAGGCACTTGCACTGTATCAGGTGACTTTGTTCATGCATGATGGATGCTAAAGCAGGCACAAAGGGGACAGGGGAGCATAGCCGGGAATAAGAAAAGAAATTGCATCAGTTTTGACCTCTGCACAGTTGCTGTTGTGGAGACTGAGGCTCTTTCAGAAGCTCTTCAGAGCAGCCATCCAATTAAAATCACCTTCCAGATATTTACTTCTTCCATTATTGACTGTAAAGGAAACAGTGGGCTGGGCTTCCACAGATAACTCTCTTGGTAATAGTTTTATTACAGAGACAAAGGGTTGAATGATTGTGAAGACTGAATTGTCTTAATTATGCCTCTGTGTGGTTGTTCCAGATCTAAAAAAGCAACTGAGAGTCTTGCACAGTGCTTTTCCAGATTGCCATTTTTTTTGTGAGGAGAGGTTTTCAGTCCCCATCAGCACACATCTCACAGTGTAAAAATTTTCAAGGGCAAGATATGTTTGGTATCCATCTTATGCATCTGATTTTTTTTTCTGTGTACATTCCCCCCCCCCCCTCGCCTTTTTTTTAAAAAGATGCACTGTTAAAGATGTAATAACAACTGAAAAACAGGAAAACAAGCCAAAACCCAATAAAAAAATAGAAATAATTATTCAAAACCCCCCCTCCCAAAATACATGAAGTGTACCTCTGTCCAGAAAATGGGTGTCCAGTTTTCACAAGGATTTACTTACTGAGGTGCCAAGACCTGTTTAGATATGTTAGTAACTTTATAAATACATGTTTCTCAATGCAAAATTACCTGTACTATTATTGCTTTAGGGGGAAATAATGGAAAGAACCACACAATGGAAATGTGTGTTGACTGTATACATAGATCTGATTACCTAATATGTGCAGTACTTGATAGTGTAATACTACTTGATAGTGTAATACTACTTGAAGTAATTTTCGTACTTAGGTGGGCATATGACTGAAGTTTGTTGTTATCAGCAGATATATGAAAAAGGTAAAATAACCTGACTTTGGAGTGCAGTGGGGGGAGGCTTCAAAATGGGGACACTACCTCATGAGATTCCCAGGGACCACTTTTGAACATGTCCAGGTGCCTCTGGATGGCATCCCACCCTTCAGGAGTGTCAACTGCACCCCCCAGCTTGGTGTTGTCTGCTAATTTGAGTAATGTGCATTTGATCCCTTTGTCTATGCCATTAATTAAGACATTAAGCAACGCTGGTCCCAATACAGACCCCTGAAGGTCACCACTTATCTCTGATGTTCTTCAGGACTCTCAGCCATTGACTATGGCCCTCTGGATGTGACCATCCAACCACTTTCTTATCTGTCTAAAGTCCACTCATCAATTCCGTGTCTCCGCAATTTAGAGGGAAGGATGTTGTGGGGAACTGTGTCAAAGGCTTTACAGAAGTCCAGATCAATGACATCTGTAGCCTTTCCCTTGTACTCTGATGTAGTTATCCCATCATAGAAGCCCACTGGGTTGGTCAAACAGGATTTTCCCTTGATGAAGTTGTTCAGGCTCTCTCCTATCACCTCCCTGTCCTCCATGTGCCTTAGTACAGCTTCTAGGAGGATCTGTTCCATGATGTTCCCAGGCACAGGGGTGAGGCCAACCAGTTGGGAGTTCCCAGGGTTATCCTTTCTAATGATGGGTGATTCCCCTTTTCGAGGAGCCTGGGAGTTCCTCTGACTGTCATGAATTTTAAAATATCATGGGGAGTGGATATAGTGACTTGCAGACCAATTTTCAGCTTGGTCTTTAAACTGTGCATTTGCTTTTAGAACATCTCATTTGTCTTTAATCCCTCTTTCTTTTGTTCCTTTATTTGCCTTGTTCATTCTTATTTTGTCTCATTTAGTGATACTTTCTCTGTGGATCTCAGCACAAACTTGCATGTTGATTTTGTAGGAGGCAGATCTTCTCCTGTGTTTCTACAGCACTGTGCAAGGAGCAGCATTGATTCTTGTGGGGCTTCCCAAGTGTTGCTGAAATGCCCATATTAAATACCAATTAACAATTGCTATTTGCTGTCCCTATGGCATGTCTTTCTATGGAAGAGGGCTAGAAGAACAGAGTTCAGGAGAATTTGTGACTGTTTGGAAAAGATTGGTGTATTTATATGCTTTCTGTCTTAGCTGTGAGATGATCCTTGCTTCTGGTTTATCCTTTCATCCACAGTAACTGAAAACCCTTATCTTACTGGTGTTTCTCAGTGATTGCAGTGTGTCCTGCGCTGGATTGCTTTCTAGTGCTCAGGCAAACCTACCTGAACTTTGCAGGAGGTTTATGTTGTAAATGTTATGTTATGTATAACAGCACTTCATATGCCATCTTTTTGCTTCCTTTTCTGGCCTGGGAAAATGTATTTGTACCTCCTGTACTCCAGACATGCCAGGGTGTTGAATAAAGCCTTGAAGACTTGTTTGAAAGTCAGAGCAAACAGTGACCCCTTCTGCTGCCTCAAAACTGGTATTTCATGTGGGGCCAACCAGGACTGGGGGAGTTTAATACCACCAATTTACAAATAGACAGTGTTTTTCACTTGCACACAACACATCTGGTCTGTGGTGTTCAGCAGATAAGCTGGAGGAATTCTGAGTTTAAGCAATTTCATTATTTGTGTGTTTTTACACCACGACACTGCAGTGTATCAGAGGTTAAAATACCGACTTCTAATGTTGAGTTTAGAACAAAGAAAGGTAAACCTAAAATGTGAGGGTGTGAGTTTTCTCATTTGAAAGCCGTGGCAAAAAAAATTCTAGTGCAGCGTAAGTGAAGCATGAGGTTATTCTCTTTATTGAATTGAGATTTCTTGTGTTAATCTAGGACTATATTTTCCAAAATCTGAACTTCAATTATGTTTAATGATAGAATATGTGAAAATGTACATAGAATATTTAAAACTAAAGGTCACTCTCAAAAAACAAACAACCAACAGCAACAAAATACAAAAACTACAACAAAAGAAAGAAACAAACCACCAAAACACCCACCAAAATTAATATCCATTCAGAACCTTCTAACTTAGGCACGTTTTAATGTGGGGTGTGCATATACTCAGAAATTCAGGTTTGCACTCAAAGGTACTCTAAACATTGTTTTTGAGCAGGGAAATCTAACAAAATACTTCAGTAGATAGTGTTGTTGCTCTGCAACAAGAAGTGGAATAAATTAAAATTCTCCTCACTGTGTGTCTTGGAGCCTGTTTCACCTGACTCATCAAATGAAAAATTCATCAATTAATCCTCTGACAATAACAATATATACACAAAAATCAATCCAGGATTGATTTTCTTGAGCCCAAACATGAAAACTAACCCCCAGCTTGCACATAATGTGAAATTTCTCTTCATTTCTACCTTATTATTGAGTATAAAAGCTGAAGTGTTCATAGAATTATTTGTTCTAAGTCAACTACAAAGGTGGGATTGTTTGAGGAAGGGTATGTGCACTGTGAAGATGTTCTGAAGCACTATCAGAGCAAGCTAATAAAGTTGTCAGATGCATGTAAGAGCACAGTTGATAGGAGTCTTCCCAGAAGGCAACTGGTGGAGAGAGACACTGATCACTGGGATCTGACAGGAGACCACCCAGAGTAGTCAAAGTCAGATGCTACAAGGCAGGATCAATGGTAGTGAAGTGCAGTGAAATGCGAGTATGGAAACTGCCTTGATGGGGGATGACAGTGCTGCAGCCAAATGGGTAAATCATGAGGCTGAGGCACATTGCTTCACAGGGATCATAACAAATTCTCAGCAGCAGAAAATGAGATAATAATTTGTCAGATCTCCCGCTTGTAATTCATACTGCCTTTGCAGCAAAAAGGAAAATTGCAGCAGATTCTGTGTGCGTTAGGGTGGCTAGTGTATTGCTATCTCTTTCTTTGTTTCTATAATCCACTTCTGGGTGTGTAATATTTATTAAAAAGATGAGAGGTCTTCCCTGGACTGCCAAAACACTAATGTGATGAGACGTTAAAATCATCAGTTCACGTATGTTCTGAAGTTGCTTCATTTGATATTATCACATTGATGCTGGGAAGTATTTTTTTTCCAGATTATATATCAAGAAGCATAAGGTACACAGCAGAAATTCCAGATAAGAAAATCTCTTAGAGCTCTCAAGATAAACAGAGGTTGCTTTTTATTTGAGGTATAAGAGAAAAGTAGCCGACTTTTTGCATTGTGTGTATAAGCTTATAGATTTAACTCCTCAGATAATCAGATTAATACTTCAAGAAACCATTCTTCCAATGCAAGAAATAGTGATAGCAACTTACTGAATAAGTTCGTGCCTCTGAATGCCCTATGAAGGAGATAAAATCTTTTGAGAGAAAGAACTCATTTTTTGTTCTTTGTATCACCTCTGGCAGCGAGTCCCTGCTTCCATCCCATATATAAAAATAATATTCAGGCTGTAAAGAGCCTAAATGATGTTAAAGAGTTGAAAATCCACACACTGCAGTATGTCGGAAATAATCAAATAGCAGATGTATTAACTTTTGATAGGTCTTTGTGGATGTGTGTTTTCGCAGTGCAGAACAACATTAGCATATTTATCAAGTTCTAGATGTGTGAAAGGTGGAAACACACTTTAGGAATACTTGATTGATGTGTATTTCTGCAGTCTTAAAACTACAGAGAATTTTGGTAAGAACATAGGCTGCGAGGTACTGTGTTGTTATTTTTGCTGTCTTAGTTGAATGCTCAGACCATTGTCTTAAAAAAAATTATGTGAGATAGGAACAGAGATTTGTCAAGACTGTTTGTCAGCATGTTAAATATTCAGATGTAAGTGATGACTGTGGCTCCAATGAGTATATCAGGACCTATATCTGTTACCATGAAATATTTCTTCAGTAAAATATTGCTGCAAAGTATGGCTCATTGCAGGAGAACTTGTTTGCTCTTTCAATTTACAATTCTTGTAAGAGTCTTAAAGTGTAGACAGTTGCAAAAATTATATTTGCAGGTTTTGCTGTTGTCACATAATTACAGGCAGAAGAAAGTTAGAAGGGAAAATGGTATAGCTGGTATAACTTCTACTTGTATGAAAGTCGAGTCTGATTTCTGATCTTGTGTTTCAGCTGTGCTTCATACATTTTTTTATACATTACAGATTTACATAATCAATCCCGGCGGGAAACGTACTGTTACCAGAGACTGAGTAATAAAGAGTAACTTGAAAGTGGAGAGCATGTATATATTTCAGAATATGCTTCAATAATTTATTTTTGTAAAGTTTATTTGGATTTACCTTTGTATTTGTTATTTTATTGGTAATGTATATTTTAAATTGTATTAGTGAATTCTTGTATGCATTGTTCCTAAATATGAGGCTGAAATGTACTATTTCCATTTCTACAAAGCAGAACTTTTTTTTTAATGCAGGCTAGTAGTAATTTGGTAAAAAAAAAAAAATAATGCCTTTTATCTTTTGAGAGTACATTTATAGGATATTTTAATTTGTGGATTATTTTAGTGATTATAAAAGATTTTACAGTTTGGGGGATTATTTTTTTCCTGAATATATAAATTTTCTCAGTAAATTAGGTTTATATCTTACTGGATAAATTGGCAATATTGCTCAGTAATAGAGCCATTATTCAGGCATGATGCATTGGGACAGATTAAAATTCTTAATTTTTCCTTTTCTTTAAAACATGTTATGAAAATTTTCTTCTTTGAACAGAAATCTTATACCTTGTTTCCAAACTGGGTATTTTCAGTCCGTCTGATCTGTCTGCCACCCACAGTGCTAATTAATTACTGCTGCAGTTTAAGGCCTAGCAAGGAAGGTGGTCAGCAGGTGGCAGTCCTGGTTGGCAGTGGTGCTGGGAAAGGAGAACTGGATCAAACAGCAGAAGAGATGCATCACATTAATTGCACTGCTTTTGCCAGGATATTGCCAGGGTTTTCTGAAGTTCCCTGTTTCATAGCTGCCTTTTCGACTAAGCTCTTCTAAAAGTTCATGGCTCAGACACCCTGAACATCTAAAATAATTTAGTGATCTTAAGGGTTCTTATTTTTCCAAGTTTTACTTTTAAAACTAATTATTTATAAATAAGTCCTGTGGAGTTTTGCCAGCCATGCACATATGTGCTTTTTATTATATACAACTTGAATTATAATTTAAATGAGTGAAATAAATACAGAATATACCTAGTGGGTTTTTTTTTTTAGGCAAAGGTTTATGCCTTGTCATATGCAGTTACCTTAGCATTTTCAGATGCATGCAAACTTAGACACCAAATCCACATTAAGGTACCTAAATGAAAATACATGACTTCCTGAAATTTCACAAACTGCAAAAAGGGCAGCAGATAGTAAGCATCTCTTTACAGGAAAGCAGTTTTTCACAGAATCATAGAATATGCAGACTTGGAAGGGATCCACAAGGATCATCAAGTCCAACTCCTGGCCCTGCATAGCACAATCCCAAGAGTCACACTGTGGGTCTGAGAGCGTTGTCCAAATGCTTCTTGAGCTCTGTCAGGCTGGTGCTGTGACCACTTCCCTGGGAGCTTGTTCTGGTGCCCAAACACCCTCTGGGGAAAGAACTTTTTCTTGGTGTCCAACCTAAACCTCCCCCCGACACAACTTCAGGCCGTTTCCTCAGATCCTGTCACTGGTCACCACAGAGAGATCAATGTCTGTCCCTCCTCTTTGCCTCACAAGGAAGTTGAAACTTCAATGAGGTCTCCCCTCAGTCTCCTCCAGCTAGGACCAAGTGACCTCAGCCACTGCTTGTATGGCTTCTCATCAAGGGCCTTCACCATCTTTATTACCCTCTTTTGGACACTCTCTAATAGCTTGATAGATTTCTTATATTTTGCCCAAAACTGTCCCCAGAACTGGACACCCAGAGTTGTCCCATCCCAGGTACAGAATCCTCCACTTTCCCTCATTGAACTTCATATGGTTGGTGATTGCCCAGTGCTCTAATTTGCTGAGGTCTCTCTGCAGGGCCTCCCTGCCTTTGAGGGAGTCAACAGCTCCTCCTGATTTTGTTTCATTTGTGAACTTGCTCGGTATCCCTTCCAGTCCTGCATACACGTCATTTGTGTTGAAGAGCACAGGGCCGAGGATGGAGCCCTGTGGAATCCCCTGGCGACAGGTCACCAGTCTGATGTCACCCGATTGACTATCACCCTTTGTGCCTGACCTGTGAGCTAGTAGCTCACCCATCCCATGATGTGTTTATCCAGCTGTGTGATGGATGTTCTATCCATAAGGATACAGTGAGAGAGAGTGTCAAAAGCTTTACTTAAATCCAAAAAGATTACACCAACTGGTTTCCCTTGATCAGCTAGGTGTGTTACCTTGTCATAAAAGGAAATCAAGTTTGATAAGAAGGACTTCCCTCTCATGAAGCTGTGCTTGCTGTAACCAATGACTGCATTGTCTTTCAGGTGTTTTTCAGTACCTTCCTGAATGATCTTCTCCATAACTTTACTAGGCACTGAAGTGAGACTGACAGGCCTGCAGTTTCCAGTGTCCTCCTAGTTGCCTTTCTTAAAAATCAGGACAACATTCACTGACTTCCAGTCATCTCTGGGACCTCTCCAGATTCCCAAGACTACTCAAAAATCGTCAAGAGGTTTTGCTGGGACATCAGCCAGCTTTGAGGATTCTTGGATGAATCCCATCAGGCCTTTTAGATTCATAAGGATCCAGCTGGAGCAGCAAATCCCACACAATATCAGGGTCGACTGGGCATTGATCATTCTTGCAGTCGTCCTCCAGCTCAGGGCACTGAGTCCCCCTTGGTCCATCATCTGTGCTGAAGACAGAGGCAAAGAATGCATTGAACACCTTTGCCTTGTCCCTGTCCCTGTGTGAACTGATCATCCTCATCCTGTAATGGGCCCGATGTTATTTTTACACTGCCTTTTGCCACTAATACATTTGAAAAAAACTTTTTATTGTCCCCCACAGTTCTGGTTGGCTTCAGCTCCAGTTGAGTTTTGGCTGCACAAACTTATGCTCTACAGTGGCAGCAGCATCTCTGTATTTCTCCCATGTCACCTGACCTTGCTTCCATCTTGCTTTTTTGCCTTATTTCCAAGAGAAGATTCCTGTTCAGCCAAGCCACCCTTCTGCCTCACCTGCTTGACCTCCAACATTTGGGAACTGCTGCTCCTGTGCCCTTAGGAGGTGATGTTTAAAAAGTGACCAGCACTGATGGATCCCAGTACCTGCAAAAACATTTTCCCAGGAGTTTACTCACTAATTCCCTGAGCAGCCTGAATTGTGTTTGCCTCATATCCAGAGTTGAGGTGTTGCTGGCACTTTTCCTCCCGTCAACAGAGATTTTAAACTTGACCTCTTCATGGCTGCTGTGGCCAAGACAGCCAAATATCAGTATATATATCGGCATAATGTGTTAGGCAATGAATTGGGGTATATCAGGTTCAGTTTGTCTTTTCAGTCTAGTAGTATGTCTTTCTCAAAGCTAATAAGAAAATTTTGTGGTGTTATTAAAAAGAAAAATGCTCATGTGCAGACAATTTAAAAACATCTAAATAAATTGTTATTGTTAAATTGCGCTTCGAAATCTTGCTACTTAGCTGAGCCACATCTTGCATCTGTCTATAGCAGAGTGTACTGTTTGTTTTAAAGCTGTGTTTGTAACATGTGGGGGACTCCTGTCTTAGAGGGACTAACCTTTTCTTCTACCTCACAAATATACATTAGCCTCCACATTTAGTGTTTGAAAACAACTTCTGAAACAAAAGCTTCTCCATACAACATTTCCGAATAGCCTTATCCCTACCTTTCTAGCTTTGATTTTGGGACTGAGACTTGGGTTTAGCAAAGCAGCTTTATGAATGTTAAAATGCATCCTAAGTTGTTGCAGTGTGGCCCGATGAACATTCAGGAAAGTGTTCTATTCATGCCTGTCCTGATGGCTCTCTGGATGATTTGAGGGCAGGCCACAGTACCCAGATCCCTGTTACAGAGGGAGAGCTACCACTTCCGCTTGTAAAACTCCTTGAAGAGCTAATGATGAAAACCACCATTCTAACATCTATTTTTATAAAGGTGATACTTTAACGTGTGTTTTTGAAACAATGGAAAATTAAGGTCATGGTTCAATTTTATCATAGGTTTGCTTGTTTTGTTTTGAAGTAAGTGTGGTCTTAATATCTCAGCCATTTTGAATTCAGTTTGGCTGAGACTTAGGCTTTGTTTCAAGATGCTTAAATTTCGGCATATGTTCAACTGAATGAGAGCTGTGGTGTACAGATGATGAGTCTAGATGTTACCATTTACGTCATTCTTCCTCATTTAAGATAAAAATCCAAACATACCTTAGAGGTGCTGAGTTTTCATTGACACTGAGGTAGGAATTGGGATTTGGTGCCATTCATGTTCTTGTTTGGTGTGCATGCTTGTTTTGTTCAGTCTCTAAATGAAAGTTAAGGATTTATGCTGTGTTCTTGTATAATATTACAAATCTCCAATGCAAGGTGAGCCTTGAATTGTTAAAAAATTAACCTTCCTAAAAAGATAAAAAGTCTTTGGCAGGAGAATATCTAAATTCTTTTTTTCTGTATCAGTCTTTTTCATGCTAATATGCTGTAGTTCCATTTGAATAATAAACTGACATTCACTTAACAAACAGGGTGGGAATTCAGAGGTTGGTATTTTGCAAGAGCAGCAATAGAATGGAGAGACACTGCAATCTGTCCTTTCCACTCTTCACTCTGTGTTGTCTCTGCAGCTGATATGGCCCTGCTCCAGCTTTGGCTTTGCAGCTGATAAGGATCTTTGAACAATGTGTTATTTTAGAACTGTGCTTTGCCATTTGGGCCACATTACCTAAGTAAAATGTGGTGAGTTTTGTAAAAAGCTGATTCCATATTCTGTGGCCAGTTGGAAGTAATTCCCTTAGGTTTCTTAGTCTTAGACTTGTTTTATTTTTATGCAGCTTATGTATTGTTTCTGGAATAGTTACTACTGCATTTAAGGTTTATACCTTAAATAGTTGATAAGCTTTGCTGACAAGGGCTTACTTATAATAACATCTTTCCTTTATTAAAGAGATATGTGTCTTTTTACATGAAAATACATGTTTTTAAAGAGATAGAGATGGTGGGATTTCTGACTAGACAAGCAGCAATGCTGTATAACAGTTTTTATCTTTTGTCACTTCTTAACTGCGCATTAAGGTTTATCTCAGACTGCAATAATAATGTAGTTACACGGATTTTCCGCTAAGTTTATTAGTAAAATTTGAAATATGTCTATTTTTGAGAAGATCTAGGCCTGTAAAGCTCAAATCCATAACTGAGATATGAAAAACAAGACAACTACAGTTGAACGAATATATTCAGCCACACAATTTCTCTGTCTGTGTAATTCAGATGTATCTATATGTGTATCAGAACTTATATTCCATTATTGAGCTTACACTCAGCAATATCTAAATTGCAGGAATCATACAGAGCTGGACATACTTTCCAAAGAAGTTGTATTCTTTTCCTTTTTGAAGGTATTTTCTCTACCAAAATCTCCTGAAATCTAGGACTGTGGGCTCTTTACCACTTGATGTTTTGTGGCATCAAGGAGAAACTCTAGGAAATGAAAGGGAAAAGTTAGTAACCTAGTTGTAGAAATGACAAGGAATACTACCACTTTCAGATGAGTTCTTGCTAGTTGGTTGTACATATGACACAATGACATCCCTAGGGAAGTGGATGCCATGATCTGGCTTTGAGGAAGAGGAATTGCAAGGGTTTGTTTCTGATACAAATTAAAGGGTACCTACAAACACTTGATCAAAAAATAAGAACTCTGCTGAAGTAAAGAATGTTATCTGTCCTGGTAAATTGCTTCAGAAAAGCTAAAGTACAACAAAAGTCACCAGCTTTCTTCCTCCTCAGCAGCACATATATGCCTTCTCATGAGATTTTATGGTGAAAGGGAGCAATCTTTAAAGGCCCCTTGCCCCATTTACTTGATGTAGTATAATATTCATTATCCATTGTTACACTCTGTAAATCCACTTTTTACCCCTAATCCACCTCTTTTCCCTGTTCCTCTCAAAGGACAATTCTCATGAGAGGCTTTTACAAGAGAACTGGCCTTGTTACTTTGTTTAGACTCTTTAGACAAGTTGCCTTAGTAATTCAGGGGAAGATGTTTTCCAGGAAACAAACATGCAAGTCTTCTTTGTATCCTAGGCATGAATTCAACGATATCCTAACCCATTGAGATTACCATATTTGCCTACACCATTCCATATACTCAGCTTTTCTTTGGTTTGGATTTAACATCTGGATATTTCTAACCCACATGAAGTATCTGAGAAGTTGCAGTAGGGTCCTGCTTCTGCAGGTTACCAGCTTTCAATACTGCCACATGACTGGGAATGTTCACAAAATTGAGGATGTCATTGGTAGTATGTGTACTAACTAAGGGCATATTTGTCAATTTGTCTTTGTGTGGACTACCCACTCCTTTTCCTCTCAGCTGGAATTCCTTATGAGCAAAGAAATATTTTCTAATAGCGCATCAGATGGCAGTGCTCATAGGAACTTTGATCAGCTCCTGCCTGCCAAAAGATAGGCTTTGCTACCTTCAGTTATTGACATGGGCTTGAACCCAGTATTAGTAGTGTATGTGTGTCTGCAGTTGCTAGATAAATGTTGTGCATGTATGTGACATCATTTGTCAAACTTTCTGTGTGGTTTGATAGCTGATGTCTTCTGTACACTTCATCCAAGCATTCCGTCAAAACAGTGATAGATCTTGCAAGCTTCTGGAGGTTCTTGGGAATGGTAGCTAAACATGGGAAACATAAGAAAGCATTTTGCCTTCTTGATGCTTGGCAGCCTAAATTGATCTCAAGGATGAGCTCAGAGTTTTATCTGAATCAGTTAATTAACTTACTGGTATTCTTTCCAAAGCCCCTTTTACTGTTGACCTTGTTTGTGGACTCTAGCACTGTTATCTATGCAATAGCCAACTGTTCATACTCTTCCCAGCTGAGAGTCTGGTTTGATTATTGAAATGGTAAACTGCCTAGTGAGAGAGAGTCTTTTAATGAATCATGCAGTGGGTTATGCATTGTCTCTATCTGTTGCAAGTTTGAAGGTGAACCTTTCCATCCAAACATTAAGGCATACTCCAATATGCATTGTTGTTTGCTTTCTTCAGAAGCATGCCAAAATGGAAAGTCTGCGAAGCATGAAGAAAAGCAAGCTGCAGACTTTTATGAAATATTGTGCATGTGATAGGACGGCTGCATCTGGTGCCAAGTTCAGGCTAGCAAGTAATTGTTTGAAGGGTACAGGTGTTGTCCAGAGGCGGTTGCCATTTACAGTGGAATTTTTACTAACCGGAACATGAAATATAAAAGTTGCATGCTACAACTGTGGTTCTTCAAGGTGTGAAAGTATGGCAATCCGCAAAACAGCCCTTGTCCCGTACCTCTCCAAAACAAGTGTTGAACTACGCAAGAAGTCAAGAGAAGGATCCTTCCTTTCCTAGCACGACAAGGTGGCCTAAAGCATCTGTACAGCAGTGATATATGTCACCATTCAAAGGGTATCGGACTTGTAGTATATGCAGATATATACTCCCCTCCCCTCCCCTCCCTCCCCTCCCCTCCCCTCCCCTCCCCTCCCCTCCCCTCCCCTCCCCTCCCCTCCCCTCCCTCCCCTCCCCTCCCCTCCCCTCCCCTCCCCTCCCCTCCCTCCCCTCCCCTCCCCTCCCATTGTAAAATGAGTATCAAGTACTGGTTTTGCTTATAATTTTAATCACAACAGTTACATTTTAGACTCAAATTTCATCTATTGTTTAGCTGTTTTGCTGAATTGTTGAAGAAAAGCTGTCCAAGCGACTGAATTCCTTCTTTGCTGCTTTTGCCTGATAGAATTCTGCAGTTGCTCTATAACTTCAGTACAGCAGTTTGCCTCTCTGCCAAACTGAAATGATATGAAAAAATTTGTTATATGTCACAGTGTTCTTTTAAGTGGCATTATTGGCCTCACTAATAGTGTGACTAACCTCATAATATTCTGCCTCTTTCCCCCAGGAAACATGGCTCTGTTCTTGCCATTTAATTTGGTGCCAGACGGTGTAGTCTTTCTTTTAAGTTCTTCTTTATCATAGTGCTGTAGTATGGGGGAATCTCTCTAGATCATTTCAATCTCTCTTCATATGTAAAGATAATGGTAACATCCACGATGGGAAATGGTAACTGTAAGAAAGCATGTACCTTATATAGCTTGGTGTTTCCTTTTTTTTTTCCTCACAACTTCAACCAGGGTCTTTCCTCTGAAAGAATGAAAACAATGGAGCTTATCAAAATAACTTACCTCCCTGGCTATTGATTGTCTCCTCTAATAGTCCATTAGAATTAGATGGAGAAAATACATTTTAGATCTTTCGGTCTGCCTCCCTGCTAGTCCAGCGTTGTTCCCTTCATTATGCCACCAAGTGTTTCTTCTAGTTTGTTGAGAAATGATTCCACAATTTCACTGTCAGAAAGATTTTCCTCCTATGCAGTATGCATTTTCCCTTTTTTCATTTAATCTAACTATTCATAGTCATATTTTCCTGTCATTCCAATATTTCTCTTTCTTGCCATATATTTAGATTTTACAAGCTCCCCTGCATAGCTAGCTTCTTACTAGTGCCATGGCTGAGGTTAAATTATACTAGCATTCAGCATTTAATTTTTTTGTGTGTGTTTTTCTTTTCACCCTCTGTTATTTCAGTATCTTATTGAAGTGATATTGAAAATGATAGGGAAAATTGCAGACTTGAGTATTAGAAAGGCCTCTAACCTGTGATTTCCCAAGCTTTTCTTATTCTTCACTTCTAGCATTATTATTCTGCAAATGTATGCTATTATTGAGCAAACTTATATTAAGTTTAGCAAGTGATATAATCTCAAGGTCACTTATTGCCTTTTACATTTGTTTCTCTTATTAAATATATCATCTTTTTCCCTGTTTCATTCAATGTAATTTTTATGATGATAATTTTTTTTTTTTTTACATTTTTATGCATAGAGATCTTAATCTGAAAGCCATGTAGATTCTTTTGTAGTATTTGTCTGTTCTCGTCACTATATACATCTATGGTCAGTTCAGGATTCTACATCCTTGATTCTGTTAATATAATCGTTACCCTCTTTCAGTTTGTAACAATGGTAAATCCTGACTTTGTCAACAAATTTATTTTTTACAATATGGTATTATAAGACATCTCTGTTGAAATTCAGCTGAGGGATTTTTTCCCCACATTTCTTTCTTAATTTGTTTGTTATTTTTCATAAATTTACTCATCATTTTATTTATGATTTAATATCACATGTACTTCTTCCACATCTGAAAGCTTCAGGTCATGTAGAGATTGGTCCACCACAGATTTGTGAGTAGTATGGTACCTGAACCTGAACCTGGTGAGTAGTAGTAGATACCTGAACCAAGTCAGAAATGGTGCTTTTCCAAGTAACTTCTTCCTAACTTCATTTTCTGAAAGCTCAGTCTTTATCACAGAGCACAAGTTCTGAAGCAAGTGGTGTCCATCCTTGACAAAGCATTATCTTCCAGCCAATACTTGTCTCCAAAATGAAGAATACCCATGTTAAAGGACTTTTCAGGCATCTTTTCTCATCACTCATACTGAGTGTCTCTATTTTCAGATTGTAAGCTTCCTTGCATGTAAAGTGTTCTTTGATATTTCTATACATAATTAATCAGGAATTCAAAGCATGCAGTAATACATATTTTCAAGACGATTTATTGTTATATATTGCTTTTTGCTGCTTATCTCATGTCTCAGTTTAGAGACAAGTTTGGGAGAAAACACTCTGGAGTGAGTGTTTCCTCGAAAGAAAAGGATTTCAGCAATCCCTTCCCGCTGATACAGAATGAATTTTTAGTGGATGGAACTGAAAAAAACCCCTTTTTATTTGACAAAAAAATGCCTGCACAGCACAGAAGAAAATAAATAACTGTTAGATATTGAACCATCAGAACTTCACCCCACCCACCCACAAACAATCCAAAATGCCAGGGGAAGGGAAAGGAAAAAAAACCCTACTCCAGACCCAGCTTAAAGTTACAGGAACCATTCCTGGGCATAGAGCAGACAATAAGGGAATAGAGTATCATCATAAAATCACCCCAAGACACCTCAGTTCACCATACTGGAAGGAAAAACACAAATCTTTTTAAATAGGTTACAGGGAAGTTTAAATATCATCATTACAAGCCTTTCTCTTCATGTTTTAATTTCGTAATATAGGTTAGTTTGTAAATTAATTCAGACAGGAATTATTGTGGTTTTTTACCTTAGAATGTACCTCCAACTTGATTTATCAGTTCTTTAAGTTGAAATTATTATCTTGAATGGTGAAACATTGACATGATTGCAATTTCTTGGAATATCAGAAAAGTGTAAATTATATGGGTTTATTCTGTCTGTTGATTGAATCAATCAGCAAGGTAGGATTTCTGTAAAAAGTGTAAGTTTAGTTGATTTTTTTGAATGAAAGCTTCAGGGTGTTACATTCAGCTGACCGTTGTCTTTGTGAGGTTGAAAGCAACATGCAGTGACCTGTGAGCATTCTGCTGCGATGCCATTGTGTATAATTACTATTGCTTTTAATGTTGACCTACTGACTGTCCTCAGTGCCAAAGTATACATATCCAAGCTACATTTGCAAGTTTCAGTACAGCAATTCTTTTATTGTGTAGTAAAATATTACTTTGGTTTACTTACTTACTTTATTACTTACTTATTGGTACTCTGACCTCTGGTACAAAGGTAAGGCTAAAATTTTGTCAGAGGCACTGTTGATTCAGAGGTTTTGTGTTTATGAATGCTGATCTTTGTATGTTGGGTCTGGTTTTGATAGGTGTAGTGTAGCTTATTAATCCTTTTAAAATCAGTTGGAATTGTTTTCTTCATAGTTTGAGAGAGAATCAAATCCGGACCGTCCTGAGCTGTGTGTTTCTTGAAAAATAACAACAAAAATCTGTTATGAATCTGTACATGAAGGTCAGAAATGTGAAGGATTTTTTTATGTCCAGATCTTAAAAAATGTGCTCTGCAGTTGCTCTTTTTTAATTCACTTAGCATTCTCTGTCTTTTATTCTTACCTCCATCCTTTATGATTACTTGATGACCTCCCATTTTCTACATTGTCCAGCTTGGAGTGTTTTTTACTTTCCTATATGTCTACCGTCTTCACAACAGAGCACTGGGTATCCAAGGGCAAACAGCATCCATGACCTTGATAGCAAGGTGGAGCAACCACCTTCAGCGTTTGCATTTATTGTAATGTTTCTCATCAGTTTGTGAAAATCTGTTCAGGACATTAGTTCTTTGGGATCTGAATTATATCTAGAGAAGCAGAGGTGGTAAGTGCACCTAATTGGTATTTTAGGTTGGTTCAGTAGTGTAGTTCAGCAGAGAATCTCCCAGTTGTGCTTACCATGCTTTTACTGTCATCTCAGTGCACTCCAAGAGTGGACAAAGTGGATTTCTTGTACAGGAAACATAACCAGAAGGTTCGCTTCACATGAATTTGTGTGGTGTGGTGGATGTTGTATTCTCAGCATTGGCAGTTTCGCTCTACAAGGCTGTGGCATTGGGCTGTGCTGGTTGTTAATGCCAATCTGCTGAAGAGAACTGTCTTCAGGTGACCAGTTCTGTGGTGGGGCACTGTTGTTTGTGGTTTGTTAGCTTTGTTGACTTCACTGAATTGCGCTTGCCAAGAAGAGGACATAGCTGTGCAAAAATATAGATATCTGTGAATGTTGGAGCAGGCTCTGGAAGAACATTATCTTTATTAAGAAGTTATTTTTACCAGTAGAAGAAGGCAATGATGTAAAGCAGAAAAAAATAGAGAATCTCTCCTATTATTAGTGGTGTGAAATATAAGATTGCCAAGCAGGAAATTGTTAAAACAGTTGTATAGCAAATCTGGTAATGCTACTGTTCATGCTGAGCTAAAAGTTCATATTCAGAAGAACTGCAATTACAGTGTCTTTAAGAAGAGCTCAAAAAACAGTAAGTTTCAAATGTAGTTACCAGTCTGTTCATTATTTTGTAACACAATTTGTATTTCTTGGTACAATTAAAATTGCATTTTAAATGAATATTGTGTTAAACTTGTACATAAACTGAAGAACATACGCTGCTTTTAATATCTTCTCCCTGTCTCATTTTTCCTTTTCAATTTACTTTTTTATTGCAAACCAGC
Source organism: Entomyzon cyanotis (assembly GCA_024500445.1). Taxonomy (NCBI): domain Eukaryota; kingdom Metazoa; phylum Chordata; class Aves; order Passeriformes; family Meliphagidae; genus Entomyzon; species Entomyzon cyanotis. The sequence goes on from JAKEPQ010000768.1 coordinate 1,081,180, forward strand.
AGTGTAGAGCCACATAATAAATGTGTTGTTGAAAGTAGTGAAACTCTTCATTGGTGACATAGATGCATGAATGTTTCACATGGCAGAAAATGCAGAAGATTTCCTCAAGGGATGCAAAGAAAGCGTTTAGAATTTCATAGCAGCTTTCAGAGTGGGAGCACAGTACTTAAATATTTTTCCACTATTAAGATTTTTGTTCATTATCGGTTCTGTGGGAGAACTACCCATCTTTTCCACATGGCCTGGTAATGTTATGCTTGCTGTGCTCATGTCAGTGTTGCCATGAGCTTTCACTTACTCAGTTACAGAACTCCAAACCAGATTGTAACAATATACTGTTTTGAAGCCATGACCTTGAAGCCATATGGAGGAACAGGATATTCCAGTCTTCATTGTGCTTTAGAAAATACTGAGGCCAAAGCTACTCAGCTCTTTGGTGAATGACAGTTTGGCATCTGTTTTTCTGACTCGTATCTCAAAAGTACAATTTCAGGATAAGCTTGTGTCAGCTGTCAGACACTGGTATGAGCCTGCATCAGACTAGCCTCTGTTTTCCTGTGCTTGCAGGCACAAACACGTACAGCTACAGGGGTGGAGGGAAAAGCCTGACCCCACTCTTGGGTGTCTGACACAGGTCCAAGCTTCCCTTTTCCCTGCATGGACAGGGCACAACCACATTTATGGTTGGATAAACAAACCAGTTTATGTTTTATGAAGCAGTCTCCCTGTGTGTGTCTTACTTCTGAAGTAAAGACAGCCAGAGCACATTCTCTAACCCTGAGGGCAGATGGCATGCCATGACTCTTAGGCATGCAGGTAAACTTCTTCCTCCCTCTCCAGCTCTCCAAAACAGGGGGAGGCTGCCTGCTTCATGCTACCTGCTGGGGATGATCTGATTCTGCTATGAATGCCTTTGCTCTATTTGGAGAGTGTGGATTGATAGTGAGGTTGGGGATGTGGCAATATGCCAGAGCTTGAGCTGGTGTCTGTACAGAGTTTAGTGTGATTGCAGCCTATGAGGCAGTGCCACAGCTAGAGCCATTGTTTCCTGCAGGCAGAAATGGAGTATGACATGTTTATGCTTGTTTTCAAGCCAGTACCTAACGTAGCAGTGGTAACATAGCATATGAAGTCTTTATATACCAAATTGCTTCTAACTGGGCAAAATAGGTGATTTTAACTATGCTGCAGGAGGGGTAAGAGTGGAACAAGTTTGTGAAATGCCAGACAAAAAAATAAGGGACAAATAATTAAAAGGCATTCATGTCTCACAACTTTGTAATTTATATTGTTGATGGTAAAAAAAAAAAAAGGGACCTTTTCAACAGGGGGATTGAGAATGTGGAGGATGCAGTCATTTTTTTCAGCTGCAATATTTCTTTAGGGTGTTTTGGATGATGCACAGACTGATTCTGAAGCTAACGCATGGAAGTGCAGTGCAGGTTTTTTTAGATGTAATCTGGGGAAAGGGACAGGTCAGTAAGATAGCTATGAAGCTAATGAAGCTTTACACCTAAGTGGCTAATGTAATTTTCACTCTTTATTTAAAGAGAGACTGCTAGCTTGGACTACAGGCAGTTTACAAAAAAAAAAGTAGATGTTTGTAGAAAAAAGCACACTCTGTTCACTGGTTTTAGTGGCTCTCTAGATGTATTTTCTAATGAATGTGATTTTTTTTCCCCATCTCTTCAAATTCTCAGTGAATCTGATCATGCAAATACTCAAATGCTGCATGATTTCTCTGCACATAGTTTTATGTATAAAGTTATGCATTTGCCTACATACCTGTTACATTGGAGCCTGAATATTTACGAAGGGAGTCAGAGAAATGAATTATGCATAGCATAGAGAGATGTCAAACCACAGAAAAAACCTATTAGAAGAAAGAGGCGGGGAAGGGAGGAATGTGTTTTTCTCCAGTCTCTTGCAGTTTTAGTAGTGCTAGATGTCAGTTACAACATGATGGAAAAAACAGTAGAAATGTTAGTTCCTGTTTAAGCGCTAATAATTGTTTCAGTTTGCTGTACTTTGATGGACCTTTACTGGCACACAAAGAATTGTTTCAAATTTGTTTTATGGATAATCCTACAGAAAACATGTGTTCTCCACTACTTTGAGAATCACAGAATCAACTAGATTGGAAAAGATCTTTAAGATCATTGAATCCAATGTGTGACCTAACACCACCCTGACAACTAGACCATGGTACTTAGTGCCACATCCAGTCTTTTCTTAAACACCTCCAGGGACGGTGACTACCACCTCCTTGGGCAGTCCATTCCAATGCCCCATCAGTCTTTCTGTGAAGAAATTCTTCATAATGTCCAGCCTAAACTTCTAGTTTAAGGCTGTGTTCTTTTCCAGTTTAAGGCTGTGCAGTTTAAAGCTGTGTTCTCTTATCCTGTGGCTGGTTGCCTGGGAGAAGAGACCGACCCCCACCTAGCTACACCCTCCTTTCATCATTTTAGAGAGCGATAAAGTTTCCCCTGAGCCTCCTTTTCTCCAGGCTAAACAACCCCAGCTCCCTCAGCCACTCCTCATGGGGTCTGTTCTCCAGACCCCTCACCAGCTTTGTTGCCCTTCTCTGGACACCTCAGCATCCTTCCAAAACTGGGCACAGCACTCAAGGTGCAGCCTCACCAGTGCCAAGTACAGGGGAAGAATGACTTCCCTTGTCCTGCTGTCCACGCTGTTCCTGATCCAGGCCAGGATGCCATTGGTGTTCTTGGCCACCTGGGCACACTGCTGGTTCTTGTTCAGTCTGCCAGCAATCAGTATCCCCAGGTCCCTTTCTGCCTGGCCACTGTCCAGCCACCCTGTCCCCCATGGGGTGCATGGGGTTGTTGTGGCCAAAGTGGCCTGGCGCTTGGACTTGCTAAACTTCCTATAATTGGATTTGGCCCATCTGTCCAGCCTGTATAGGTCCCTCCCAGGGCCCTCCTACCCTCCAGCAGATTGACACTTGTGCCCAGCTTGCATTACAGACTGTTGTAATTTATTGTTACAGTATTGTGCCCCATGGAGGCCATGTTAAGCTTGCTACCACAATTCAGGTGTTGCTATTTGCTGATTCTTATTTCTGGGTTTTTTAGTATTTACTATGCAAAATATATCCTTAATACTCTATGTGGACAGAATTTTCTAGAATTATTTGGCTGGCAAAATAAACTAGTAAAAGAAAAACCCGTTATTATTGTTATTATTATTGTAGTAACTCCTCTGTGTTCCTTTCAAGTTTGGTCCTCACTATTCAGAAATCTGTGCAACCAGGAGAAAGATTGTATGTTGTCAGGTCTTGTGACAAGCAGCTTCTTTCACAAGGTAGAACTGTTAAGTGATCCCGTAATTGATACATTCATATTAATTTAGTGAAAAAATTTTATTCAACCAACAGATGTGTTAGAGAAATTCTTTGCTTTAGTATCTTTGAAATGTGCAGGAAGGAGCCCTTTTTCTTTGCAATTTTACTTTTCTTCCCCATAGATTACGTAAAGCAGAGTTTAATCATAAAAGTGTTGACTGTTAAGCTGCATGGTTCTGAATGCATATGCAATGTTGTTTTCTGTATTTACAAAATTTCACAGGTTTTCATGGAACCTGTGTGAAATGCATCATGGAGAATTTGTCATTAGGTCAATGCTCAGTCAAATTGAGACCAGTTTTTCCAGAAACAGAACAGCACGTTTCTTTGGAGAGACTGAAATAAAACACAGACTTTACATCTTTGGAGTATAATTTTCCTTATAATACATCTAAATTTTATTAGATGTTTTTGAGGTTCTTATTTTGGTCTCTTCACTTATGGTATAATTTTGAAAGTCACTAAGGTATGGTCCCTAAAGGGGAAGTACATTTTAAAATTTTATTCATATTCATATTCTGAGTAGCAATCATCAGTCTTAAAGCACCTGATGCATCCTCCTTTTTTCACTGTAGCATCTCAATTTATTTTCATTTTGTTACATCACCATTGATACAGCATTGGAAGTAAATCACGTGGATCATCATCTCTGTAATTTCTAGATCCTTGAGATAATCAGTAATTTGCAGTTGCAGGAAATAAATTAGGAAAAACCTGAAATTTATATGAGATTTTTAGCTTTAAATAAGAGAAACACATTTCCAGTTGCAGAAATTGCATGTTCTTAAGAGCTCCACTGTTGCCATTGATATATTCAAGATCTTACATTAGAATGCAGCCACATCTCATATCTCTTTAACTGATTGGAATGGCTCATCTGTCATCAGCTATTTTGTACTTCGATTTAAATAGTATTGGCAACTCTTGTATTTATTGATGATGCGTGTCCTTATCTGAACCTCTTACCTTATAAAAATTATAAATAAAAATCACCCAAAATATCAGTTTTGCATCTTCATAGGATTTTTTTTCTAAATTTGTGTACACAAAAATAATATTTTGTTATAAAAGAGGTTCTAGTCTAGGACAGCTAGAGTTTGCTAGGGCACAACATATGCTTCCTTCCATAAACCAGTAATGCTCAGGATGCATAACAGTCCTTCCCAAACAAACTGCTGTGCTTGAACTCCCTGGAAAGTGTAGATATCTGTATGTCAGTACTGATGATTTTTCTCTCCATCTTTTCTGTAACTGAAATACTGTTTTGAGGTATCAGGAGACTTGCTTCTGTTAACCAGAAACAACAGAGGGTGCTCTTTCATACTGCATACTAACATGTATATTTCCATAGAACTTACATACTTGCCTTCTCTTAGCTCATTATTTCCATGCTGTTTGCCTGAATATCTCAGTATCAAAAGTTTTAAGTCAAATGCAACTGCATTAACACTTCTGGCTTTTCTGCCCATCCTTCCCAAGTGGCACAGAATGATAAGAGTTACCCTTCTTATTTTCCTGTACTGAGCTTCAGAATTTCTAAAATAGAATAGTGTATGCAAGTCTTACCCTTTCACAGTACCATTGGATCCTTTTTGTATCATAAACATTTTATCCAGTCTCCCTATTGGCAGGTGGCTTTTGGATTTATTGACAGCAAAATCCAATTATGCCTTCCTACTTGCCTTATTGTTCATATTCTCCAAATAGTTATTGAAAGAGTAGGGCTGGGAGATCTGGATTGTGATCTGACCTCTGTCATACAATTCTTTTAAAGGTAATTCTCTAAAGCTTCATTTTTTCCATCTGTAGAATAGGAGGAATGATAATAGTGTGCCAGCTGTCTTGTGGTGGGCAGAACATTCAGAAGTTTCTCTGTTCCCATCATACTCCCAGCTCTACTGAAACACGCTGCTTGCAAAGGTCTGTGAAGAATTTTCCACACTGACTGCTCATCATTCCTGAGAGCCAGCACTGAGGATGTGGAAAGTGTCTTTAGCACTATCCGTGCTTCTCGGGATAGTGCCCACTTGGAAAGGAGTGAAAAGCAGCAACTGCTGGGTATGCCATATTGGACTAGCAAAAGACGTGGGACTGTACATGCTGTGATAAAGAGGAGAACGGCAAAAAGAAGCAGATCTGGGAAAGCGGTTGGGATGGGCAAGGTTGCATCTATAGCCAAAATTATTTGCCTCATCCTCTGAAAAGATGCAATATGCAGCTACCTTGCCATAGTCACAGTCATTAATCTAAAGCCCTGTCTTTCAGTACTTCTGTTAATAGAAAGGACACAAAATGGCATGAAATAATTTTTCTTTCAATTTATTATTTTACTACATCGCACTAACTAGGGCTTAATATTTTCCTATTGCAGTGAAGGCATTTGGGGATCTCAACCTTTCTTATTTCTTCCATTACCTGACATCACTAATAGTTGTTTGTTGGTTTTGTAGGTAATGCATATAAATGCCCATTCGCAACCTGGAGTGAACTGCTTTGATGTTCACTAGTACTCCAGACTCTTAAAAATATCCATTTATCAAAGAACATTCCCTTTCTCAGTGACATTTCTGAAGCAGTATGAAATCCAAGGAGTGCAAAAGGAACAACAGGCTTTTGGAGTTGAAAAGTGGCTTCTGCTCAGATATGGGAGTTCATACTTTTATGAAATTAATGTTTTACAAAACCGAAAATACGAAAGTTTACTTTGCTCAGGAGTGGCATTAATTTTGGCTCCTGCTGTTTAATAAAGAAAAATGAATGCACACTAGAGCTGTTGCAGAAACCATTAAATGTAGTATCTCCAAAAGCTAGCTCATTTTCTTAGATATATTTCTTGAAATGAGAAATTTTACTTTAAGAATTTGAATTTAAAATATGTTAAGGAAAAGCATTCTAAATTTATGTTGTCCTTCCAAATCTTTCTGTTAATATACGTAGAATTAGCATGGACAATGATTTTTGTTTCCACCTTTGAACAAGTAGACTGTTTAATATTTCTCTTTTGTACAGTTGTTGTATTGGTTTGGTTTCTTAGAAAAATAGAAAAGAAAGGAAAAAGGTATCATGCAATCCAGTATTTTCATGCAAAATTGCATCTTCAAAAGTGCCGTTTGGTGTCTCTTGAACTGTGGCCTGTCTGTGCAGACCTAATTGCAAGAGCAAGTGCAGTATACTTATGGCAAAAATACCCCACTTTGGCAGGAGCATTTGCAATGGCTTTTTTTTTGAGCTCTGGTGCAAAACCAGCCACTCTGGTTTATCAGTTTCCCATATGGCAAAATATTGTTTCTTAGAATATGTATTCAGCTTTTTCGTTTCAAAATTATTTTGAAGTACTACAAAACTCAGGAAAGACATTCCTAGCTGTGAATCTGTTTCATAGAAATGTTTGATAGGTTTAGCCTACCATTTCTTGTGGATTTTTTTTCTTTAAATATTGCATATGAGACAAGCAATGCAGCGTAACACGTTTTAGATCAGTCTACAGTTCTGTTTTGTTTCATCACTTAGGTGCACAATTTTTCATTTTACAGATACACCTGTAAAATGAGTGTAGCAGCACATAAGTAACTCAGATTACAAACAGTGTATGTAAAATAAGATTTTATCTTTGTATCTGATGCTGGCTATTGGAGAAATACACAGGTATTTTAATCTACGAGCGGAAAATACATAGATCTAAAATAAATGTCATGTTCTAAAATATTATGCGAAGATAATGTTAGAGGCAAATATCATTGGGTTTGTGTCTTGTTTCAATAGTATACCAGCTTTGTACTTTGTGGATATGTTTAACATCTGGAATACGCAAATTCCCAAATTACAATCAGACAGATTTGATATATAATTGCTACTTTATATAGGTTGCAATGCAGGTTCAGTTTTAATAGTGCAACTCTTGAAGTTAGTATTCTTCAAAAATTACCTTAGAGTAGTTACAAAACAGATAGTGTGTTTAATTCAACTTGTGTTAGGTGTGGGTGAGAAAAATTACTGTAATTTTTATGAGTTACTTTAAGAAGTGTATCAAATGTGTGGATTCATGGTGTGCAAATTTTGTTAGGGGATTAGAGGGTATTGGAACAGCACTACTGTTTCATACAGCAGTATTATAAAGTCAAAGCTAATTTTTAAATTTCTAACAATGCCTTAATGGAAAATTCAAATAATTTCAAATATTTCTGTCAGTATTTACATATGTCCTGAATAATGTTAAACAACAGTAAGGCCTGAAAAACTAGTAGAAAAGCTAGCATACAGCCCAGAATCTTAATTTCTCTTAGAACGTTTACCATTTTTGCTTATTTTATCCTTCTATTGATATCCACTTGGCAAGCCTGGGAAGCAAGAAGCAAAAAAAAGAGAAAAAAATCTTACATATCCATGATCAAAAATGAGCGCCTGATGGCCTGAAGGTTGAAATAATTATCTCTGGTGGCCGTGCAGATCTCAATGTCAAAGCTAAGAACCACAGGGCAGCAGAATTAAAGCATGAAAACTGGCATGAGCACAGACAACTGCTTGAGGCTCTTTATTACTGTTTGATACAGCAGTTCTTTGTTGGAAATCTTGTTTTTTAGGTTCGAAAGCAACTGTGTGTGTCTAATCTCCCATTTTCCTTTATCATCAATTCCATTCCTCTGATATTTACAAAACTAAGCAACATCACATGTGTTTATCCCGATTTCTGAATTAGTCTATATGAGGCTTTCTGCTAATCTGCAGGTAGGTGGCACCGTTCATACAGATTGGAAAAGCAGAGCTCTCCCTGTTCACACTATTCCATGCTCTAAATTAACCTGTCACTTTATTATTTGACAAGATCTTCATTTTTATTCATCAGGACTTGGGCCAGGATGAGTGCATTTATGGCCATTTGCTTTGCACGGCTCTCAGCTGAGTTTGTAGGTATTGTAAGTGAGATCCATTATCCCTGTTACAAGTGCACACAATGCAGATGCTGATCTGCGATGATGATGAGAAACCAAAGTCAGTAAAGACCACATAAGCCGCCCTTGATGAAAAGATAAATGAATGCATAAATAACATTGTGCTCTGCTGTGTTTGCTGAGATCAAGGATAAATTTTGAAGGTTTTGAGAGATCAGACATACAGAACCTGGAGAAATTCGCCCTCCCTCACTTTGCATTCAGCAAGCATTTCACTGTGTGCAGAGGAGATGAGACACATTTTAATGCATTACTGAAAGACCACAAATGTTTGGGCACTTTTCTATTGGTTTGTTTGGGGTTTTTTCAAGGGAAAAACAAAGAAATTGCATCCAAATAAGGCATAAATTTAATTAAATACAATACTAAAAAGAAACCCCAAACCATTTAGATTTTCACTGTTCTTAACTCTGTGCTTTATGTAAATACTTCCACATCTATTGTGTTCTAATTATAGAGATGAATTAGTAAATTGTGTTTGTAATTGTATTAGTAGAGATTAATCACGTTC